>OY756976.1:150000-152500 GCA_963580455.1 Euonymus europaeus | reverse complement strand
ACTAGAAATAATCGCGGGAAATCTTTTGATAAGACGGATTCCTATTTCTCAATGATATCCCACGATCAAGACAATTGGCCGAATCCCGTGAAACCATTTCATATAAGTTCATTGATATCTTCTTTTTATAAAGCAAATCGACTTCGATTCTTGAAGAATCCACATCACTTCTACTTCTATTGTAACAAAAGATTCCCTTTTTATGTGGAAAAGGCCCGTATCAATAATTATGATTTTACGTATGGACAATTCCTCAATATCTTGTTCATTCGCAACAAAATATTTTCTTTGTACGCCGGTAAAAAAAAACATGCTTTTTTGGAGAGAGATACTATTTCACCAATCGAGTCACAGGTATCTAACATATTCATACCTAACGATTTTTCAGAAAGTGGTGACGAAAGGTATAACTTGTACAAATCTTTCCATTTTCCAATTCGATCCGATCCATTCGTTCGTAGAGCTATTTACTCGATCGCAGACATTTCTGGAACGCCTCTCACAGAGGAACAAATAGTCAATTTTGAAAAAACTTATTGTCAACCTCTTTCAGATATGAATCTATCTGATTCAGAAAGGAAGAACTTGCATCAGTATCTCAATTTCAATTCAAACATGGGTTTGATTCACACTCCATGTTCTGAGAAATATTTACCATCCGAAAAGAGGAAAAAACGGAGTCTTTGTCTAAAGAAATGCGTTGAGAAAGGGCAGATGTATAGAACCTTTCAACGAGATAGTGCTTTTTCAACTCTCTCAAAATGGAATCTATTCAAAACATATATGCCATGGTTCCTTACTTCGACAGGTTACAAATATCTAAATTGGAGATTTTTAGATACTTTTTCAGACCTATTGCCGATACTAAGTAGCAGTCAAAAATTTGTATCCATTTTTCGGGATATTATGCATGGATCAGATATATCATGGCGAATTCTTCAGAAAAAATGGGGTCTTCCACAATGGAATCTGATAAGTGATATTTCGAGTAAGTGTTTACATAATCTTCTTTTGTCCGAAGAAATGGTTCATCGAAATAATGAGTCACCATTGATATCGACACATCTGAGATCGCCAAATGTTCGGGAGTTGCTCTATTCAATCCTTTTCCTTCTTCTTGTTGCTGGATATCTTGTTCGTACACATCTTCTCGTTGTTTCCCGAGCCTATAGTGAGTTACAGACAGAGTTCGAAAAGGTCAAATCTTTGATGATTCCATCATACATGATTGAGTTGCGAAAACTTCTGGATAGGTATGAACTGAATTCTTTCTGGTTAAAGAATCTCTTTCTAGTTGCTCTGGAACAATTAGGAGATTCTCTAGAAGAAATACGGGGTTCTGCTTCTGGCGGCAACATGCTATGGGGTGGTGGTCCCGCTTATGGGGTCAAATCAATACGTTCTAAGAAGAAATATTTGAATATCAATCTCATCGATCTCATAAGTATCATACCAAATCCCATCAATCGAATCACTTTTTCGAGAAATACGAGACATCTAAGTCATACAAGTAAAGAGATCTATTCATTGATAAGAAAAAGAAAAAACGTGAACGGTGATTGGATTGATGATAAAATCGAATCCTTGGTCGCGAACAGCGATTCGATTGATGATAAAGAAAGAGAATTCTTGGTTCAGTTCTCCACCTTAACGACAGAAAAAAGGATTGATCAAATTCTATTGAGTCTGACTCATAGTGATTATTTATCAAAGAATGACTCTGGTTATCAAATGATTGAACAACCAGGAGCAATTTACTTACGATACTTAGTTGACATTCATAAAAAGTATCTAATGCATTATGAATTCAATACGTCCTGTTTAGCAGAAAGACGGCTATTCCTTGCTCATTATCAGACAATCACTTATTCACAAATCTCGTGTGGGGCTAATAGTTTTCATTTCCCATCTCATGGAAAACCCTTTTCGCTCCGCTTAGCCCTATCCCCCCCTAGGGCTATTTTAGTGATAGGTTCTATAGGAACTGGACGATCCTATTTGGTCAAATACCTAGCGGAAAACTCCTATGTTCCTTTCATTACAGTATTTCTGAACAAGTTCCTGGATAACAAGCCTAAGGGTTTTCTTATTGATGATAGTGACGATATTGATCTGAGTGACGATATTGACCGTGACCTTGATACGGAGCTGGAGCTTCTAACTAGGATGAATGCGCTAACTATGGATATGATGCTTGAAATAGACCGATTTTATATCACCCTTCAATTCGAATTAGCAAAAGCAATGTCTCCTTGCATAATATGGATTCCAAACATTCATGATCTGAACGTGAATGAGTCGAATTACTTATCCCTCGGTCTATTAGTGAACTATCTCTCCAGGGATTGTGAAAGATGTTCCACTAGAGATATTCTTGTTATTGCTTCGACTCATATTCCCCAAAAAGTGGATCCCGCTCTAATAGCTCCGAATAAATTAAATACATGCATTAAGATACGAAGGCTTCTTATTCCACAACAACGAAAGCACTTTTTCACTC
>OY756976.1:112500-130000 GCA_963580455.1 Euonymus europaeus | reverse complement strand
CACGTAATAAGAGGCTCGTTGCTAGTAATCCAATCCATTCTTAGAAAATATATTTTCTTACCTTTATTGATAATAGCTAAAAATACCATCCGTACACTATTATTTCAATTTCCAGAATGGTCTGAGGATTTAAAAGATTGGAATAAAGAAATGCATGTTAAATGCACCTATAATGGAGTTCAATTATCCGAAAAAGACTTTCCGAAAAACTGGTTAACAGAGGGTATTCAGATAAAAATACTATTCCCTTTTCGCCTGAAACCTTGGCACAGAGTTAAGCTACAATGCCCTCAAAAGGACCCAATGAAAGGGAAGAAAAGTAAAAAAAAGAATTTTTGCTTTTTAACAGTTTTTGGGATGGAAGCTGAATTTCCTTTTGGTTCTACCAAAAGAAGAACCTCTCTTTTTGATTTTAAACCCATTTGTAAAAAACTCGAAGAAAGGGTTAGAAAGTTTACAAAAAAGAGTTTTCTATTTATAAGGATTTTAAAAAAAAGAACAAAGTTTTCTTTAAATTTCACAAAATCAAAAGAAAGTAAAAAAAGAGTTATCAAAAAAAGTCCACTTTTTTTTGTTTTTTTAAAAAAAAAACAAAAAGAACTAATCACTAGTCTATTAGTATTTAGCGGATTAGATGAATTGAATGAAACTAAAAAAAATTTTATAACTAATAAAAAGACAATTCATGAATCCGCGATTCAAATTATCCCTATGGATTGGACAAATTCTTCACTGGCCGAAGCAAGAATGCAAGATTTGACTAATAAAAAAAGGACAATCATAAATCAAATAAAAAAAAAAAAAGAGCCGAAAGTGATCTTAAAGAAAAACAAGAGTGCTAACAAAATAACTTATGGTACGAAAAGATTCGGATCATTAAAAAAGATCCTAAAAAGAAGAAATGCTCGAATAGTTCGTAAATTCCATTTTTTTAAAAAAAAATATATTGAGCAAATATACATAGATATCTTTCTATCTATCATTAAAATTCTCAGAATGAATGCAGAACTTTTTCTTGAATCAGCTAGAAATCTTATTGACAAATACATTTATAATAATGACGAAAATCAAGAAAAAGATGATATTGATAAAGTAAATAAAAATACAATTAACTTTATTTTGAATATAAAAAAGTCACTTACTAATATTAGTAATAAGAAAGAAAGGCTTTTTCGTGGCTTATCTTCTTTGTCACAAGCATATGTATTTTACAAATTATCACAAACCAAATTTTTTAACTTATATAACTTATATAAGTTAAGATCAGCTCGTCAATATCATGATCATGATCACGGAACAAACATTTTTCTTAAAAATAAAATAAAGGATTATTTTGGAATACAAGGAATATTTCATTCCCAATTAATACATAAAAAACCGATTACTTCCACCATGAATCAATGGAAAAACTGGTTAAAAGCCGGTCATTATCAATACTATTTATCTCAGATAAGATGGTCTAGATTAGGACCCCAAAAATGGCGAACGATTGTTAATCAAGGATGTATAGCTGAAAATAAATATTTAAAAAAAAAAAATTCATATGAAAAAGACCGATTAATTCAGTACGAAAAAAAAAATAATTTTGAAGCGGAGCCATTACTAAATAAAAAAAATAATTTTAAAAAACACTATAGATATGATCTTTTAGCATATAAATTTATTAATGATGAAGATCCGAAGGACTCAGATATTTTTAGATTCTTATTAAAAGAAAAAAATAACCAAGGGATTTTTTTGTATAATTACAAGACATATAACCGCAAATGTGTTCATCTGCCAGGAGATGTTCCTATGAATAACTATCTGGGAGAAGATGAGATTATGGATATAGAGAAAAACCCGGCTAGAAAATATTTTGATTGGAGAATTCTCCGTTTTTGTATTAGAAACAAGATGGATATTGAATTTTGGATTGATACCGGAACCAAAAGTAATAAAAATACGAAGACTGTGTCTAATAATTCTCAAATAATTGATAAAATTAATAAGAAAAGTCTTTTTTATCTCATCTTTCATCAAGATGAAGAAATAAATTCATCCCTAAAAAAAAAAAAAAAAAAACTTTTTGATTGGATGGAAATGAATGAAAGAATATTAAGTCATTCCATATTGAATTTGGAACTTTGGTTCTTCCCAGAAATTTTGATACTTTACAATGCATATAAGAAAACCCCCGTAGCCATACCAATCAAATTACTTCTTTTTGATTTGAATGAAAATGTTTTTGAAAAAAAGAAGGTAAATAACAAGAAGAAAAGAGATACTAGAGATACTAATATATTCTTATTCTCGAATGAAAAAAAAACTATTGAAGTCAAGAATCAAAATGAAGAAGAAAAAGAATCTGAAAGACAAGTGGATCTTGGATCAGTTCGCTTAAACCAAGAAAAAGGTCTTGAAGAATCTTTTGCGGGATCAGACACGAAAAAGAAAAAAAAATACAAAAGTTCTACGGAAGCGGAGCTGGATTTCCTCCTAAAAAGGTATTTCTGTTTTCAATTACGATGGAATGCTTCTGTAAATCAAAGAGTACTCAATAATATAAAAGTATTTTGTCTCCTGCTTAGACTGATAAATCCAAACGAAATTGCTATATCCTCTATTCAAAGGAGAGAAATAAGTCTCGATATTTTACTAATTCAGAACAATTTGAGTCTTACAGAATTTTTGAAAAAAGGAATATTGATTATCGAACCAGTTCGTCTGGCTGTAAAAAATGTCGGACAGTTTCTTATGTACCAAACCATAAATATTTCATTGGGTCATAAGAGTAAGCACAAAATGAATCCAAGACACCAAGAAAAGGACTGTGGTGATAAGACAAATTTCGACGAGTCCATTGCAAAACAGAAAAGGAACACTGGAAATAAAAACCAAAATCTTGATGATTTTTTTGTTCCTGAAAATACCTTTTTATCTCAACGTCGTAGAGAATTCGGAATTATAATTTCTTTAAATTCGAAGAATAGCCAAGGTATTCATCAGATAAATACAGAATTTTTCAATGGAAATAAGACTCAAACCTGTGGTAACATTTCGACTAAAAACAAAGATCTTTATAGAGATAGAGAAAAAAAAAAAAAAAAGAAACTAATTAAATTAAAACTCTTTTTTTGGACCAATTATCGATTAGAAGATTTAGCTTGTATGAATCGTTGTTGGTTTGATACTAATAATGGAAGTCGTTTCAATATGGTAAGACTACATATGTATCCACGATTAAAAACCCCTTAATGGTACGTTTTTCATAGATTCCATAACATATTTTAGTTGATACATGAAAACAAAAATATGCACACATGCATTGTTTTTCATTCTATTCATATCATTAATTTATTAATTTAATGACATATCAATTACATCTAAAAAGGAATCAACGGAATATTATGATTCGAATCTTAGGTACAATTTTTTTCTAAGTGTAGAAATAGCTTATCTGTTTGGATCCCTATGCCCATAAAAACAATTGGATAAAATTATAAATTCATAAGGAAATGAAGATTGTTGGGTATACAAAATGAAAAAGGAATCCGCATTATTATTACTGATCAAAAAAAAATATATTTAACTATTTTTAATATTAAAAATAGTTAAATTAAATTTTAAATTTAAGCAGGGGAGAATATTTCATTTTATGGTAAAAAATGCATTCATCTCAGTTATTTCACAAAACGAAAAAGAAAAAAACAAAAACAAGGGATCCGTTGAATTGCAAGTATTCAGTTTTACTAATAAGATCCGAAGAATTACTTCACATTTGGAATTGCATAGAAAAGACTATTTATCTCAGAGAGGCCTCCGGCAAATTATAGGAAAACGCCAACGGCTGCTGTCTTATTTGTCAAAGAAAAATGAAGTACGTTATAAAAAATTAATTAGTCAGTTGGCTATTCGGGAACCAAAAACACGTTAATTTGAAAAGCCATTTTTGAATTATTTGATTTATTATTATTAGATCATTATTAGATCTTGCATTTTGATGAGCTTCTTTTCGTTTCTAGTAAGGTATGTAAGAATGAATCGAGGAAAAACCTATGAATGTATCATCTCCAAGACAAGACCTCATGATAGTCAATATGGGCCCACACCATCCATCAATGCATGGTGTTCTTCGACTCATCGTTACTCTAGATGGTGAAGATGTTATTGACTGTGAACCAATATTAGGTTATTTACACAGAGGGATGGAAAAAATTGCGGAAAACCGAACAATTATACAATATCTGCCCTATGTAACACGTTGGGATTATTTAGCTACGATGTTTACAGAAGCAATAACGGTAAATGGACCAGAACGGCTGGGAAATATTCAAATACCTAAAAGAGCTAGCCATATCAGAGTAATTATGTTGGAGTTGAGTCGTATAGCTTCTCATCTGTTATGGCTTGGCCCTTTTATGGCAGATATTGGTGCGCAAACCCCTTTCTTCTATATTTTCAGAGAACGGGAATTAGTATATGATCTATTCGAAGCTGCCACTGGGATGAGAATGATGCATAATTTTTTTCGTATCGGAGGAGTAGTGGCCGATCTACCTCATGGCTGGATAGATAAATGCTTGGATTTCTGTGATTATTTTTTAACAGGGGTTGCTGAATATCAAAACCTTATTACACGAAATCCTATTTTTTTAGAACGAGTTGAAGGCGTAGGTATTATTAGTGCGGAGGAAGCAATAAATTGGGGTTTATCAGGACCAATGCTACGAGCTTCTGGAATACACTGGGATCTTCGCAAAGTTGATCATTATGAATGTTACAATGAATTTGATTGGGAAGTCCCGTGGCAAAAAGAAGGCGATTCATTAGCTCGTTATTTAGTCCGAATCAGTGAAATGAAGGAATCCATAAAAATTATTCAACAGGCTCTGGAAAGAATTCCGGGGGGGCCCTATGAGAATTTAGAAACCCGATGTTTTGATAGAGAGAGGGATCAAAACTGGAATGATTTTGAATATCGATTCATTAGTAAAAAAACCTCTCCTACTTTTGAATTGCCGAAACAAGAACTTTATGTGAGAGTCGAAGCACCAAAGGGAGAATTGGGAATTTTTCTGATAGGGGACCAGAGTGGTTTTCCTTGGAGATGGAAAATTCGTCCACCGGGGTTTATTAATTTGCAAATTCTTCCTCAGTTAGTTAAAAGAATGAAATTGGCTGATATTATGACGATACTAGGTAGCATCGATATCATTATGGGGGAAGTTGATCGTTGAAATGATACTTGATACACCAGAAATACAAAATATTCATTCTTTTTCCGGATTAGAATCCGTAAAAGAGGTATATAACATTATATGGATGCTTGTTCCTATTTTAACTCTTGTATTGGGAATAACAATAGGGGTACTAGTAATTGTGTGGTTAGAACGAGAAATAGCCGCAGGAGTACAACAACGTATTGGGCCCGAATATGCTGGTCCTTTAGGAGTTCTTCAAGCTCTAGCAGACGGGATAAAACTACTTTTTAAAGAGAATCTTCTTCCATCTCGGGGAGATACTCGTTTATTCAGCGTTGGCCCATCCATAGCAGTCATATCAATTCTACTAAGCTATTCAGTAATTCCTTTTGGCTATCACCTAGTTTTAGCTGATCTAAAGATTGGTGTTTTTTTATGGATTGCCATTTCAAGTATTGCTCCCATCGGACTTCTTATGTCAGGATATGGATCAAATAATAAATATTCTTTTTTAGGTGGTCTACGAGCCGCTGCTCAATCAATTAGTTATGAAATACCATTAACTATATGTGTTTTATCAATATCTCTACGTGCGAGTCATTGAAACATAAACTTTTCTCTACGCCCTTATTTCTAAGAAACTATGAAAGACTAGGCGAAATGAATTAAATAGATATATTTTAATATATTTATATATTTATCATTAAAATTAAAGTGGATGATCTAAATCGGATAGTTATATGAGTGAAAGAAAACAGCTTCTAAATTCGCAGTAAAAAGAATCAGTCTCATTTCCTAGGTACAAGACTAAGAGGAAAGCGAAAAAAATAAGAATAGATTTTTTACCCCAAGATTGGTTGATTAGTCATCCTGGCTTGAAGCGGGGTTCCAATGATCAACCGTATTGACGTTTTACTATCGTTGGCATGTATTACCATAACGATAACGGGGGATATTGAGCAAAAATGAGTGGATTGGTTAGAAACACCAAGATAGGCAACGGATTAGTAATCGAGATTATGTAAATTATCCCAAAGGACATTTTTGCCTAAAAAAAGAATCTAAAAAGAATAATAATTGGGGCTTTAAATTCGTAGAAATGATCAAGTAGTACTCCCCACAATTCCGATCCAGAGTATGCTCCTATCCACCGATTATAAAAATAACTATCAGAAACGAAACAACCCTTTACTTTTTTAAACTTTTTTAAGTCCATGTTTTTCTCAGAAAAGAAAGAAGAATAGGAAAAAAAAACTCTAACAATAGAAAAAGAAAAAAGAAAATCACAATAGAATAAAAAATGATCCTTTTTATTCTTTCTTTATCTCTTTATCATAGAGATAAAATTTATACCATATTTTAAAAATTAATGGTATGTAGAATTCTTTTTCGGAGTCGAAAAAAAGGTTGGGTTGAAAGATCTATTAATATTTCTACACACCCACAAGGAGTATTTGATTGAAATACGAAAGTTATTATTCAACAAGGAAAAGCTGAAATTCTTAAAGGATGAGATCAATTCAGAAGTACTTTAATCTTTATTTATTGTTATAACAATAACAGACAGAATTCCATTGGTCTAATTAGAGGACATTGTGATCCTATCTATTCTACAAACTAACCTATCTGACAAACGTATCAAAATAAATAAAATATGACTTTGTCCTTAGATTTATTTATGACCCTCGAGGAGCCATATGAGGTGAAAATCTCATGTATGGTTCTGGAATAGCGGTGGGGACAGTTATGTTCTCATCGACTATAATTATCTAATAGTTTAAGTACAGTTGATATAGTTGAGTCACAGTCAAAATATGGTCTTTGGGGGTGGAATTTGTGGCGGCAACCTATAGGGTTTATTGTTTTTCTAATTTCTTCTCTAGCAGAATGCGAGAGATTGCCCTTTGATTTACCAGAAGCGGAAGAAGAATTAGTAGCCGGTTATCAAACCGAATATTCGGGTATCAAATTTGGTTTATTTTATGTTGCTTCCTATCTAAACCTATTAGTTTCGTCATTATTTGTAACAGTTCTTTACTTGGGCGGTTGGAATATTTCTATTCCGCACTTTTTTTTTCCTAAGCTTTTTGAACTAAATAAATTGAGTGGGGTTTTTGGAACAACAACGGGTATCTTTATTATATTGGCTAAAACTTATTTGTTCTTGTTCATTTCTATCACAACAAGATGGACTTTACCTAGACTAAGAATGGATCAACTATTAAATCTTGGCTGGAAATTTCTTTTACCTATTTCTCTCGGCAATCTATTATTAACAACCTCTTCACAACTCCTTTCATTGTAATGGAATACTATAAGTCTATATGTCTCAAACAAGAGAAAGAACCAAACATCAAATTGTTCCTAGCTAATTAGGATATGCTCCCTATGGTGACTGGGTTCAGAAATTATGGTCAACAAACAATAAGGGCTGTAAGGTACATTGGTCAAAGTTTTATGATTACCTTATCCCATGCAAATCGTTTACCCGTAACTATTCAATACCCTTATGAAAAATTAATTACATCGGAGCGTTTCCGCGGTCGAATCCATTTTGAATTTGATAAATGTATTGCTTGTGAGGTATGTGTTCGTGTATGTCCTATAGATTTACCCGTTGTTGATTGGCAATTCGAAACGAATATTCGAAAGAAACGATTGCTTAATTATAGTATTGATTTTGGAATCTGTATATTTTGTGGTAACTGCGTTGAGTATTGTCCAACAAATTGTTTATCAATGACTGAAGAATATGAGCTTTCTACTTATGATCGTCACGAATTGAATTATAATCAAATTGCTTTGGGTCGTTTACCAATATCAGTAATTGACGATTATACAATTCGAACGATTTCGACTTTGCCTCAACTAAAAAGGAGTAAACCCTTGATTAAAGATAAAGAATAATTACTAAAATTCGGTTTTGATCGAAAAAGATGAGGTTTCTTCCTTTTTTTTTGGTCAATAAAATGACTACAAATCTTTAACTGTTGATTGGATTGATTGTAATAATTGCGACTTAATTTTGAGTCAAAATCTCTAAATTTTGATTGAAAATATCTTCAAATATCTTAATAGATACGGAATTATTTCGAAATAGTTTGAAATAGAAATATTTTTTAGTTTTTAGAGTGTCGAACTCTCCTTTGGGATACAGAGTGAGATTATTCTAATAGCTATACCTCAATTCACACCGTTTAGGGTTTCATTCAATTATAGGAACGTATCAAAAAGTTTTTGTTCCTGGTCGGGTCATCAATAAGGTCATGAAAAAATTCGATATATTTCTCTCTTCTTTATACGTAAAATGGATTTACCTGGATCAATACATGATTTTATTTTAGTATTTCTGGGATTGGGCCTTATATTATTCGGTTTAGGGGTGGTATTGCTTACCAACCCAATTTATTCCGCCTTTTCCTTGGGATTGGTTCTTATTTGTATAGCCTTATTCTATATTTTATCAAATTCCTATTTTGTAGCGGCCGCACAACTGCTTATTTACGTAGGAGCCATAAATGTTTTAATCGTATTTGCTGTGATGTTCATGAATGGTTCAGAATATAACAACACTTTTTATCTTTGGAACGCTGGAGGCGGGGTTACTTCACTGGTTTGTACAAGTATTTTTCTTTTACTAATTACTACTATTCCAGATACGTCATGGTATGGGATTATTTGGACTACAAGATCAAACCAGATTATAGAGAAAGATTTGATCACGAATAGTCAACAAATTGGAATTCGTTTATCAACAGATTTTTTTCTTCCATTTGAACTCATTTCAATAATTCTTTTAGTTGCGTTAATAGGCGCGATTGCTGCGGCTCGTCAGTAACAATAGTAAAGCCTTAGACCTAGCCGCAGTAATAAAAATGAAACTTTGTTTTGTCTTATCACATTTAGTTTCCTTTAATTCTATTTGAAGATTATTCGTGTATAAATAGAAATATATTCAAAATAGAACTTCTTTTATTCGATCTATTACCAATATATTCTTTTTTTTTTTTTACTTGTTATATTCGAGTCAATCGACTCTGTTAAATTTTTGTTCATATTGAAATAAATTTGAAATAAATCGAAATTGCGAAGGAGTTGGTCAATGATGCTAGAACATATACTTGTTTTGAGTGCCTATTTATTTTGTATAGGTATTTATGGATTGATCACGAGCCAAAATATGGTTAGAGCCCTTATGTGTCTTGAACTTCTAATGAATGCAATTAATATCAATTTCGTCACATTTTCTGATTTTTTTGATAGTCGCCAATTAAAAGGAACTATTTGCTCAATATTTGTTATAGCTATTGCAGCGGCTGAAGCAGCTATTGGACTGGCTATTGTTTCCTCAATTTATCGTAACAGAAAATCAACGCGTATCAATCAATCTAATTTGTTGAATAAGTAGTATCAATCATATAAATGATAATATTCACCAAAAAGATAATTATATAGCATGTATGCTATATAATTATCTTTGTCAAAACGTAAGAAATCAAAGTCTCTTTGCCCTTTTTCATGCACATGCCTCGATCCAGAATTGATTCCAAAAATTCTTGTCAATTATTGATTCATCTAGTATATAAAGATATGATTCATTTATAAAATTACTAGATTAAAATTTATGACGTTCAAAAATTTATAGACCCAATGTCGCATTCAGTAAAGATTTATGATACATGTATAGGGTGTACCCAATGCGTCCGAGCCTGCCCCACAGATGTATTAGAAATGATACCTTGGGACGGATGTAAAGCTAAGCAAATTGCTTCTGCTCCAAGAACAGAGGACTGCGTCGGCTGTAAGAGATGTGAATCGGCCTGTCCAACGGATTTTTTGAGTGTTCGAGTTTATTTGTGGCATGAAACAACTCGAAGCATGGGTCTAGCTTATTGACCCATTTCCAACAACATGGTTTGAATACATTGTTTTTTATCGACAAAACCCGTACTCGAAAAAAAAAAATAGAAACATATTCTGTTTTGAGCATGAGCACGGGTTTTTCTGGTCCAAGTCTATCTTGTCTTTATCACGAATTTTTTTCCTTGGTTAACAATCTTTGTAGTCTTTCCGATATCCGCAGGTTCCTTAATTTTCTTTCTGCCTCAGCCTCAGGGAGGAAATAAAGTAATTAGGTGGTATGCTATATGTATATGCGTATTAGAACTTCTTTTAATGACCTACGTATTCTGCTATCGTTTCCAATCAGACGATCTATTAATTCAATTGGCGGAGAATTATAAGTGGGTCGATTTTTTTGGTTTTTACTGGAGATTGGGAATAGATGGACTTTCTATAGGACCCATTTTACTGACAGGATTTATCACTACTTTAGCTACTTTAGCGGCTTGGCCAGTTACTCGAGATTCCAGACTATTCCATTTCTTGATGTTAGCCATGTATAGTGGTCAAATAGGATTATTTTCTTCTCGAGATCTTTTACTTTTTTTCATCATGTGGGAGTTAGAATTAATTCCCGTTTATCTACTTATATTTATGTGGGGGGGAAAGCAACGTTTGTATTCAGCTACAAAGTTTATTTTATACACCGCAGGGGGTTCTCTTTTTTTATTAATAGGAATTCTAGGTATCTGTTTATATGGTTCCAATGAGCCAACATTAAATTTTGAAACATCAGCCAATCAACCCTATCCTTTAGCGCTGGAAATAATATTCTATATTGGATTTCTTATTGCTTTTGCTGTCAAATTACCGATTATACCCTTACATACATGGTTACCAGATACTCACGGAGAGGCACATTACAGCACTTGTATGCTTCTAGCCGGAATATTATTAAAAATGGGAGCATATGGGTTGGTTCGGATCAATATGGAATTATTACCCCATGCTCACTCTCTAGTTTCTCCCTGGTTGATAATAATAGGCACAATTCAAATAATTTATGCAGCTTCAACATCTCCTAGTCAACGTAATTTAAAAAAAAGAATAGCCTATTCCTCGGTATCTCATATGGGTTTTATAATTATAGGAATTTGCTCTCTAAGCGATACGGGACTTAACGGAGCTCTTTTACAAATAATATCTCATGGATTTATTGGTGCTGCACTTTTTTTCGTGGCAGGAACGAGTTATGATAGAATACGTCTTCTTTATCTCGATAAAATGGGAGGAATGGCTATCTCGGTTCCAAAAATATTCACGATGTTCAGTATCTCATCAATGGCTTCTCTTGCATTACCGGGCATGAGCGGTTTTTTTGCAGAATTGATAATATTTTTTGGAATAATTACTAGCCAAAAATTTCTTTTACTGGCAAAAATACTAATTACTTTTGTCATGGCAATTGGAACGATATTAACTCCTGTTTATTTATTGTCTATGTTACACCAGATGTTCTATGGATACAAGCTATTTAATGCCTCAAATTCTTCTTTTTTGGATTTTGGACCGCGAGAGTTGTTTATTTCAATCTCTATCCTTCTACCTGTAATAGGTATTGGCATTTATCCGGACTTCGTTTTCTCATTATCAGGTGACAAGATCGAGGCTATTTTGTATAATTATTAATTTTTAATTCTACAAAAAATAAAAAATGAATAATTATATAATTCAAAAAAAATCGAAATAAAGGCTTTTTTTTTGAAGTTTTAAAAAAAATTGTAACTGGATAGTGTGCCCTTTGACAGAACCATTTGAATCACTTATTGCTTGATTCAAATGGTTCTCGATGGATGGCATTTACACAAAGTTTCTTATATAGACTTATACGTTGTCCTATGGTTGTTTTTGTCAAGACCCTCTTTTTTTGTCTTAAATTCAATTAGATATTTCAATTAGATATTAATGTAAATGAACCATAACTGTGCAGCCCTATTCCTAATAGATTAACTCCTAAATAACATATCCAAATTAGAAGAAAGCCTATAAAAGCCACAATTGCGGAATTTACACCTTCCCATTTTTTATGTGTTCTAGTATGTAAATAAATTGCGAATATTGCCCAAGTAATAAATGCCCAAGTTTCTTTTGGGTCCCAACTCCAATATGATCCCCATGCCTCATTAGCCCAGACTGCTCCCGAAAGAATACCCATAGTTAAAAGGATAAATCCTATACTAATAATATGATAACTCCAACAATCTAATTGGTGAATCAACTGAGACCTGTAATAATTTTTAGAAGAAACAAAAGAAGTGCTTCGTAAAACACTGCCACTTCCGTTCATGTATTGAATCTCATCAAAGAAAAAAGATTTATTTACAAAATTATTGCTTTTAAAAAGAAAAAGAATACTTATGATTTTTCGAAATGTAATGACTAGAAGAGCCACTGATAATAATGATCCACATAAAAGGGCCGCATAGGCCAATACCATCATACTGACGTGCATTACTAACCACTGCGATTGTAGAGCCGGTACTAATAGTGCAGACCGATGCATTTCAGTTAAAAAACCGGAAGTAGCAAAGCCTTGGGTAAAAAGTGCACTTGACGCGGTTATTAGGCTTAAATTTTTTTGATGTTTTTTAAAATACGGAATTATATGAATAATGAATAAACTCCATGAAAGAAAGACTAATGATTCATATAAATTACTTAATGGTAAATGTCCCAAATAAATACAACGAGTAACTAATAATCCAGTTATACAGAAAAAAGCGGCTATCGTTCCCTTTTCTGACGACTCATATAGTCCGACGATTTCATCGAGTAAGATAATTATCAAATGAATTGTAATTACAATGGAAACAACCGAAACGGATATATGAGTTAATATATGCTCTAAAGTAGAAAATATCATAAAAGAAAAGGTCCCCATGATTCTATAGAATCAATTAATTGAATTCATTATAGGAACTTTTTATAGGTAGAAAGTGCCATGCCGCTACTCGGACTCGAACCGAGATGCTCTAGCACTGCTTCCTAAGAGCAGCGTGTCTACCGATTTCACCATAGCGGCTTGCTAGAAATCATAAATCATAATAACCAATTATTATTCAATCGTCGAGATTTAAAGAGTCAATTCAATGCAATCTTTTTTAGGTTAGGAAAGAGGAAAATTGATTAATCGATAACCCTTTTATTTTATTATTTTAATAGGGATTTGTACGTTCTAATCATAATCCTTATTTATTTATTGTGATAGGTGGTGATAAAGGTCGATGGGGAAAATAAAAGAATAATCCCCATCCCGCGAAAATGATCAAAGAGACTAAAAGAGACTAAAAAGAAAGTTGAAACCTTGTGTCTTGTATTTTGTCTTTTGTTAAACAAAAAGTCTAATTTGAGGATTCAGTAGATAACAGACTTTGCATTCGACATATCCTAAAAGAAAAATGAGTTCAATTTAATATTGATCAATTCAAAACATTAGTGAATGAAGTGAATGAAAAGCCTTTTTTCCATTTTAGATTCAAAATTAGCAAAAATAAAAATAAACTAGACTTTTTTCTATTCAGGACAAGTTAGATTATTTCACCCTTTGACTTTTTATTTTTATTTGTCGCACAAAAAAACTTTTTGAATTCCCCGTAGCAAGGGATTTCGCTAATGAAAAGGCTTTCAACGCTGCCCAATAGCCCTTTCTTTTCCAACTATTTTTACGAATACGCTTTTTTGATATAGAAGTGCGCTTTTTTGGAACTGCCATTCACAAATTTGGAGGTTACTCATTGCTAGGATTGGATGTGAAAGACATTTTTTGGTTAAAAAAAAGTGTTCTTTATCTTTACTATTCAGTATCCTTTTTTTCCTTAGATTCTACTATTTTTCTAAAAAACCTATTCATTTTCATTTCTATTTCTGTCTATTTTCGTCATGCTACCTTTATACATGTAATATAGATCGAATAAAATATATCGAGACATTCAAAAGCCTAAGCCATGCGTACCTAATACAAAATACAAAATTTTTTCGAGCAAGGTTAAGCTTGAAAAGGAAGTATACCCAACTTTCAATTAAAAAAAAATAAAAAATGAGACGGCATTAGTTAATCTATTAAAGGATACATGATTTTCGAAAAGACATTTTAGTTATTTATTTTTTAATTCCATGGAAAGTATTCAATACCGTCGAATTTACTCCAAATATAAAAAAATAGAAATGTCTTTTATTCTAATGGAATACAATAAATCCGTTCAAAAATTGATTGTTTAAGGATTCTGATTCGAGATAAACGAACTACAAAGAAATTCTGATTTAATTGGGTCAAGGTATGCACAGTTTTTTACGATTCATATCAAAATCAAGTACTGTTTTTGCTATAACTCTTTATCCTTTCTCTATAGATAGAAATTCTCGTAATTCCTAAAAAAACTTTTCATTTTTTAGATCTTCATAACAATTTTTCTTACTTTTTCTTACTATTAACTATTAGTTAATAGTAAATTAATATTAAAAATTAAAAAAAAGAAAAAAGTAAGTATTTTTTTACTTTTTACTAATACCTTGGGTATATCATATTATTTGATCAAGTCTAACTTATTGATTTGAATATGTGAAGTTCTTTGAAAAGATTCAGATTTAGACTAATAATAATTACGAATATCAAATTTTAGTTAAGTTTTGCATATTTTGCTTTTTTTATTGACCGGCTCTTTTCAAAAGGGACAAGAACGAGGGAGTCAAAGACAATTGATTAAAAAAAAAATTATGGAACATATATATCAATATTCCGGGATCATCCCTTTTATTACACTTCCAGTTCCTATGGTAATAATGGGGGGGCTTCTACTTTTTCCGACAGTAACAAAAAAAATTCGCCGTATGTTGTCTTTTTCTAGTGTTGTTTTGTTAAGTCTAGTCATGCTTTTTTCACTAAATCTTCTTCTTCAGCAAATCGATAGCAGTTCCATCTATAAATCAGTGTGGTCTTGGACTATCAATAATGATTTTTCTTTAGAGTTCGGCTATTTGATCGACCCGCTGACTTCTATTATGTTAATATTGATCACTACTGTTGGAATCATGGTGCTTATTTATAGCGACAATTATATGTCTCATGATCAAGGATATTTGAGATTTTTTGCTTATATGAGTTTTTTCAATACTTCAATGTTGGGTTTAGTCTCGAGTTGTAATTTAATACAAATTTATATTTTTTGGGAATTGGTTGGGATGTGTTCTTATCTATTAATAGGTTTTTGGTTTACGCGACCCCTTGTGGGTACTGCGTGTCAAAAGGCGTTTATAACTAACCGTGTCGGAGATTTTGGTTTATTATTAGGAATTTTAGGTTTTTATTGGATAACGGGTAGTTTCGAATTTCGGGATTTGTTCGAAATATTCAATAACTTAATTTATAAAAATGAGATTGATTTGTTATTTGTTACTTTGTGTTCCTTGCTATTATTTTCCGGTGCAGTTGCTAAATCCGCGCAGTTTCCCCTTCATGTGTGGTTACCCGATGCCATGGAAGGGCCTACTCCTATTTCGGCTCTCATACATGCTGCTACTATGGTAGCAGCAGGCATTTTTCTTGTAGCTCGTCTTCTTCCTCTTTTCTTAGTCATACCTTACGTTATGAATTTAATAACCTTAATAGGTATATTAACAGTACTATTAGGAGCTACCTTAGCTCTTGCTCAAAAAGATATTAAGAGAAGTTTAGCTTATTCTACAATGTCTCAATTGGGCTATATCATGTTAGCTTTAGGTCTCGGCTCTTCTCGAGCCGCTTTATTTCATTTGATTACTCACGCCTATTCAAAAGCTTTGTTGTTTTTAGGATCTGGATCAATTATTCATTCAATGGAGGCTATTGTTGGGTATTCTCCCGATAAAAGTCAGAATATGGTTCTTATGGGCGGTTTAACAAAACATGTTCCAATTACAAAAATTTCTTTTTTACTAGGTACACTTTCTCTTTGTGGTATTCCTCCCTTTGCATGTTTTTGGTCTAAAGATGAAATACTTAATGACAGTTGGTTATATTCACCGATTTTTTCAATAATCGCTTGTTCCGCGGCTGGATTAACCGCATTTTATATGTTTCGGATCTATTTACTTACTTTTGAAGGTCATTTGAATCCTCATTTTCAAGATTACAGTGGAAAAAAAGGTAGCTCCTTCTATTCAATATCTTTATGGGGTAAAGAGGGGCCAAGTCCGATAAAAAAAAAAAATTATTTATTATCTTTATTAAAAATAAATAATAATAAAAGGGCTTCGTTTTTTTGTTTTTGCAAGAAGACGGATCGACTTGATCTTAATGTAAGAAAGATAACGAGGGCTTTTCGTACTATTCATTTTAATAATACTTTAAATCCTTATCCTCATGAATCGAACAATACTATGCTAGTTCCTATACTTATATTGGTCTTTTTTACCTTGTTTAGTGGGTTCATAGGAATTACTTTCAATCAAGAGGGGGAGGGATTGGATATATTATCAAAATTGTTAACTCCACCGATAAACCTGTTAGATCAAAATTCTAAAGAATCCAAGGATTGGTATAAATTTTTCACAAATGCAACTTTTCCAGTCAGTATAGCTTTTGGGGGAATTTTTTTCGCATCCTTTTTATACAAGCCTGTTTATTCATCTTTACAAAATTTGAACTTCCTAAATTTAGTTGTCAAAAAGAGTTCTCAAAGAATTCTTAGGGACAAACTAATATATTTAATATATCGTTTGTCATATAATCGTGGTTATATAGATGCTTTTTATACAAAATTTATAACTGGGGGTCGTCTAAGAGGATTGGCAGAACTAACTCATTTTTTTGATAGACAAATAATCGATAGAATTACAAATGTAATGGGTCTTGCAAGTTTTTTTATTGGAGAGGTTATAAAATATGTAGGAGGTGGTCGCATTTCTTCGTATCTCTTATTGTATTTGTTCGCTGTATTCATTTTTTTATTAATAAAATTGAATTTCATATTTTGACTTTCATATTTTGACTTTTTACTACTTTTTACCTTCTTGATTCTCATCTAGATAAAAACTATCATAAACATAAACTTTTTTTTTTTTAGATGATGTCTCTTTCAATGGAAAGTCGGATTCATCATTACTCTTTCCATTCACATTTACTTTTTTCTCTTTCGTTTCATCGATTTTGTCCTTTTCTTCCGACAAAAGGTAAGAAGAAGGATCTTCTTCGGGGGATTCCTCTTGTTCCTGTTTAGTCCCTTTGGTTTCAGAAGTTTTTTCTATTTCTACATCTGTTTCTTCCTCACTTTCCCCCCTTTCTTCCCTTTCTGAGGTTTCTTTCAGTTTCTTAATAAAAAGGGGTGACGGTATTCTGCCTAAATAGTAGACACAGGTAATAAATAAGAGAATACTCAAGATTCGAGCCATAGAATTTCTCAATTCTGACACAAGGTACTTATTAGATCGAATAAGTACAT
>OY756976.1:90000-95000 GCA_963580455.1 Euonymus europaeus | reverse complement strand
GCGCCATATTCTAGGAGCCCAAACTATGTGATTGAATAAATCCTCCTCTCTCTGTTGCGGGTCGAGGACTCCTTCTCCTTCCACTTCTTCAAACTCCGATTCGTATTTTTCATAGAGAAATCTCTGATCAACGATAGAACAAGATCCATTTTGCATCATATCTAAGGGATTCCTTGGTTCGGGCCGAAGAAGCAATGTCACTCGATCATTATCAAATTGACTGCAATCTTTTTCTGTCCGTGAGGATCCCACCAGAGCGCCTTCTACTTCTAATAGGCCATGAACTAGATCAGAATCATTCTCAACGAGTCCATAATAAGTGATCCCATTTTTTTCATCGGGTCGGGGTAGAGACCAAAGGTCTTGAGCGACCGATCCGGCAGAACAACTCAAAAGATAAAGAAGTATCGTTAATTTCTTCATGCTCGTTCCAAGTTCGAAGTACCATTTGTACAAATAGGAATCCCCTTCGTTACATGATTTCTTCTTCATATAGATAGATATAGGATCCATGGTACAATTACTTAGAAGTACGTTTTGTGCAACAGCCCTTCCTATCTGATAAAAAAGAATCCCATGATCCTGAACCGATCTTACCTGGGATCGCAAATCCCAAGTTTGTCTATGAAGAGCAGATCTAATTATATTAGTGTCTATAATTGATTTCTTCTGTGTAATACTAATCGATAGGGCCTCATTGGTAAGTGCTACAAGATCTCGTACCTTGGAACCCATAGTTATGGACCCGAATCCATTAGTATGGAACATTTTCTTTTCCAAGTGAAATCCCCGAGTATAGGAAAGAGTGAAAAAGTGCTTTCGTTGTTGTGGAATAAGAAGCCTTCGTATCTTAATGCATGTATTTAATTTATTCGGAGCTATTAGAGCGGGATCCACTTTTTGGGGAATATGAGTCGAAGCAATAACAAGAATATCTCTAGTGGAACATCTTTCACAATCCCTGGAGAGATAGTTCACTAATAGACCGAGGGATAAGTAATTCGACTCATTCACGTTCAGATCATGAATGTTTGGAATCCATATTATGCAAGGAGACATTGCTTTTGCTAATTCGAATTGAAGGGTGATATAAAATCGGTCTATTTCAAGCATCATATCCATAGTTAGCGCATTCATCCTAGTTAGAAGCTCCAGCTCCGTATCAAGGTCACGGTCAATATCGTCACTCAGATCAATATCGTCACTATCATCAATAAGAAAACCCTTAGGCTTGTTATCCAGGAACTTGTTCAGAAATACTGTAATGAAAGGAACATAGGAGTTTTCCGCTAGGTATTTGACCAAATAGGATCGTCCAGTTCCTATAGAACCTATCACTAAAATAGCCCTAGGGGGGGATAGGGCTAAGCGGAGCGAAAAGGGTTTTCCATGAGATGGGAAATGAAAACTATTAGCCCCACACGAGATTTGTGAATAAGTGATTGTCTGATAATGAGCAAGGAATAGCCGTCTTTCTGCTAAACAGGACGTATTGAATTCATAATGCATTAGATACTTTTTATGAATGTCAACTAAGTATCGTAAGTAAATTGCTCCTGGTTGTTCAATCATTTGATAACCAGAGTCATTCTTTGATAAATAATCACTATGAGTCAGACTCAATAGAATTTGATCAATCCTTTTTTCTGTCGTTAAGGTGGAGAACTGAACCAAGAATTCTCTTTCTTTATCATCAATCGAATCGCTGTTCGCGACCAAGGATTCGATTTTATCATCAATCCAATCACCGTTCACGTTTTTTCTTTTTCTTATCAATGAATAGATCTCTTTACTTGTATGACTTAGATGTCTCGTATTTCTCGAAAAAGTGATTCGATTGATGGGATTTGGTATGATACTTATGAGATCGATGAGATTGATATTCAAATATTTCTTCTTAGAACGTATTGATTTGACCCCATAAGCGGGACCACCACCCCATAGCATGTTGCCGCCAGAAGCAGAACCCCGTATTTCTTCTAGAGAATCTCCTAATTGTTCCAGAGCAACTAGAAAGAGATTCTTTAACCAGAAAGAATTCAGTTCATACCTATCCAGAAGTTTTCGCAACTCAATCATGTATGATGGAATCATCAAAGATTTGACCTTTTCGAACTCTGTCTGTAACTCACTATAGGCTCGGGAAACAACGAGAAGATGTGTACGAACAAGATATCCAGCAACAAGAAGAAGGAAAAGGATTGAATAGAGCAACTCCCGAACATTTGGCGATCTCAGATGTGTCGATATCAATGGTGACTCATTATTTCGATGAACCATTTCTTCGGACAAAAGAAGATTATGTAAACACTTACTCGAAATATCACTTATCAGATTCCATTGTGGAAGACCCCATTTTTTCTGAAGAATTCGCCATGATATATCTGATCCATGCATAATATCCCGAAAAATGGATACAAATTTTTGACTGCTACTTAGTATCGGCAATAGGTCTGAAAAAGTATCTAAAAATCTCCAATTTAGATATTTGTAACCTGTCGAAGTAAGGAACCATGGCATATATGTTTTGAATAGATTCCATTTTGAGAGAGTTGAAAAAGCACTATCTCGTTGAAAGGTTCTATACATCTGCCCTTTCTCAACGCATTTCTTTAGACAAAGACTCCGTTTTTTCCTCTTTTCGGATGGTAAATATTTCTCAGAACATGGAGTGTGAATCAAACCCATGTTTGAATTGAAATTGAGATACTGATGCAAGTTCTTCCTTTCTGAATCAGATAGATTCATATCTGAAAGAGGTTGACAATAAGTTTTTTCAAAATTGACTATTTGTTCCTCTGTGAGAGGCGTTCCAGAAATGTCTGCGATCGAGTAAATAGCTCTACGAACGAATGGATCGGATCGAATTGGAAAATGGAAAGATTTGTACAAGTTATACCTTTCGTCACCACTTTCTGAAAAATCGTTAGGTATGAATATGTTAGATACCTGTGACTCGATTGGTGAAATAGTATCTCTCTCCAAAAAAGCATGTTTTTTTTTACCGGCGTACAAAGAAAATATTTTGTTGCGAATGAACAAGATATTGAGGAATTGTCCATACGTAAAATCATAATTATTGATACGGGCCTTTTCCACATAAAAAGGGAATCTTTTGTTACAATAGAAGTAGAAGTGATGTGGATTCTTCAAGAATCGAAGTCGATTTGCTTTATAAAAAGAAGATATCAATGAACTTATATGAAATGGTTTCACGGGATTCGGCCAATTGTCTTGATCGTGGGATATCATTGAGAAATAGGAATCCGTCTTATCAAAAGATTTCCCGCGATTATTTCTAGTATGGAATGAGTCAATCATCCACTTTGGTATCTTATTGAACAAAAATGGTGATATTGTTCCTCCATTGATCAAGAATTTCGATTTTTGGGAAGTATCATGATCATCCAATAAGAAGGGTTTCCATTTTTTCAAATGAACGATTTGAAGACCTATTGATTCTAACAACTGATTGCAGAGTTGATTATTCGGACCTTTCAATTCATAGATGTGGATCTCGGACCTATGAATGGGGATATTCCCGAAACTCACAAAGAAAAAAGGAAGTGAGTTAGACAAAAAGAGAAGAAACTTGGACAAAAAAAGAAGTAACTTGGACAAAAAGAAACGAAGTGACTTAGACAAATCTTTTTTGTCGATAACCTCAGACCAATCAATCGAATATTGATTAATACGTAATCGATCGAAGACTACTTGAAAATGAAAATGGCTCTTCGGCTCAGAAATGCAATGTTCCAAATGTTCCTGGAAATTCTTGTTCCCATTGGACCATTTGTATCTATATGCATTAGGATCCCGATTCATGGATCTCTCGGTTCGAGAAATCCAAATAAGAGGGTCGAACCATTTCTTCTGACTCTTTTTCAAATTCGATAAATGTTGGTTGATCGTATATTTCATTATAGTTCTATGATTCAGAGTATCATTTCCTATTTGATCCCTTTGAATTACATATTCGAAGTTGCGATCGGGTCTATTCATTAAAAAGAATCGATTCAATACATTTCTTATGTACCCATAGGTGCTATATTGGATTTGAATCAGATTTCGGATCAATCTATATTGATTAACTGCCTCCATTATGTTGTTGCTAGCAAATACCACTCTTTTTGCTTTTGGATCTTCCAAATCATTCCCGCAGGAGATCCGAACCCATTTTTTTCTGATCCTTCGATAAAAAGATTCATTCTCTTCATAAAAAATAGGAGGTAGAACCAATAAAGATTTCTTTTTCGATTCATCCAATACCTCATTCAAGAATTGTTTTTGATCCAATCCGTAGGAATCAATAGAAAAGGTAAATCCCTTATGATACACCAGATCCGGCTCGGTTATTGATAGAGTGAATAGATCCGCCATTTCTTGAAATCTCTCTTCTGATTCAAAATCGTGGTGTAAGGTGTATCCCCCCCTGTTCCGGTCATGGAATAGATGAAATAAATCCAAAAATGGATTTTTGTTCACGAATGAAATCTTATTGGAACTGTCCATATCCAGTTCATCCTTCGGAACCCTATCACATCCCGGATCTGATAAAATAGGATGAATTGAGACGGTATTTTGTAAATACGTAATGATCTTGAATATATTAACTATTTCTTTATTTTCCGATCGCCTGGAAGGGACAAAAGAAACATCTTGTTCTTTCTTCAACAATTTCCGATCTCTGGTGGACCTCTCAGTAGGATTCGAACCCAGATGAAGTTCTGACCATCTGTCAGAGAAAAAAGAACGAATGGATCTTGTAGGATTCCCAAGAAATTCTTCGATTTCTTCCGGAAGCAGATGATTATTCATCTCCTTCTCACGTTCCGCGAATAGCCGGGACATTGAGGAATATACAGAAAGGCGTTTAGGGAATCGGTCTGATTCTATCTCTGTTAGTTCCGTTTGAAGAAAGGAAGGATCCCAAAGAATCGATCTTTCTTTTAGTTGTTGAATCTCTCTTTGATTGATCAATGTGTGATATTCCGAATCCT
>OY756976.1:60000-85000 GCA_963580455.1 Euonymus europaeus | reverse complement strand
CCCGAACAGAAAATAACAAACTTTTTAAGTCGTTTTCTCTTGAATAAAAAATGAGCAATTCTAGCAATTTGAAATTCTATTCTATAGGGTTGAATAAAAATGCGATTGAGAATTTCATCTTATTTCATCTTGATATAATTGCCATGCTTAGTGTGTGACTCGTTGGTTTTTTATTTTTAGGGTTCAAATAAAAAAAAGAGGGTACCGGCCCATATTAAAAAAATAATAATTGAATCAATAAGTAAAACTAAGAAGTATAGAACGAATAACTAACTCATCGCTTCACATTATCTCGATCAAAAGAACCAGTCAAGATATAATAGATTGGTGATATCATTGGAGCAACTGAAATAAAGATTTCTTTTCTAAAATCTAAAAAAAAAAAAAAGAAATCTGATTACTGATTAGAAATTGTAAAACAAACAAAAGTATCTAGATAAATGGAAAGATGAGATAAAGAGAGAAAAAATCTCAATGAAATGATATATGATTCCAATATATAACATGTAAGGTCTATGCGTCATCTACTAAAATCCTAAAATAAAAAAAGGCAGTGTAAAAAAGCATCAATACTGATTGATCCATAATTAAACGAATCCATTCATAGAAGAAAAAAAATAAAGAGTCCCGAGCCAATAAAGACTGAGAAAATTGACTCAAGAACAAATTTAATTAGAGACTCCATTGTAGAATTAAAACCTAACCATTAATTGAGAAGCGATGGGAACGACGAAACCTGTGAAGGCATAGAATTCATTGGGTGGGATGGCGAAGCAAACCAGATGGAGAACAATCCAGTGTATCCTGAAAGGAAAGTTCATGACTAGTCCGACAACTAAAATAACTAAAGAATGAGTAAATATTCGCCTGCGAAAGTTTTTCGGTTTTATTGTATCTTTCTTTTAAAATTCTGATCGATCTAAATCTGATATGATAATGAAAATCGAAAAAGCCAAAAAAAAGATTCATTATAAGAAAATGTCCCTATCTCTATTATATAACTATATTCTATATAAATATCTATTACCTTCTAAATAATATAGGAAACTTATTTAGTTATATAGCAAAACAAAATAAGATAGAAAAATTTCTAAGAGATTAGATGAATGAAATCTCAAAGGATCCCATGATTCGGTATATTATTCATCAATATATCTTTTTTTGAATCCTTTTCGTTTATTCGCAAGGAGCCGGATGAGAAGAAACTCTCATGTCCGGTTCTGGAATAGAGGTGAAAGTGAGAAAAAATCATCAACTATAACCCCAAAAGAACCAGATTCCGTAAACAACATAGAGGAAGAATGAAAGGAATATCTTCTCGAGGTAATCATATTTCTTTCGGTAGATATGCTCTTCAGGCACTTGAACCCGCGTGGATTACATCTAGACAAATAGAAGCGGGTCGGCGAGCAATGGCACGAAATGTCCGCCGCGGTGGAAAAATATGGGTACGTTTATTTCCAGACAAACCGGTTACGGTAAGACCTACAGAAACACGTATGGGTTCGGGGAAAGGATCTCCTGAATATTGGGTAGTTGTCGTGAAACCAGGTAGAATACTTTATGAAATGGACGGAGTAGGAGAAAATATAGCTCAAAAAGCTATTTCAATAGCGGCTTCAAAAATGCCTATACGAACTCAATTCATTATTTCGGTATAGAACTGTAAAATGTAATAGAATGTAAAACCCACTCAAACCCAAGAAAAGGGCTTTTGGGGATAAAAAAATGGCAAATTTCTTTCTTTTTTTTTTTTTTTTTTTTTGACAAACAATATCTCTTTTTTTTACTTCGCTTTTTGGCTGTATTCCAAGAATAGATTAAAAAAAAAATGATTCAACCTCAGACTCATTTGAATGTGGCGGATAACAGTGGGGCCCGAGAATTGATGTGTATTCGAATCATAGGAACTAGTAATCGACGATATGCTGAAATTGGTGACGTTATTGTTGCTGTGATCAAGGAAGCATTACCAAATACATCCCTAGAAAAATCAGAAGTGATCAGAGCTGTAATTGTGCGTACTTGTAAAGAATTCAAACGCGACAATGGCATGATAATACGATATGATGACAATGCTGCAGTTGTCATTGATCAAGAAGGAAATCCGAAAGGAACTCGAATTTTTGGTGCGATCACCCGGGAATTGAGACAGTTAAATTTCACTAAAATAGTTTCACTAGCACCCGAGGTATTATAAGATAGAAGTAAGATAGAAGAAGAGTCTGCGATATAGTTATAGTATACAATTTGAAGGAACCCGATTCTGAAATAGATGAAATTCATTAGTAAATTTTGTGTGTCTGACGCATATATTAAAAAAAAAAAAAAAAAAGACCAAAGAGCATGTCAATATAAAAAATGAGAGGCAATAATAATTTTAGTTTATCATGGGTAGGGATACTCTTGCTGACATAATAAACTCTCTACGAAATGCTGCTATGAATAGAAAAGGAACGATTCGAATACCGTTTACTAATATCACCAAAAACATTATTAAAATACTTTTACGAGAAGGTTTTATTGAAAACGCCAGGAAACATCGCGAAAGCGACAAATATTTTTTGGTTTTAACCCTACGACATAGAAAAGGGCTCGATAGAACTAGTTTAAATTTAAAACGAATAAGTCGACCGGGTCTACGAATCTACTCTAACTATCAACAAATTCCTAGAATTTTAGGCGGAATGGGGATTGTAATACTATCTACTTCTCGAGGTATAATGACAGACCGAGAGGCTCGACTAGAAGGAATCGGAGGAGAAATTTTGTGTTATATATGGTAATCTTTCTGATATCCGAATTTTTTTCGAAACTTCTTTTTTGTTTTTCACAAAACAAAAAAGAAAAAGAGAAAGGACGGGTTTTTAATCTCACTCCTCCTACATTAATTAGTTGATACTTTAAGTTAAGGAGGTTTTGCATGGAATGAAAGAACAAAAATGGATTCATGAAGGTTTAATTACTGAATCACTTCCAAATGGTATGTTTCGGGTTCGTTTAGATAATGAAGATTTCATTCTAGGTTATATTTCCGGAAGGATCCGGCGCAGTTTTATCCGTATACTACCGGGGGATAGAGTCAAAATTGAAGTAAGTCGTTATGATTCCACTAGAGGACGTATAATTTATAGACTCCGCAACAAAGATTAGAATTATTAGGTACTTCAACATTCCTTTTATAGAGATCACTAGGGTTCAAATTGAAAGAAATTTAGTTTCTTCCAATAAGTATATTCGGAATTCAGTTTAGGAATGACAACGATGAAAATAAGAGCCTCTGTTCGTAAAATTTGTGAAAAATGTCGACTGATCCGTAGACGAGGACGAATTATGGTAATTTGTTCCAACCCTAGACATAAACAAAGACAGGGATAATCTTTCGAAAAGTTAAGAAATATAAATGAAATTAAATATAAATTAAAAATATAAATTAAAATAAATAAAATATAAATGAAATTTAAAAGAGACCCGATGTATAAAAAAAAGGATCTATTTTGACATGAAATGTAGACATCCATATATCTTTGACTTATATTTATGAGATAATAAAATATGGCCAAAACTATAACAAAAACCAGTTCTCGTAGGAATGTACGTATTGGCTCACGTAAGAATACACGTAGAATACCAAAAGGAGTTATTCATGTTCAAGCAAGTTTCAACAATACCATTGTGACTGTGACGGATGTACGGGGTCGGGTTATTTCTTGGTCCTCCGCCGGCACTTGTGGATTCAAGGGTACACGAAGAGGGACGCCGTTTGCTGCCCAAACCGCAGCAGGAACCGCTATTCGTGCAGTAGTGGATCAAGGGATGCAACGAGCAGAAGTCATGATAAAGGGTCCTGGCCTCGGACGAGATGCAGCATTAAGAGCTATTCGTAGAAGTGGTATACTATTAAGTTTCGTACGAGATGTAACTCCTATGCCACATAATGGCTGTAGGCCACCTAAAAAAAGACGCGTCTAAAACTAAACATTGAAGAGATTTCAAGAGAAATAAATAATTCAATGATTTGATCAAGTCCTATTACTATGGTTCGAGAGAAAGTAAAAGTATCTACTCGAACACTACAGTGGAAGTGTGTTGAATCGAGAACAGACAGTAAGCGTCTTTTTTATGGACGCTTTATTCTGTCTCCACTTATGAAAGGTCAAGCCGACACAATAGGGATTGCAATGCGAAGAGCTTTGCTTGGAGAAATAGAAGGAACATCTATCACACGTGCAAAATCTGAAAAAATACCACACGAATATTCTACCATAGTGGGTATTCAAGAAACGGTACATGAACTTTTAATGAATTTGAAAGAAATTGTATTGAGAGGGAATTTCTATGGAATTCAAAACGGGTCGATTTGTATCAAGGGTCCGGGATATGTAACTGCTCAAGACCTCGTCTTACCCCCTTCTGTCGAAATCGTTGATAATACACAACATATAGCTATACTAACAGAACCGATTTCTTTTTGTATTGAATTACAAATCGAGAGACATCGAGGATATCATATAAAAACACCCAAGAACTTTCAAGAAGGAAGTTTTCCTATCGATGCTGTATTCATGCCTGTTCGAAATATAAATTATAGTATTCAGTCTTATAGAAATGGGAGTGAAAAAGAAGAGATACTTTTTCTCGAAATATGGACAAATGGAAGTTTAACTCCTAAAGAAGCACTTCATGAAGCCTCTCGGAATTTGATTGATTTATTCATTCCTTTTCTACATGCGGAAGAAGAAAACTTACATTTAGAAAACGACTGGTACAAGGGTACTTTACCCCTTTTTACCTTTCATGATAGATTGACTAAACTAAAGAAAAATCAAAAAGAAATGGCATTGAAATATATTTTTATTGATCAATTAGAATTGACTTCTAGGACCTATAATTGCCTCAAAAGGTCTAATATACATACATTATTTGACCTTTTAAATAAGAGTCACGAATACCTTGTGAAAATGGAACATTTTGACATTGAAGACGTGAAACATATATTGAACATTCTAGAAAAAACTAGAAAAAAAAAAAATCGCAACTGATTTACCAAAGAATAAACTTTAAACCCATTCCATTGTATTTGTTTCATTTTAACAAATACAATGGAATGGGTATTTTAAATCGTTAGCACATTCCAGATATTTTGAATAAAGAATAAAAACAAAAAAAGGATTGAATGAATGTTCTATATGGAAATGGAAAATGCACTTTAAAACTACTATGTGATATTTGATTTCATTTGTGATATTTGATTTCATTTCACAATGAAATCCATTTTAAAAAAGCCCTAAAGTTAAGGATTTATCAATAGGTAATGTTGCTCCAATACCCAACCAAAGGGCCACTACAGTACCAATTAAAAAGACAGTTGTCGCTACTGGACGACGAAAGGGATTTTGAAATTTATTAACACTCTCCAAAAAAGGTACTGTTAATAATCCCGCAGGTACTGAAACCATTAAAAGAACGCCTAATAACTTATTGGGTACTGTACGAAGTATTTGAAATACGGGAAAGAAATACCATTCAGGCAATATTTCCAAAGGAGTTGCAAATGGCTCTGCGGGTTCCCCAACCATTGAAGGTTCTAGAACTGCTAAGCCCACATTACATGCAATAGTACCTAGAATGACTACTGGAAAAATATATAAAAGATCATTAGGCCATGCGGGTTCTCCGTAATAATTATGACCCATCCCTTTAGCCAATTTAGCTCGCAATACAGGATCATTCAAGTCAGGTTTTTTTGTTATTGGGATAGGCGAATTCGTATGGATCCATCCTCCAAAGGAACTGGACATGATAATTTTTCATCATCCAGCTCGAGCAAGAATCAAAACATCCAACTAGATCTTATCCAGTATATAAATGATTCGACGTAAGAAAAAAGAGATCAGATCCTATTTTCCGGAGTTGCCACTATCCATTAGAAGGAATTCCATTCGTACAGATAAATGCTCAATACCCAAGTAGGCGGACAAAATAGATCATGATCAAGTGCTTCTTGGGTCGTCTTAGACCTTGTAATTGGCCTTTATCTACAAAAAATATCGGTACTTTTTACATACACATACAAAGGATTTACTTGTTACTAAAAGAGTCTAGCCGCTGTCATTCTTTAGATCTCCCGGTTCACTCCGATAATATCATAAATCATAAAAAGGGTCAATGCATAGGAAATGAGTGCATTTCCATACTATTAATTATTAATAATCGATTAATAATTATTAATAATTAAACAGAATAGATAAAACATAATACGGATTGTGCCGCATCATACTGGATCTTACGGAGCCCTGCTCATGTACGACATGATTGGGTCTGATCATAGAAAAACTCTCTGCAAGCAAAACCGCCTACCCTTTCTTTGTTGTACGGAGCTTACGCGGTGGTTGGAACAAAGACACATTTAGTTGTGAATTTCAATGTGGCAGAAAAAAGCACATATCTACATGGCTTTATCACTAGTTCAAGTCACACACTCCCATAATCCATTTTCTCTTAGGAAAATTCCCGTCAACTAGTCATGTCAAATAAATAATACAATTTTGTTTTGTAAAGTTGAAGGAAAATATCCAAATACATGTCTTATTCTTTTCAATAATCCATATTTATAGCAATGAAATACTCTTCTCCTCCAAACGATCAATGATTGATTACAACTATACTATGATTTATATACTTTATTTTATTTATAAAGGACCGGAAATACCTTGCTTACGGATCATTAAGAAATGCATTAACATAAATACGGCAGTAAGAAGAGGTAATACAAAAGTGTGTAAACTATAAAAACGAGTCAAAGTGGATTGGCCCACACTAGCACTTCCGCGCAATAACTCTACCAAAGGGGATCCTATTACAGGAATAGCTTCCGGTACACCCGTTACTATTTTTACTGCCCAATAGCCAATTTGGTCCCAAGGTAAGGAATAACCGGTTACGCCAAAAGAGGCGGTCAAGACAGCAAGAACCACACCTGTAATCCAAGTCAATTCACGGGGTTTTTTAAAGCCACCAGTGAGATACACACGGAATACGTGCAAAATCATCATTAGGACCATCATACTTGCCGACCATCGATGAACTGATCGGATTAACCAACCAAAGTTGGCTTCAGTCATTATGTATTGAACAGAAGCAAAAGCCTCAGTAACGGTTGGCCGATAGTAAAAAGTCATAGCAAACCCCGTAGCCACTTGTACTAAAAAACAAGTAAGCGTTATTCCTCCTAAACAATAAAATATGTTGACATGAGGAGGAACGTATTTACTAGTTATATCATCTGCAATCGCCTGAATCTCAAGACGTTCTTCGAACCAATCATAGACTTTATTGAGATAGGTAACCCAAAGGGACTCCCCCTCCACGAACCGTAAATGAGGCTTTCATCTCGTACAGCTCAAACAGAAAGACAAAAATACTGGTGGAAACAAATATGTGTACAAATATGTGTAACAAATATGTGTATGTAATAGTAAAGAAACATCTTAATCCTATGATTCAATCTTCTCAGAAGATACAAAAGAACGAAAATCCAAAAAATCCGAAAACTATTAAACTATTCTTGAAACTCTTTTTTGTGGTTATAATGCCAAAATATCAAGTTGGCACATTCGTCTTGATGTTGATCGTTACAGGCCTCTTGAATCTTCTATTTACCTATTGACTTTCGTTGATTTATTATTTTTGTTTGTAATATGGGTTTACTTTACTTTATTTTTTAGTACTTGATAGGAATTTTCTTGTTAAGACCCCATGAACCGATTGAAACCCCAGATTCATACTAGAACCACGATGATTCGATAAAACTTTCAAGCTAAGTCCAACAATTCTCTGAGTAAGAACCATTGTATCATCACTTATTCAATGAATAGGAATAGACATAATAAAAAAAAAACACTTGCCCTGTGATCAAAATAAGCATGAACGGGAGTTTGAAAGATTTTTTGGAGTCCGGCCACGAGGTCTGAATATTAAGTATGAATCATAGTTCTAATACTTCGTAATCTATTTCATCTATTTCGTGCTCCAGATACTAGAATGAATATCTGACGAGGGAAAGCATCTCTACCAAGATGACAGACGTGTTCTCTGTACTATCAATAGGATCAATTCTAACAAGTCACACACTCATATTCCGGAAATAGAGAAACAAAGAAATTCCGCGGTCGAACTGCCAAAACGGACCCAAAATACAAGCCTAAACGCTTTGCTTTAGAGTGACAAGCAAAGCTAGGACTTAGTGATTCTGAGAAATCTAATTCATTGAAATTCCGTCTAGTAAAACGGAAGAATTATAAATTTCTAAAATAATAGATAGAAATATTGCAAATAAGGCCATTGTGACTCCCATCAATGGAGTAGTTCCCCATCCAGGAGCTACTTTACCATATTCCGAATTCAATGGTTTCAATAACCCCCCTACACCAGTTCGTTTTGGACGAGATCTAGAACTACCCTCAACGCTTTGTGTAACCATAAATCCTATTTTGTATTCATTGAGATCTGTTGACTTTGTATACAATTTCATTGTAAATAAGTAATCTTATCTCATAGATCCATTGTGGTCTTGAAATTATATAATAATGGAAATAGCAACCCTAGTTGCCATCTTTATATCTGGTTTACTTGTAAGTTTTACTGGGTATGCCTTATATACTGCTTTTGGGCAACCTTCTCAACAACTAAGAGATCCATTCGAGGAACACGGGGACTAGTTGAAGTAATGAGTCTCCCAATATTGGGAGGCTCATTACTTCAAGCGAGATAATGAAAAATCATTTCATCTTTTTAGTTGGAACTTTAGGTGGTTCTCGAAAAAAGATAGCGAAAAAAATGATCCCTAGAGTCGAGACTAAGAGGAATGTATAAACCAATGCTTCCATAGATTTGATTGTGGTTTACAATTATAGCTTCCGTACCTGTTTATTTGGAGCCATCTCCTGGATTAAAGAAGAAGTAAGACTGAAAGACAAGTCGGCGATTCAGATCAAAATTTCTCCGGTAACCCATGTCAAAAAATGGATAAGGGAGCAGTGTTGTATCAAACTACTTGTCTTTTTGTAGTTGGATCCCCTAGTTTTTGGAATGCTCCAAATTCTACTTGAGCGTCCAAATCTGGATCAATACCAGCAAAAACATCTCTGAACAGGGTTCTAGCGCCATGCCAAATGTGCCCAAAGAAGAAGAGCAGAGCAAACGAAGCATGTCCAAAAGTAAACCAACCCCTTGGACTACTACGAAAAACACCATCGGATTTCAAAGTAGCACGATCTAATTCAAAGATTTCACCCAATTGAGCACGTCTAGCATATTTTTTAACAGTAGCGGGATCACTATAACTGACGCCATTGAGTTCGCCGCCATAGAACTCAACAGTTACACCTACTTGCTCGACACTATACTTCGATTCCGCCCTTCGAAAAGGAACATCGGCTCTAACAATTCCGTCACCGTCTACCAAAACAACTGGAAATGTTTCAAAAAAAGTAGGCATACGACGCACAAAAAGCTCACGGCCTTCTTTATCTCTAAAGACAGGATGCCCTAACCACCCAACAGCGATTCCATCCCCGTTATCCATCGAACCCGCTCTGAACAACCCCCCTTTTGCCGGATTATTCCCAATGTAATCATAAAAAGCTAATTTTTCAGGAATTTTAGACCAAGCTTCGGATAAACTTTGATTCTCGGCTAGTCCAGCAACAACTCTTCGATATATTTCTTGCTGAAAATATCCCTGATCCCATTGATAACGAGTGGGACCAAATAATTCAATCGGAGTAGTTGCTGAACCATACCACATAGTTCCAGCAACAACAAAAGCCGCAAAAAAGACAGCAGCAATACTACTGGAAAGGACGGTTTCAATATTTCCCATACGCAATCCTTTGTATAGGCGTTGTGGCGGACGGACACTAAGATGAAATAGTCCTGCTAATATGCCCAATGTCCCTGCTGCAATATGATGAGAGGCTATTCCTCCCGGAGCAAAAGGATCAAAACCTTCCACACCCCACGCTGGATTTACAGATTGGACCTTTCCGGTTAGTCCATAAGGATCGGACACCCAAATTCCAGGACCGTACAATCCTGTTACATGGAATGCGCCAAACCCAAAGCAAGCCACTCCTGAGAGAAATAAATGAATTCCGAAGATCTTGGGCAAATCCAAAGAAGGTTTTCCTGTACGTTCATCAGTAAATATTTCTAGATCCCAATACACCCAATGCCAGATAGCTGCCAAGAAGCACAATCCAGAAAACACAATATGTGCCCCGGCCACACCTTCGTAACTCCAAATACCCGGATTCGTTATAGTCTCGCCTGTGATAGTCCAACCGCCCCATGAATCGGTTATTCCTAAACGAGTCATAAAGGGTATAACGAACATACCTTGTCTCCACATTGGGTCGAGAACAGGGTCAGAGGGATCAAAAACTGCTAATTCATATAGAGCCATCGAACCGGCCCAACCAGCAACCAGAGCCGTATGCATTATATGGACAGCCAGCAAACGACCGGGATCATTCAATACGACGGTATGAACACGATACCAAGGCAAACCCATGGAAAAAATACCCCTTTATCAACAAAAAATAGACACTATGTGACTTTATTGCATTGGAAAACTATACTATGGACCTCTCCCTTTCAGTGCATTATATGAGAGAAAGGATTAATCTTTGTTCCAGTCTTTTAGTTTTAGTAATAATAAAGTAGTAATAATAAAGGAACAATTCTAATTCTGTTCTTAGGAACAAAGAGAAGCAAATCTATTTTATACCCGATAAGTAACAATACGCAATGGGGGGTTGATATCATTTTATATGGTCGTATTCCTTTATCTTTCAAAGTGCCTCAATTTCTGTTATTTTATTCATTCTTTCTTCCTTGAGTTTATTTCTAAATTTATCTAATCTATGGCTAAAATATAAAATATAGGAGAAAAGACAATAAAAAAAAATAAAAAATAAACCCATTATTACGATTCCACATTAAAGTGAGATGGAGATATAGTACTTAATTGTTTCTTTCGTTTTATGCCTATTGGTGTTCCAAGAATACCCTTTCGAAATCCTGGGGAAAACGCTTCATCCTGGGTTGACATATAGTGCGACTTGTCAGATATAGTGGGTCATATGGGATTTCCCCGTTTTCTCCCCCGATTGAGATATCCTTCAACTTCGCCCAAAAAGGATTGATCAAATCATCAAAAATTTTGAGCGTGAAGTGCAATGAAATAAAATAAGATTTTTTTGTTGGGAGGTATCCAGATTAATATTATCGATTAGAATCAAATTTATGGTTGGCTTGTTTGTTTGGACTAATAAAAAAATGCGGTATCCAGGCTCCGTTTAGAAAAAACCCAATTTGTAATAGATTATCTCTGATTACTACTTGTATCATATTTGACTTTTTAATTTATTAAATTTTAGTAAATTTTATTAAATTAAAGTAATTTACAACTGTTAATCAAAATTACGTGACTAATATGATCAATACGTCGAATATTTGACGGAAGACATGAAATGAATTGAAAAGAAAGTCTTCGCAAAAAGACGTGGTAGTAGGGACTTTTGCTCTATATGTGCAAATAAAAACCGGGTGGATCTTTACTCGGAGTAGAGCATAAACCTAAAAGAATTGAAGAGGACCATTCAGGAACAAGAGAATGACATTGTGATTTAGATTGAATCTCGATGAAACAATACATCAAAAAGAAGTTAGTTCGAAAAGTTTAGTAAATGCCCTTTTTTTAGGTAAACAGGCCAAAACTCATTTTTCTTGAAAAATGGAAGAAAAATTTATTCGTTAGAATAGAAAAATTAGAAGGAGCCTCTTAGTAAAAAAGAAGGAGAGCTAGGATCTACACATTGATTCTTATTTGTTTTCGCAATTTTTGTGGAACCGTATGCATCAAAGTATGCATGTACGGTTCCTAAAGGATCGAATTTTATCCTAATCAACCGACTTTATCGAGAACGATTGCTTTTTTTAGGCCAAATAATTAATACCCATCTAGCGAATCAACTTATTGCTCTTATATTATATCTAACTATGGAGAGTGATACCAAGGATCTTTATTTGTTTATCAACTCTCCAGGCGGATGGGTAATACCTGGAATAGCTCTTTATGATACTATGCAATTTGTGCGACCAGATGTACAGACAATATGCCTGGGATTAGCCGCTTCAATGGGATCTTTTATCCTGGTCGGAGGAAAAATTACCAAACGTTTAGCATTCCCTCACGCTTGGCGCCAATGAGTTTTTTTAGAGAAAAAAGACTATGCCCTCACCATATAAAATGTTTTTCAGTAATAATAGCATGGCACTTAGAATTCGATAGAAACAAAATTGTATTGTTTTTTCAAAAAACAATTAAAAAATCATTAAATTATGTATCGAAAGAGTAGTATGAAAAAAGGTATTGCCGATTTTTTCTTATCTATCGGAGACCTGTTTCAGTGTCACAAACCTTTTTTTTTCACACCCAAACCCAAATAAAAGCTGTTTTGGCTATGTTCGGAAAGAAAAGAATACGAAAAAAAGAAACTTTGGGATTGCTGAATCACAAATGAAATAATAAAAAAATAATAAAGATATAAAGCAACGGAACCGTCATAGTATTTTTGAAACTCCTACAAAAAAAGGAAGGGCGGTTATTAGATCATTTACCAATCTGGGTCTGATAGACTCTATCTTTTCTGATTTTTTCTTTGATTTTGATGGAAGGTAAAAGTCAATTCTATTAAAGAGCCGTATGCAATGTGCAAACCATGCATGTACGGTTGGTCAATTCTATCGTTTTTTCTTATTCTTTAATCATGAAAGATCGAATAACTATTTATTATGTTCTATCATCAGGGTAATGATTCATCAGCCTTTTAGTGCTTTTTTTATGGCCCAAGTAGGAGAATTTGTCCTGGAAGCGGAAGAACTGCTGAAGCTGCGCGAAACCATCACAAGGGTTTATGTACAAAGAACGGGCAAACCCTTATGGATGGTATCCGAAGACATGGAAAGGGATGCTTTTATGTCAGCAACAGAAGCCCAAGCTCATGGAATTGTTGATCGTGTAGCGGTTGAAAAATAGCAAAGATTTCACATAAATCACATTTAAAATAAAATAAAATTTTTAAATTTTAATATTTAACAGTTTAATAGTTTCTATTTAGTATATTAAATTTAGTAAAATTTAGATTTATAAAAATATATTATATTCAAAATTAAAAGAAATCATAATCATCCGGTTAGGATCAATCTAAACCATCCCCTTTCGATATACGATTCAAATACGATTTCCATGCCAACTCTTAAACAACTTATTAGGAATACAAGACAGCCAATAAAAAATGTCACGAAATCCCCCGCTCTTAGGGGATGTCCTCAGCGCCGAGGAACATGTATTCGGGTGTATGTGCGACTCGTTCAGATCCTGGTCTGGGACAAAAGAAAAAAATTACAGTATCAGTGATCGGTACAGTACCAACGAATAGTATAGAATGGAGTTCTTCCATTCACGATCTAAAAAAAGATCTACCCTATCTTGTTATTGTGTATATTGTGGACTAAATTTTTGGTTTCCATTGGGACAAAGGTGTGCACCCCTTAATTTTTCAATTTAAGATGAAAAGAATTACCCATTGGTAGCAACTGATTATCCAGGGAAATTCTTTTTGATTTTATTTAAAAAGCAGAAAAATTATGTAAAAAGCAGAAAAATTATGCCCAGACTCTTGCAAGAACGGACTCAGACGGTCAGCTACCCAACGAATCTTCATAATTAAATACCGTTACTCTATTGGGTGGATCTACTTGTGAAAGGTCTATTACTGGATAATCCCATGGGTAGAGTCAAAAAGTGTGAACTGTACAAGTTAATATTTTGATTAAATCAAGAACGAAGAAAGCGGCTCCGGTGTATAGAGAGGGCCTTACCGTTTAATTTAAGAAGTAACCATATAAACGATGGAACCCACCATTTGGTTATCCATTTATATTTACTGTGCTTTTTTTTTCGAGGCATTAAGAAAATGCCTCGAAAAAAAATCGTGGTTGGGAAGGTTATTGTAGCAAAAGCCATTGGAGTTTTTACCTTATACATTGGAAGAACCCGTTTTGTTAATTAATAGACTAGTAAAGAAAATAAAGAATAACTGAAAGAAAGCAAATCGATCAGTTATTCCTCAACGTTTTATTTATTCAATGACCAGAATTAGACGAGGATATATAGCTCGGAACCGTAGAACAAAAATGCGTTTATTTGCCTCAAGCTTTCGGGGGGCTCATTCAAGACTTACTCGAACTATTACTCAACAGAAAATACGAGCTTTGGTTTCGGCTCATCGGGATAGAGATAGGCAAAAGAGAGATTTTCGTCGTTTGTGGATCACGCGAATAAATGCAGTAATTCGCGAGAGGCGGGTATCCTATAGTTATAGTATATTAATGTACAGTCTGTACAAGAGGCAGTTGCTTCTTAATCGTAAAATACTTGCGCAAATGGCTATATTAAATAAAAAAAGTCTTTATATGATTTCCAATGAAATAATAAAATAAAGCAATTGGAAGGAATCGCTCGAGATGCTTTAAATAGAGTTCCCTGAATAATGAACTCCGGGAAGGTAGAGTAGAAATTTTTATTATAGAATAGGATAGGATACAGTCGTTAAAATGAGCAAACACGTTCAATAAAAAAGGATTGATTCCTTGTTCTTACCCAATTCAATTCGTTTTTTTCTTACAACCTGTATTTTAAACAAAAAAGAAATCCTTATTTGAATTCGGATTGGGAGTTTGATTCTATTTAAGAGTAAGCCTATTGATTTGATTTCGGGTTCTAAGACCAGCAGTTCTAGCAGTCGACTCGCCCTTTTCAAATTGTTTTTCATTATTAAGAAAAGGTAACAAAGATAAAATACGAGCTTGTTTGATAGCAATAGTAATTAATCGTTGTTGTTTTAAGGTCAATCGATTTATCCGTTTAGATAATATTTTTCCTTGTTCACTAATAAATCGACTAATTAAACTCATGTTTCTATAAGCAATTCGATCCCCCGATTTGATCGGGGGCAAACGCCTACGCAAAGAACGCTTGGATTTATGAAAAAGTCGCTTGAATTTATGCATGTTTTGTTTATTCCTTATCCAAAAAATCCTATTTCGTTTGATCAAATCTAAAATGATTTAGAATTAAGAAATAGAATTTTTTTTTTTAGAGATTCTATATATTCTATGCTATTAATATATTCATTTTTGAATATATGGTATATTAAATTAATTATGTGTTATTAACTATCTAAGATATAGTTAATGTTAATATCTCTTTTTTCGGGTTCCTTGAAGGAGTGACACGCAGGTGCTCGATTCTATCTATTTTTTTATCTCCCCATGAATCCTATGTTTGTAACAATAGGGACAGAATTTTCTCAATTCCAATCGACCGGGCGTATTGTGTCGATTTTTTTGAGTAATATATCTGGAAATGCCGCGTGATTTCTTATTAACACTAACACCCGTTCGAACACACCCGGTGCATTCCAAAATAACTTTCACTCGGGTATCTTTCCCCCTGGCCATGAACCCCCTTTTTGGTTTTCTATTCACTTAACTGTTCGAAGAAAGAGTAGGGAGGGGAGAAGGACTAGTCACAGATATTGCGTTCTATCTCTAATCTTCTTCAATCCCTCCTCTGCCAACAGTTAGACCAATAAAATAACTAGAATGAAAAAAAAGGGAATGTCAACGCATCTGGGAAAAACCGATTAATCTCTATCAATAGACCTGCTAAAGACCCAAACCATAAAGTACTTAGTACCGGTGCCGCGGAGAGATATGTTTTTAGATCTCGCATTTTAAAACCTCCTTCTTTATTGTAATACATAAACAAAATAGCTATACGATCAAATGTATATGTAACTAGGAACCACCTGTATTTGTACATGGACTCCCTAATTCCAATGGAAATGTACAAGGATTTAGTAGCTAAGATTTTCCTCTTCTTTTCTAATTTTCTAAAATCTTAAAAGAAAAAAAAAGAAGGTCCCTTCCGCCTGAACATTCAATTCAGCAATTTGAAGGCGGTTTCATATATATTTCATACGTGTGTCGGTTTATTATTATATGTTATCCGATATGAGACCAAAGACAAATAATAAATCGAAATATCATTTTTCTTTTTTCTCTGTAAATAAAGATAAAGATATGGAAAACAAAATGGGGATTCTCTACAATGACACGGTAACTCAATCGAAAGGGGTGTAGCGCAGCTTGGTAGCGTGTTTGTTTTGGGTACAAAATGTCACAGGTTCAAATCCTGTCATCCCTACTTATGTCTTATCCTCGAAACAGTAACGAGAGATCAATTGAGATCGATTCAAAATTGGATATAGACGATCTTTCATTATATCCTGCTATATAGGATAGCATATGTAGGCGCATGCAAGATGTGTTGGAGCTACAAAAAGAATCTCTTTCCTGACATTCGTTTTTTATTGTGGTAAGAAAGCGCTCTTAGTTCAGTTCGGTAGAACGTGGGTCTCCAAAACCCGATGTCGTAGGTTCAAATCCTACAGAGCGCGATTCCATTCTTGTTTTGTTAGGTCAAAATTACATGGCAATAATGGAACAGACTCTCAATTTGACCTTTTCGGGATTAAAGTAAAGAAAGAGCACGGTCAATCAAAAGAATCGACCTTAATTAATCAAAGGTCCAGCTGATCACCACGTCTATATTGTAAATATGCCGTTACGAATAACCCAGCCAAAGTAATAGGAATTAGACCTAAGACGATTCCAAATAGAAAAACTTCAATCATTTCCATTTTTTCTTTGAAAAGAGAAAAAGAGAGGTAATATCTATCCTTAAATATTAATCTGTATTACTCATGAATCTCAATGACCCAGAATTGGAAATTTGCACCTATAGAATAGATGGAATACTGCAGAAATTTTTATTTTTATTTTCTGATTTTATTTTCTGAATTGCTCATTCAATTCATTTTAATTTTATTAAATTTTAAATAAGTCGTATCTTACTCAGACCAATAAATAGAACGGAGGTTATAGTTAAAGCCGCTAGTAGAAAACCGAAATAACTAGTTATCGTAGGCATGAAGAAGCTAAAGGAAATATGCTATTTTTAAACATATGCTTGTAAAGTACTTGCCTAAGTAGATGTTTTTAAGGGACTTCCTTAAATATATTAAATATATGGTCAAATTTTTGAAAGATACGAGAATAAGAAAAAATACCAATTGAACGAATAAGTTCAAGTAAAAGTTTTTGAATTTATCAATTAGAATCAGTCGAGGTTCTACACGGCACGAAAAAAAAAATAGAGTGACAAAGAGAAAAAAATTCATCATCTGTAACAGCTATTCATTCCCTAATTCCGAATCAATAGATTCATTGGACAACTCTTAAAAAAACTAATACTAATTTTTTAAATACTAATACGAACGAACCCGTCTTGTATAATTTTATTCAAAAAAGGAAACTTTCTTTGACTCACTATGGAATAAAATTTGAAAAATAAAAATTCTATTTTTATTATTTTTTTTATTTCTTATTTTTTTCTTATTTTTATTAAATGTATCGTGTATTTTTTCGAACGAAGTGTGGCCTTATATCTTTTTTCTTTTTTTCTAATGCTTTATACTTTGTTTACTTTCATTTTAAATTTTAACTCATTTTAACTCATTAGAAGGCTCATTCATACAATATCTCGAATTAGAAGAAAAAAAGGTAAAGGTATCACACGATCAGATCACTCGAAAAAATAAAATCTTTTTTTCTTCCTTTTATTCCATTTCAATTTTTTTATTCGTTGTTCTCGTTCTTTATATCGAATACTATGTTATGTATTGTTCTTACTTCTTACTGGACGACTAAGCAATTGATTCAAAAAAGGATTCCAAAAAAACCTCTTCTACAAACACGAAAAAGAGATGTTTAGATTTCGCATCTAATTGAATTGTGGGAATATGATAATCTAATTTATGAATTAGTAGATACCAATCCATCGGATTAACATTTTACCCGATCTATAGTACATGGTTCTACATCTACAAGCAAAAGCAGAATGAAATTATATAGCATTTCATTTCAATCAGTATTGAAATTGCGTTGCTGTGTCAGAAGAAGGATAGCTATACTGATTCGGTATACTCTAAAGACACCCTTGGTACAATATTGACGATCGCACCGATTTTTTATTTCAGTGAATTTCCATTTACTGATCTGATCTTTTACGGAATCGATCCCCTTTTGACTGTACAAGAATATGTGGAGCTCGGCATGTCTGGAAGCACAGGAGAACGTTCTTTTGCTGATATTATTACCAGTATTCGATACTGGGTCATTCATAGCATTACTATACCTTCCCTATTCATTGCGGGTTGGTTATTCGTCAGCACGGGATTAGCTTACGATGTATTTGGAAGCCCCCGTCCAAACGAGTATTTTACAGAAAGCCGACAAGGAATTCCATTAATAACTGGCCGTTTTGATCCTTTGGAACAACTTGATAAATTAAGTAGATCTTTTTAGGAGGCCCCAATGACCATAGATCGAACCTATCCAATTTTTACAGTGCGATGGTTGGCTGTTCACGGACTAGCTGTACCAACAGTTTTTTTCTTGGGGTCAATATCAGCAATGCAGTTTATCCAACGATAAAAATAACGATAAAACTAATCCGAATTACAGAGCTACGACACAATCAAACCCGAACGAACAAAATGTTGAGTTGAATCGTACCAGTCTCTACTGGGGGTTATTACTCATTTTTGTACTTGCTGTTTTATTTTCCAATTATTTTTTCAATTAAAATAGAATAGTCGAATAATAAATAAGAAAGAGTAGGAATTCTCTTATCCCAGTCGGAAGGATATCATCTCATAATTATCTATGCCTGTTTATGTCTATAGCATGACCACTTGATGAAATGTGGAGGTAAGTGGGATAAATGGCCGATACTACTGGAAGGATTCCTCTTTGGATAATAGGTACTGTAACTGGTATTCTTGTGATTGGTTTAATAGGTATTTTCTTTTATGGTTCATATTCTGGATTGGGCTCATCCCTGTAGTAATCAGACGAATTGAGTTGTAGATACGAAAACGTAAAAACTCCGCGGACCCCCTCAAATTAGACAACAAAAAAGGGGTCACGTGGAGTTTTTATCTTAATAATCATATTAAGATATTAAGATAAGAACTCCACTTTCTTTTTTTCTGATGATATTTTTGAAAAATTAAGTTCATTTTTTGATTCTGAAGATTTGTTTATCAATAGTATCTCTAGATACTTTCAAGGTTAGAAGAAAGAATAAGAAAGAATCATATAGATTTTTTTCCTAGATGACACAACCACAACCAGAATATATATGCATAAACTAGAATATCTATACATATTCTAGTTTTTTTCTGGCTTCTGGCGATCCAATATCATACAAATCCTTTTTTCTACCTTAATAGAACCTTAACCTTACTTTAGCTATTTTAGTATTCCGTTAATGTTATTTTCTATAACTTCGTTGAAGATGTTCTAGTTGATCAATCGATTTCCCCTTACTTGTTGTTTTTTGGACACCATTTTAGATTATCCGTAATAACTAGGAAAAAGGGGTTCCAATACACCCGAAAAAAGTCTAAATCAAGAATCGGAATCTTTGACTAATAGACATTATTATTTCGACCCAAGAAAAAAGGCGGTAAATCCTTCCTTTCAATCCCTTTCTTGGGTCGAAGACTAGGAAGACGCATAAGAATTCCTAGACTCCTTTGTTCCACTCAGGTATCCTTTGCCTTTTCCGCTTACTTATCTTATACTTAGTATCTAGGCAAATTTCATTCTATTAGAATAGAAAACTATTGATATATTTTATATATTCTAGAACATTTTCATTTAGCAATAAGAAAAAAGTCTTTTCATCATTTTTTTGATCATATAGAATTATAATTGTATAATTGTCAAGAAAAACTTTCTTCTTTTTACGAACTTGTTTAATAAATCCGTAGATCTAGAAAGATCTAGAAATTCATTTCGGACAATTGAACCTTCTCAAACTGTTTCTTTTTAAGAACCAAAAAGATTTGTGCGAAAATAACCGATGCGAAGAAGAACAAAAGACTTTGAACCCGTGCTGGGTCTTGAAGTACTATTTCCGCATCCCCCTGACCAAACCCACCCACATTAGGATTACTCGTAAATGGCTGATCCAATTTGATAGATTCACCCTCTGAAACAAGAAGTTCGGGTCCTGGAGGTATAATATCAATTACTTGGCGTCCATCCGATGCATCGGTTATGGTTATTTCGTACCCCCCCTTTTCTTTTCGTATAATTTTGCTTACGATACCCGCTGCTGTAGCATTATAAACTGTATTGTTACTCTTGCTCCCATCCGGATAAATCTGACCCCTTCCCCTGTTCCCGCCTACATATATGGGATATTTTAGGAAGTGAACGTCCTTCTTAGTAGTGGGGTCGGGGGAAAGAATAGGAAAGGTGATTTCACTATATTTCTGACCCGGAACAGGCCCTATCACAAGAATATTTTTTTTAGTAGGTCGATAGCTCTGAAAAGACAGATTCCCCATCTTTTCCTTCATCTCAGGCGAAATACGATCGGGGGGGGCTAATTCAAATCCCTCAGGTAAAATAAGAACAGCCCCAACATTCAAGGCGCCTTTTTTGCCATTAGCAAGAACTTGTTTCAGTTGCTTATCATAGGGAATTCGAATAACTGCTTCAAATACAGTATCGGGAAGTACTGCCTGGGGAACCTCAATATCCACGGGCTTGTTAGCTAAATGGCAATTGGCGCATACAATACGGCCAGTTGCTTCTCGTGGATTTTCATAACCCTGCTGTGCAAAAATGGGATATGCATTTGAAATGGATGCCCAAGTCATTATAGATATAATGAGCGATACGGAAAAAGATCGAGTAATCTCTTCCTTTATCCAAGAAAAGGTATTTCTAGTTTGCATGGTCCAATAGTTGATTCAAAAAATTTCTACAATAAAATTAGGTAGGTCGCTAATATAGTTCCCTATCCCTGATTCTGCTATTTACTGAAAAATTGTTACTGGAATATCAGAAGGATCAAAAAAACCCTCTGGATAGGTAGAAAAATAAAAAAAGTATGATTTTGAGCGTTTTGCTTATGTGCAAAGTAACAAACGTTCGAATTGGGGCAGTGGATCATTTTTCAGTCATTCATTGAATGATAAATCACTACAAGTGAGGGAGATAGACGATTTAAATAGCGGAAGATCCAATATTTAAAAATTGTATCTAATATGACTGGAAAAGTGGAAACAAGACCAGATATAATTTGATCATTATGAGTAAATCCAAAATCTTTGTAGATAGAACCAATCATTAGTTCCCAACCGTGGGGTGAATGAAATCCTATACATAAATCAGTTAATAAAAGAATAGAAAAGGCTTTTATTGTGTCGCTTAAGTTATATAGGAATTCTTGAACCCAAGAATTAAGAAAACGAAGTTCTTGATTACCTAGAATAGAATAACCGCTTAAAATAAGGAAATAGATTATATTTGTCGAGAACTGGAAAATCATATGGATACCATCCTCATTGTACATCTTGATCAATTTGATCATTTCTTTGTGGATTCCGATACGAAGCTTTTGTAAATGTGTTTCCGGGTATTCCTTTATCATTTCTTCCAAGAGGAAGAGTTCGTCTAATTCTATGAATTTTTCTAGAATAGTTTTTTCTTTAATATCATTCAAAAAAGTTTCGGATTCTCTCGTATTCCACCAATTAGTAATCCAAGATTCTAGACTTTTTTGAAAGGAGAGAGAGACGCACCAGGGCAAAAATACTATAGATGCAAGATATAGAAGAGGAGTGAACGCTTTCTTTTTTGCCATTTTTCCTTTTTTCGTCTGTGAATTTTTAATCAACCCACCTCGGTCGTCGATTCCATACGATCTAATATTTCTATCAAGCATAAGTTTTATTCCAAGGTATCAAGGCATCCCCTCTTCCCTAATTTGTTATTTTTGATTCAGTGTTTAGCCTATGAATTTAGAAAGCATACAGAAATTTAATTAAAGTACACGAATGACGAAACAAAATATTCTTTCTAGATAGCTCAATTGCTCAAATTCGAAGCAATTATCTCTTAATTATCTCTTTTCGATGAATACCCCAACGAGCTGCATATTATTCGGATTTCGAGCTAAAAGAGATCCCGTTCTATCAAAATAGTAAATATTTCAAAATAGTAAATATTTCACACAAAACTAAAAAAAAAAGAAATGCTTTCTTTTTTTTATTTTTCCGAAATGTTTTGATTTATAAGATCCATTTTTTATTTGATACTTGTTTTAGTCAATTAAGTTCAATGGATTGATTTACATATGCATAAAATTTTTGCTGACAAAAGGGTTTCGTTGGTTAAGCTATATTCTAGAAAAATGGGGGATTCTTTTGTTATTTTTCCCGAAAGCATTATGCATTTCAAAAGACTTCAATGGGTACACGCAAGAAATAGGCCAATTCACCTGCTTTTTGCTCAATTTCTCGTGGAGTCAAATTCTCATCAGTACGAGTCAAGGGAATAGCCCCCTGACCTCTGATTTCCATATAAAGGACACGACGAGCATAAATACCCTCTTTCACTTCTATTCTGAGGGATTGAATATCTTTCATAAAGAATCGGAGGAAGATACGACGATTTTTTCCAGGAAATCCCCAGCGAAAAATACACACTATTCCTTCCTTTTTATCGAATAGATCGTAACCACTACCCACATTCCACGAAATTGTGCACCACAAATAGGAGCCAATAAAGAGACCTGCAATCCCATAGAAAGACATCACGATCCCTTGTGGAAAAAAAAGAATTTGCTGAGAGGGGAATAAAGATATCAAATTATGGCCAAGATAACTAGAAGTTCCAACCAATAAGAACCCTAATGAACCTAAAAAAAGGACAAAGGCCCAGCATAAATTACTTGTTTTTCGAGACCCTACTATAAATTCTATCCATATACGTTCTGACCGACAACTCATACTAGATACAGTTGTATTTTATTGGAATTTGGAGAATAACCAAAATGACTTTGACTTTACTTTTTTACTTTCCGAAGTAACTCTCATCAACCAATACTATTAAGCAGTACTATTCGGAAGTGAACCCTTAGGAATAATTCATTGAATTGCTTAGATCGAAATGGATTAGATCTAAAAGCATACTATCTTTCTTCATATGATCCCTATAGATATCTCCATACCATATAGATGGATTCAGTGATAGATACATTTAAATAGATAGGACCCATTCGATCTAGAAAGGGATCTAAACAATCTTATTTCTTTGAACATGAAGAGATAAAGAAGCCATTGCAATTGCCGGAACAACTAGGCCTACCAAAGGCACAAAAATAGAGGGTACGTTGTTGAAAGTTGTCATAGAATGAATACCTCGATTTAATATTTGTACCTGTTATAAAGATATCTTATAATCATTATAATTCGGATTTCCTTTTATTTGCCTTCTTACTTAATTTTGCGGAAGAAAAAATTAACTCGAATTAACTCGTTTATCTTGTTTATAAAGGTTTCCTGGTTAGTAATCAGGAATAGCGATGAAAAAGAAAAAAGTCTACTTTCTACTTGATTGAATTTTGATTCAAAGGAAAGAAAGCATGGAACTGAAATAACTCACTCAGAACGCCCTTTAAAAGATTACGTGGTATGATTGGATCGAATAAGCCCTTATGGAATAAATATTCAGCCGCTTGTGAACCTTCAGGGACTGTCTTATTCAATGTTTGCTCAATTACTCTTTTACCCGCAAATGCAATGTAGGCATTTGGTTCGGCAATAATGATATCTCCCAACATTCCAAAACTTGCTGTCACTCCGCCAGTAGTAGGAGATGTAAGGATTGATACATAAAATAACTTTTTATTTGATTGATAATCAAATAAAGCGGAAGATATTTTAGCCATTTGCATCAAGCTCAAACTTCCTTCTTGCATGCGTGCTCCTCCAGAAGCACACACTAGAATAAGAGGTAAAAATTGATTGGTAGCATACTCGATCAAACGGGTAATTTTCTCTCCTACCACGGATCCCATACTCCCCCCCATAAACATAAAATCCATAACTCCAATTGCTACGGGAATACCATTTAGTTGACCTGTACCTGTTTGAACAGCCTCGGTTAATCCTGTCTTTCTTTGATAAGAATCAATACGATCTTTATAAGGTTCCTCCTCTGAATGAAATTCAATGGGATCTACAGAAACCATGTCTTCATCCATAGGATTCCAAGTGCCCGGATCAATCGAAAGTTCAATTCTATCTGAACTACTCATTTTCAAATGAGATCCACATTGTTCACAAATATTCATTTTTGACTTAAAAAATTTCTTATAATTTAATCCATAACAATTTTCGCACTGAACCCAGAGATGCCTGTATTTTTGAGTTACATCGAGATCATTAGAACTTTCTCTTAGAGTTAAATCAATATCATTCGTGATAGGTCTTAGACTAGAACTCTCGTTTTCACTATTATTTTCGTCGTACCTACAAATGGAATTATAAATGTAACTTTCACTGTAATTGCCACCACCACGTAAAGTATAACTATCACTACCGATTGGAGAACGAAAACGAAGATAAGTGTCAATGCAACTATTAATGTGATTAATCCAACTATGTTTCGTATTATGTTTCGTATTATATACCCCCGTGGGGGGGTCTTCACTATCGGATCCATTATTCAGAGAACTCGAAATTCGATAACTATAAAAATAACTTTCCAGTTCACTTAGAAACGAATACTCATTGTCAATCTCAAAAATTTTATTTTCAATATCAAAATGGATGGAATAACCGTTCCTATTACTATCCCTAACTAAAAAAGTTTCATCAGAGCTGAAATTACGAAAGCCCCTGCCGCCTGCTAAACGATCAAGATTACTGTAACTAGAACTGTC
>OY756976.1:47500-55000 GCA_963580455.1 Euonymus europaeus | reverse complement strand
CGGATTGAATAAAATCAAAATATCAAAATTAAGTAAAAAATTAAGTAAAATCGATTAAATTCAAAAATGAAATAGAAAATAGAGAACGAGAATAGGATGGAAAAGATACAAAATCAATAAAAAAAAGAGTGAGTATAAAAACTTATTCGATACCCGAGTCAAGTTAGATACCTTAGATACCAAAGCCAATCGTATCGAATAAGTTTTTACGTTATACCTACTATTGGATTTGAACCAATGACTCCCGCCGTATGAAAGCAATACTCTAACCACTGAGTTAAGTAGGTTATTTATCATTACAAATTATCATTCCAAAGAGAAAGAATGGACTCATGGAGTCGAATTCTAAATTGAATTATAAATTAAATATTCTTGATAAGCAATACCAATCAAAGAGATAGGAGATTTGGATCATGGAATATGTGTCTTGACAAGAAAGTCTCTACATGTTAAAATGTGTATAACAAGGGCTATAGCTCAGTTAGGTAGAGCGCCTCGTTTACACGTGCGCCAATGTTTTTCAGAGAAGTCCATCATAGAATCAAAAGAATCGATCTTATTGAGAAATCAAATCGACGTCTTACTCCATTCCTTTTAAGGAACAAAAGAGGAAAACAATAGCCTGACAAAGGGTTCGGTACGATTTTGGCGTCCATTTAAGTAGGCCCAAACAGAACCATCATTGATTTGAGATATTGATAAGGTGAATACCCAGTCTATTCAATGCTAGGCATAATGAGTATAAGAGCTCAAAAAATTTTCTTTTCGTCCTATCCTATGAACTTTAAGGTGTATGAAGTTTCCTATTTCCTATTTTATACTTTAAGTTAAGCAGGACGATAGAGACTCCATTTAACTTCGGTTGATCTAGGCCAAAAGCATACCTACATCAGGATAACTCTTCTTTGAAACACTTTGGTAGTGCTTCTGAATCGGAATCAAAATAATGAATCAGAGCACATGGAGCCGTCTATTATCTTCTATTATCTATTTATATTTATGTTATTATATTAATGCTTTTTATTAACATTTTAACATGAATATAATAGTAAATATAATAGTAAGAAGTAAGAAAAAATCATGGTAGACTGGCTGATATTTCTATCAGTTAATGAAAGAGCCCAATGCAAAAAAAATGCATGTCGGGTCTTTGAAACAGTTCGAATCATTTTGACAACAATAAGTTGGATCTGTTTTACCGAGAAGGTCTACGGTTCGAGTCCGTATAGCCCTAAAATATTTTTAATATTTTAAATATAACTATCTAAAATACTAAAATAAACTATATAGATTCTAAAAAATAGATTTTTAAATAAAAAATGGATTTCTAATATTATTTATTGCATTGCTACTAAAAATAATAATAAAAAAAAAAATAAATGAAGTGAAAGCTAAAAAATACTATTTGTATATGTATAAGTTATAAGAGCAATTTCTATTTAGCGAAATAGAAATCAAATTGAAGTCAATTCTAAACAAAAATAGAACGGAAAGCTTCTAGTCAATGAATCGTGAAAAGAGACATGTCCTACAGTAAACAAAGGAAACTTAGGTGGTTCAAGCAAAATGAAGTCTCGTTTTTCCTAAACATCGATGGATAACTTTACAATAAATTCCAATTCAAATTGTTCAAATTGGCGAATCCCATATATTTTATATTTTCTACGTTCCTAGGAGTGCTTTTATGGTTCTGCTTTACGAATACGATCTTTTCTGGGCATTTCTAATAATCTCAAGTGTTATCCCTATTTTGGCATTTCTAATTTCCGGCGTTTTGGCCCCCCTTAACAAAAGGCCAGAGAAGCTGTCGAGTTATGAGTCGGGTATAGAACCAATGGGCGATGCTTGGTTACAGTTTAGAATCCGTTATTACATGTTTGCTCTCGTTTTTGTTATTTTTGATGTTGAAACGGTTTTTCTTTATCCGTGGGCAATGAGTTTTGATGTAGTAGGAGTATCCGTATTTATAGAAGCTTTCATTTTTGTGCTTATCCTAATTGCCGGTTTAGTTTATGCATGGCGCAAAGGAGCATTAGAATGGTCTTAGCTTGTTGAATATTGAATTGAGACAAAGACAATAAAATAAAATAAAAAGAAAGTAAAAAAAAAACATTGAAATGAGAGCGTTATGAATTCCATTGCGTTTCCCTTACTTAATCGAACAACCCAAAATTATGTTATTTCAACTACATCAAATGATCTTTCAAATTGGTCAAGACTCTCCAGTTTATGGCCCCTTCTCTACGGTACGAGTTGTTGCTTCATTGAATTTGCTTCATTAATAGGTTCACGCTTCGACTTTGATCGTTATGGACTAGTACCACGATCTAGTCCTAGACAAGCAGATCTAATTTTAACAGCCGGCACTGTAACAATGAAGATGGCACCCTCTTTAGTGAGACTCTACGAACAAATGCCTGAACCTAAATATGTAATTGCCATGGGAGCCTGTACAATTACAGGTGGGATGTTCAGTACCGAGTCTTATAGTACTGTTCGGGGAGTCGATAAGCTAATTCCCGTAGATGTTTATTTGCCTGGTTGCCCACCTAAACCAGAGGCGGTTATAGATGCCATAACAAAACTTCGTAAGAAAATATCTCGAGAAATATCTGAAGATCGAATTAGGGCTCAACAAGAAAATCGTTGTTTTACTACCAATCACCAGTTTCGCCTTGGGCGCAGTACTCAGACTGGAAATTATGATCAAGGATTACTATATCAACCACTATCTACGTCAGAGATCCCTCCTGAAACTGAAACATTTTTTAAATACACAGCGGGGTCAGTATCTTCCCACGACTTAGTAAATTAGGAAAGCTTCTATTCTACATCATTAAGACTATTAAGACTATTAGACATCATTAAGAAAAGAAGAAGCAAGCCAATCTTCATAAATTTCATCATAAATTTTAAATACGTAGAAAAAAAATGCGGGAGATAAAAAAGATGCAAGGTTCTTTGTCTGCTCGGCTAGTCAAACACGGGCTAGTTCATAGATCTTTGGGCTTCGATTACCAAGGAATAGAGACTTTACAAATAAAGCCCGCGGATTGGCATTCCATTGCTGTCATTTTATATGTATATGGTTACAATTATCTACGTTCCCAATGTGCCTACGATGTAGCACCAGGCGGACTGTTAGCTAGTGTGTATCATCTTACGAGAGTGGCGTATAGTATAGATCAACCGGAAGAGGTATGCATAAAAGTATTTGCCCCAAGGAGGAATCCTAGAATTCTGTCTGTTTTCTGGGTTTGGAAAAGCGCGGATTTTCAAGAAAGGGAGTCTTATGATATGTTCGGAATTTCGTATGAGAATCACCCGCGCTTGAAACGCATCTTAATGCCCGAAAGTTGGATAGGGTGGCCTTTACGTAAGGATTATATTGCCCCCAATTTTTATGAAATACAAGATGCTTATTGAATAATAATAAACGAATCTTTACTTATATAACTACATATTTTCAAGGAATAGTTATACCTTCTCTTATAGAGCAAAAAAGTAATTGTAGTCTCCTTCATATTCTTCATAGGACTTTATTTTTTCCTATTCTATATAATTCTATATATACCTGACATTTATATTATTCTATATTTTCTTTATTATAAATATTTTAGATATAGATGGACTAAATAAATAAATAAAATGAGGAATTCATTGGGATTCTCAAGTTCCGAAGAGACTTAGTTCGGACGAGTCTTAGGATAGGGTGAACTAACCTAAGAGAGTTCCGCATCATGAACTTTGTACCGCGCACATCCCTTAATCGGCTATAGAAAGAGATGGGCTGTCGAAAGTTACATGGAGGGAATGAAGAAATAGAAATATAGAATATGAGATGAAAGAAAAAAAAAAAATGAAAGAGGATCGAAGTCTATTTGTACGGTATCTGAGATGAATCGTAGATAGTCGTCCCACCCTCTAGACTATATAGACTATATTTTTTGGAGTTTTTTTAATCAACTAAATTAACCTTTCAAATATGATTCAGTTTTTTTGAACTTTGAACGAGGAGGGGCCACAGTCTGAAAAAAGAAATCAAGAAGAAAAAAACTATAATTATTCTCTTTTCCCTAAATATTTTTCTTTTACTTTACATATTTTACTTTACATATTAAATATATATTAAATATATATACGCTTTATATATGAATAAAGCGTAGAGCTCCAGACACCTAGATGGATAAGTATGTATCACGACCCATACTATTAATGTAATGAATATCTATATCAATAAATTTGATAGAATAGATACTCAATACAAATAAATCATGTGCCAGGAACCAGATTTGAACTGGTGACACGAGGATTTTCAGTCCTCTGCTCTACCAGCTGAGCTATCCCGACCATTCTCAACGCATCATCCTTTTTTTTTATTTTACTAACCGAATTAGGTCTATGTCAATTAAAAATGAAAAAGACGAAAAAAGAAAAAAAGGATTACAAAGTTTTATCTTTTATCCCGGCCCGAAACTTTTATTTTGTGGATCTTCACAACGAAGACTTTCTAAGTTTCGGTGCGAGGAAAAGTATAGATTGTTAATGATTCCTCAAATCAAAAGGGGATTCCTTTCTCAAGGATGTTCATTTCTACGTGTATCATATCTATTATAAGATTTGTGATAAGATAAAATTTTGCTCATATCCATTTGTGAAAGAGTAGAATGAATGAGACAGATAACGACTTTTGAAACGTTAACAAAAAGGAAAAGAGAATAGAAACAATAATATAATTAGGGAATCGGAGCCAAATAGGCCTTTTTGGGGATAGAGGGACTTGAACCCTCACGATTTCTAAAGTCGACGGATTTTCCTCTTACTATAACTTTCATTGTTGTCGGTATTAACATGTAGAACGGGACTCTATCTTTATTCTCCTCCGATTAATCAGTTCCTCAAAATCAAAAGATCTATCAGACCTTGGAGTGAATAATTTGATCAATTAATATTCGACTCTTTCTTAAACTTGGAATCAATTGACAAAAATTCGCTTATTTGCCATAGAATAGAAATATGACAAAATAAAAGGCCAGGTCATCATTAATCATTTGAAGATAGTATTTCAGTATATATATATATGTATATAGGTTTATCCTTTACTTTAATTCGAAAGTTGTGACGTAAGGATTCCTTTCCTAACGCAAGGCGGTCAACCCAACTCCATTTGTTAGAACAGCTTCCATTGAGTCTCTGCACCTATCCTTGTGTTATTCTTGCTTTCTGAATCTTTCTTTGTTTTCGGACAATAGGATTTGGCTCAGGATTGCCCATTTTTAATTCCAGGGTTTCTCTGAATTTGAAAGTTATCACTTAGTAAGTTTCCGTACCAAGGCTCAATCCAATTAAGTCCGTAGCGTCTACCAATTCCGCCATATCCCCCATATCCCCTTTTTCCTCTTTTTTGCTTATTTTCTATCTTCTTTTCTCTTTCTCGACGACCCATATTTGGTACAATCAGAAATCATTCTATTACTTAGATATCCGCAATTCAATATATATGTATATACACCACATACGTAGTATATATGCCTTTCTTTCTCTGATTTTTTCGTGAAATTTTGAATACTCGAAGGATCACTTCGTTTTTTCGTCTTAGCTTCCACCTTTCCGAATGAAAAGAAACGCAATGTTTCATTATGATCTAAATTGAATTTATCTGTATTGTATCTTTCTATTTCATTTTTTCTTTCCCTAGAGCGGACCTTCCCTAATTCTAGATAATTCGAATCTAATTGAAAATAACGAAAAGAATAGCGAAAACGAAAATGTATTACATCTATTTATTACATTACAAATTTAATTTATACAATGTAATAAATTCGATTTCTATAAATCTAAAAAATGAATTTTGTATTTATAGAATAAAAATTTTATCTTCTATCTATATAGATAGAATCTATTCATTCATATTATTTGATTTCATTCATATTATATACTCATATTCTTTATTTCTTTTTTTTATTCTATTCAAATTCCTTTTTTTAATAATTTGATATGTATTTCTATTCTAGAATATTAGAATTCTATAACTCAAAAATAAAAAATAGATATTAAATAATCTTAAGAAATGAAAAACGAAAAATCAAATTTGACTACCTAATTAAGATATTCTTTATTGATAAAGAGATAATTGATAGAATAAGTGGGTCGAAATTCTATATTCTATATTGTGCGATATTCTATTAATCCTTATATTAATTCTTATGTTCTATAATAAGATTCAATTACAATATTTATTTGCAATTCTATTATATCTTCACATTACTTATATTACTTATCAAGAGCTAAGATTCAACAGTTTGCTTAAGTTCCTCTGCATATAAAAATGGATCTTAGTTTAGCCCGCTTAGCTCAGCGGTTAGAGCATCGCATTTGTAATGCGATAGTCATCGGTTCGATTCCGATAGCCGGCTTTTCTCTATTTGGTTTATTTTTGACATGATTGATAGTGTCTTTTTGAAATCTTTGCAATCAAAGAGTATTGAAAAAGCTTCTCTTCCCCTTTTTCAAAAGGTCCCCGATAATTATATTATGTAGTAGGATGTAGTAGGAATTGCCAATTATGAATTGAATAAAAATGAGAGTCATTCTATCTCCGCAGAACAAATCAGGGACTCCTGATATAACCTTTCTTTATCTATACTTTTCTTTGTATACCTTTCTTTTTGTATAGATCTTTAGAAATAGATATGTATTCTATAAAAAAATCAAAGATATATTTAGATTTAGATATAAAAGAGAGTCTGACTATTGATAGAATGTATCTCATTCTTATTTCTAGTATAAGTATATATTTAGTTCAGTTTTAAGTTAGGTTTATAAAATTTCAATACAAAAAAAGGAGTTTTTATGTCACGTTACCGAGGGCCTCGTTTCAAAAAAATACGCCGGCTGGGGGTTTTACCGGGACTAACTAGTAAAAGGCCCCGAGTCGGAAACGATCTTAGAAATCAATCGCGCTCCGGTAAAAAATCTCAATATCGTATTCGTTTAGAAGAAAAGCAAAAATTGCGTTTTCATTATGGTCTTACAGAACGACAATTACTTAAATACGTTCGTATCGCCGGAAAAGCAAAAGGTTCAACAGGTCAGATTTTACTACAATTACTTGAAATGCGTTTGGATAACATCCTTTTTCGATTGGGTATGGCTTCGACCGTTCCGCAAGCCCGCCAATTGGTTAACCATAGACATATTTTAGTTAATGGTCGTATAGTGGATATACCAAGTTATCGCTGCAAACCGCGCGATATTATTACAGCAAAGGATGAACAAAAATCTAGAGCTCTGATTCAAAATTATCTTGATTCATTCCCCCATGAGGAAGTGCCAAAACATTTGACTCTTCACCCAATCCAATATAAAGGATTAGTTAATCAAATAAGCGATAGTAAATCGATCGGTTTAAAAATAAATGAATTGCTAATCGTAGAATATTATTCTCGTCAGGCTTAAACCTAAAACCTAAGTAAAATAACAAAAGTGCGGGCAATTCCC
>OY756976.1:2500-32500 GCA_963580455.1 Euonymus europaeus | reverse complement strand
GGATTTGAACCGATGACTTACGCCTTACCATGGCGTTACTCTACCACTGAGTTAAAAAGGCCTCTTTCATTTTATTCCTTAAAAAACCAATATAAATAGATTGAATTATAACATATTTATAGATATATATTTTATTTTTATAGATATATATTTTAAGATATATATTTTATTTTCATAATGGCTTATTCCCCAACGAAAAATTGGATTTACAGCAATTTTATTTACCTAGTGCATTATATTATAATTATATTATAGGGTAACCTAGTAAATATAGGGCAAATCAAAAAGGTCTTTGACATTGGATTAATACATGTACCTACTAATTCAACATAGATTCGAGATATTTTAGATATTTTATTGAGTCGTTGATGGAGAGATTCGATGAACAAAATTCTTAGAAAAAAGTCCAAATCATAAATATAAATTCTAAATCGAAATTATAGTAGATAATAAAAAATAGATTTATATAGAATATCGATTCTAATGAATGATTCAGGAATAGACAAAAAATTCTATGGAATCATGAAAGCCGAAAAAATACTTCGGATCTAGTCAGACCATATCATTCTATTGTATATTGACAATTTCAAAAAACTGCTCATACTATGAGCATAGTGTGCTGGTGGTCGGGCAAATAGGCCCCCATCGTCTAGTGGTTCAGGACATCTCTCTTTCAAGGAGGCAGCGGGGATTCGACTTCCCCTGGGGGTAAGGTATTACGAAAGGAAAAATGGATCAGAGATTCTCAGTAAGCTCAGAACAGAATTGATTCTTCCTGGGTCGATGCCCGAGCGGTTAATGGGGACGGACTGTAAATTCGTTGGCAATATGTCTACGCTGGTTCAAATCCAGCTCGGCCCAATAATTCGCTAATCCACACACATGAAATGATATAACCCCTTTGTTCTCCAGAAATGCCCGATACGAAAGAAAAAAAGGAAAATTGTTGTCCCACCCGCTATTTTTTGTTTGGCTCGTTTCTTTTCCTTTTTTCAAAAAAATTATGATCTTGCTGATGATCTAGATTCATATCATGATCTGTAAGTATAAAGTCTAAGAAAAAAAAAAAAGAGGTTTTTTCTTTCCATTACTTTATGATTTTTTTTCATTGAAAGAACGATTATCAATCGATTTGGAAATTAAGTAAAGGATTACGAGTAATCCTTGCTGTTCGCATTAAAAAGCATTGATATGTAGATTCCTCACGTCTCTGTTACAAGACGACAATTCTAATCTAAATTCTAAATATAAAGTCTTTGAGTGAAATCATAAGACTATGTATACCATATACTTTATTTCCCTGGGATTGTAGTTCAATTGGTCAGAGCACCGCCCTGTCAAGGCGGAAGCTGCGGGTTCGAGCCCCGTCAGTCCCGACGGATCAAAATGTAATAAAAAAAAAATACATAAATTCTCTCTCCTTTTTCTGTAAAATGTAAAAAGAGGACAAATAGCATAATGTCATTCCCAAGGGATCCTTCTTAATTTTTCTATTTTTTTTTTTCTTCTATACCTTTGTTTGTAACCAATGTAAGCGTAAAGCCGTTTAGATGAGACTTCATCAAATGAGAAAGCAGTCGTTTATAGAAAAGAAAGAATGGAAAAAGTGATAAATAAAAAAGAAAGTCAAGAAATTTTTGATTCGGTATGGATAAAGGATCTTCCTATGTTATACTATTTAATTCTCGACGATGAATCGATTTGATAGTTCAGATATTGTTATTCATGATATTTCATTTACAGGCGAAAGAGTTATCATCTCTATTATCATCTCTATGGGATTAAATCCCGAGTTATTGCGAAGTAAAGAAAAATAAAATAAATAGTGAGATTATGGAAGTCAATATTCTCGCATTTATTGCTACTGCACTCTTCATTCTAGTTCCTACTGCCTTTTTGCTTATAATATACGTAAAAACGATAAGTCAAAGTCAGGGCGATAAAGTTGAATGAAACTTGATTTCTTAATTCTTGTCAATGATTAATGATTGAAGAAAAAAAAAAAAATGAAAAATAAAAAGGATTCCAATTCTTAAATGAAATGAGCGGACTAGAATCAACAGTATTCTATGAGATCCGATAGTATGAGTATGGTAGAAAGAAATAGGAATCTTTCTACCATACTCTCTATTATATTATTGTTATGCAGTGTATTTGTACTGGATAACGATGTAGGCGGCTTAATATAGATCAATCTACAATCTAAATACGTATTTTCCTACATGTATATATGAATTCTCGAGATGTATTCACTTAATTGAATATTTAATAACCGAACCGCTTTCTTTTCTCTTTAAACAAGGGGGGAAACAGAACAAATAAAAAGGCAAATAGAAAGATTAAAAAGGTTTCCACTCTTCCGCATTGGCTAGATCTGTAACACTGTTAAGAGCGGGGTTTATCAAAATAGAAATTTATAGAAATTTTAGGAATAATTTGGTTAGAAACGGATTTCCAATCATTTGTATTCATTCCTTATTTGTTTGATTGAAATGATATTATTCGTATTTTTTTGATTATTCATATTATTCATATTCATATATAGAATAGAATATAGAATATAGAATAGAAGTCATATATATATATATATATAAATATATGAAATAATTATAGAAAGTTCTTATTCATATTTCATAATTTCATATATAGGATTATTGTTATTGAATATATATTTGATTATTCATAGACTACATTACTCTACTAGAATTCAATATAATTCAATATAATATGGAAATGCAGATAATTTTATCTAAAATAAAATGAATTCTAAAATAAAATGAATAATTAATAAGAAGAGTGAAATCTTTGCCAAACAATTTATAAAACAATTGATGCAGTTTGATTCATCAGTTCAATTCGTAGTACCTCGACTCTAGAGTCCACTTCTTCCCCATACTACGAGTGAAAGGGAAAATGTAAAGACTACCATTAAAGCAGCCCAAGCGAGACTTACTATATCCATGTTAATTCTATCCCCTATCTCTATGAATATGAAGGAATTATTATGAAGGAATTATTCCATTATTATTCACTAATAATAGTCGAATTATTGGCACAGAGTCAAAAAGGATTTTGCTACATACCAGTGATGAAACGATCTAATAAACCCAATTCAATTCTAATAAGTTAGTATATGATTTGTAGTAGAATCGGTAAAGATTAAGTACAAGCAAAATAAGCAGCGCCGCTTTTGGAAGTATCAAGAAAATTTTTCTAACATGTAGGAACCATAACATGTTTTGTTGTGTTTCATTAACTCAAACGTCTAAAAAAGATAGAATCAAGATGGATCGCTATTTATTACATACCCCTCTTTTTTTCCATTTGATCGAATCTGTACCTTACCTTCTCTCCATTCTCTATGTAAAACAATCGTAAGACAGTCTAGTCAAGAACGGAATAGGAATTCCCTAAAAGAACTTGGTTTTTTTTTAGATAAAAAATCTAAAAGTAAAAAAGGCCAATTAATCCATTCAATCAATATAATTAGTATTGATTGATTGAATGCCCCAGTACTCAGAGATTTTTATGAGTCTGTAGACAAAATACCTTACGCCGTTTCTGCAATTACTAATTAACTTCCTCTTGAGTATTCACTCTACTTTAAGATCCAATCAGTAGACATTACATTAGTAATGTAAGGGCTATCAGATGAAGGTTTATCAATTCCCCACTACTAGAAACTTGCAAACTTGCCTTGAATCCGAGACGAAAGGATTTACAGCACTTTAGAGGAAAGAACTTTCAGATGTTTAGAATCAAGCAAGTATCAAGAATCCTTTTCTTACGTTAGGATTACGTTGAGGACAAATTTGGCAAGTTAAATCAGCAAAACAATAGGGGTATTTCGAAGCTTTTGTTGATCAGGCGACACCCGGATTTGAACTGGGGAAAAAGGATTTGCAGTCCCCCGCCTTACCGCTCGGCCATGCCGCCAAGACGATACAAAATAGCTGAAAATATCCCCCTTTTTCTTTTTAGATTGAGTTGAGAAATCAAAAGTGGCTTTTCAGTCACAAAAGCAAAAATTCAGGACAAATCGGGACCATTAACTATGTGACTGTGAATTCATGAACGATTCTCGGATTTTAATCTACAATTTATAAAATTATAAAATTGTCTTTCCCTAATGATATAAGAAATCAAAATTAATACATAACTAATCAAGATTCAAAAAAAAAGAAAGTCTTCTCAGTTCAGTTATAGTTATATTAATATTATAATAGCAATTATGCATATATGTAAACCCCAGAACCTAAATTGTTTTACAGATATCTAATCAAATATCTTAACTGTTCTGTATATGATTTTTGTCTATAGAAAATAGTAACTTTCATAGAACACGACATAGGCTGTCCCGAATAGAAATTCAATAAAGGCGGAGATATGTATAGATAGCTCGAGTCATATCTGAACATGTTTAATAAATACAAGTTTTCTTACGCACTTAAATCATATTATATGAATTAGATTATATGAATTAGACTAAAAAATTAGGTAAAAGCGCCTCCTTTATATTATATGCGAATCTTTTGTTTAACTGAATCGATGAAAAATGAAATATTAATCAACTTTTTCGTTTTTCTGATTATTATGTCTTTCTCTCATCAAACAGACCAAATTCGGAATACGTTTATTTTGCTGGTATCTAATCGGATTGTAATATGTAATATCATAATAGTGGTAAAAATGAAATAACTTTTGATATTTTATACAAAGCTAAAACTCCATAAAATAAGATAAAATAAGTCTAAGTTAAGTCAAATTTTTCATTTTCTTTCCATTTGTGTATCTGTTTCAAATTCCAATTTGCTCTTTATTCCTATGTTCATACTAGGATAAAATTTCATGTGACTTAGTAACCAGAATATTCAATTCCATCGTTGCTAGATCGATCCATATTTTTGGATAAAGAATGATTCAATAATGGGATTTTTTCGATAAATGAGAAATTCAAAATGCTGGGGGATGGAAATGAGGGAACGTCTACAATACCTGGGTTTAATCAGATACAATTTGAAGGTTTTTGTAGGTTTATTGATCATGGCTTAACCGAAGAACTTTATAAGTTTCCAAAAATTGAAGATACAGAACAAGAAATTGAATTCCAATTATTTGCGGAAACATATCAATTAGTGGAACCATTGATAAAAGAACGAGATGCTGTATATGAAGCAATCACATATTCTTCTGAATTATACGTATCCGCGAGATTAATTTGGAAAACCAGTAGGGATATACAAAAACAAACCCTTTTTTTTGGAAACATTCCTCTAATGAATTCCCTGGGAACCTCTATAGTAAATGGAATATACCGAACTGCGATCAATCAAATCTTGCAAAGCCCCGGTATCTATTATCGGTCCGAAGCGGACCATAACGGAATTTCGGTCTATACCGGCAGCATAATATCAGATTGGGGAGGAAGATTCGAATTAGAGATTGATAGAAAAGCAAGGATATGGGCTCGTGTAAGTAGGAAACAGAAAATCTCTCTTCTAGTTCTATCATCAGCTATGGGTTTGAATCTAAGGGAAATTTTAGAAAATGTTTGCTACCCTGAGATTTTCTTGTCTTTCCTAAATGAGAAGGAGAAAAAAAAAATAGGGTCAAAGGAAACTGCTATTTTGGAGTTTTATCAACAATTTACGTGTGTAGGCGGAGATCCAGTATTTTCTGAATCTCTGTGTAAGGAATTACAAAAAAAATTCTTTCAACAAAGATGTGAATTAGGAAGGATTGGTCGACGAAATATGAACCAGAGATTGAATCTTGATCTACCTCCGACTAATACATTTTTGTTACCGAGAGATATATTGGCGGCTGCGGATTATTTGATTGGAATGAAATTTGGAATGGGCACGCTTGATGATATGAATCATTTAAAAAATAAGCGTATTCGTTCGGTTGCGGATCTCTTACAAGATCAATTTGGATTGGCTTTGGTTCGTTTAGAAAATATGGTTCGAGGCACTATATGTGGAGCAATTAGACATAAATTGATACCGACTCCTCAGAGTTTGGTACTTTCAACTCCATTAACAACTACTTATGAATCTTTTTTCGGGTTACACCCATTATCTCAAGTTTTAGATCGAACTAATCCATTGACACAAACAGTTCATGGGAGAAAGTTGAGTTATTTGGGACCTGGAGGATTGACAGGGCGAACTGCTAATTTTCGGATACGAGATATCCATCCTAGTCACTATGGACGCATTTGTCCAATTGACACGTCTGAAGGAATCAACGTCGGGCTTATTGGATCCTTAGCAATTCATGCGAAAATTGGTCATTGTGGGTCTCTAGAAAGTCCGTTTTATGAAATCTTTGAAGAATCAAAATCCAAAAAAAACCGGATGTTTTATTTATCACCAAATAGAGATGAATACTATATGATAGCAGCAGGAAATTCTTTGGCACTGAGTCGAGGTATTCAGGAAGAACAGGTTGTTCCAGCTCGATACCGTCAAGAATTCCTGACTATTGCATGGGAACAGGTTCATCTTCGCAGTATTTTTCCCTTCCAATATTTTTCTATTGGAGCTTCCCTTATTCCTTTTATCGAGCATAATGACGCGAATCGAGCTTTAATGAGTTCTAATATGCAACGTCAAGCAGTTCCGCTTTCTCAGTCCGAGAAATGCATTGTTGGAACTGGAGCGGAACGACAGGTGGCTCTAGATTCAGGAGTTTCTGTTATAGCCGAACACGAGGGAAGGATCATTTATACCGATACTGACAAAATTTTTTTATTAGGCAATGAGGATATTTTCAATATTCCATTAGTTGTGTATCAACGTTCTAACAAAAATACTTGTATGCATCAAAAAGGTCGGGTTCAGCGGGATAAGTGCATTAAAAAGGGACAAATTTTAGGAGATGGTGCCGCTACAGTCGGTGGCGAACTCACTTTGGGTAAAAACATATTAGTAGCTTATATGCCGTGGGAGGGTTACAATTCTGAAGATGCGGTACTCATTAGCGAGCGTATGGTATATGGAGATATTTATACTTCTTTTCACATACGGAAATATGAAATTCAGGCTCATGTGACAAGTCAAGGTTCCGAAAGGATCACTAACGAAATACCGCATCTAGAAGCCCATTTACTCCGAAATTTAGACAAAAATGGAATTGTGGCGCTGGGATCGTGGGTAGAGACGGGCGATATTTTAGTAGGTAAATTAACGCCTCAGATGGCAAAAGAGTCATCGTATGCCCCTGAAGATAGGTTATTACGAGCCATACTTGGCATTCAGGTGTCCAGTTCAAAGGAAACTTGTCTAAAACTCCCTACAGGTGGTAGAGGCCGAGTTATTGATGTTAGATGGGTCCAGAAAAAGGGGGGTTCGGATTCTAATCCAGAAACCATTCGTGTATATATTTTACAGAAACGTGAAATAAAAGTAGGCGATAAAGTAGCTGGAAGACATGGAAATAAAGGTATCGTTTCAAAAATTTTGCCTAGACAAGATATGCCTTATTTGCAAGATGGAGGAACTGTTGATATGGTCTTCAACCCATTAGGAGTACCTTCCCGAATGAATGTAGGACAGATATTTGAATGTTCGCTGGGGTTAGCGGGAGATCTTCTAGATAGACATTATCGAATAGCGCCTTTTGATGAGAGATATGAACAAGAGGCTTCGAGAAAATTAGTGTTTTCTGAATTATATGAAGCCAGCAAGCAAACAGCTAATCCATGGGTCTTTGAACCTGAGTATCCCGGAAAAAGCAGAATATTTGATGGAAGAACAGGAAATCCCTTTGAACAGCCTGTTATAATAGGAAAGCCTTATATCTTGAAATTAATTCATCAGGTTGATGATAAAATACATGGACGCTCCAGTGGGCATTATGCACTTGTTACACAACAACCCCTTAGAGGAAGGGCCAAGCAAGGAGGACAACGTATAGGAGAAATGGAGGTTTGGGCTCTAGAGGGATTTGGTGTTTCTCATATTCTACAAGAAATGCTTACTTATAAATCTGATCATATTAAAGCTCGTCAAGAAGTCCTTGGTACTACGATCGTTGGAGGAACAATACCTAAACCCGAGGATGCTCCAGAATCTTTTCGATTGATCGTTCGAGAACTACGATCTTTAGCTTTGGAACTGAATCATTTCTTTGTGTCTGAGAAGAACTTCCAGATTAATAGGAAGGAAGCTTAATCGAAATTAATCAGAATTTTTCTTCTATGATCGATCGGTATAAACATCAACAACTACGAATTGGATCAGTTTCTCCTCAACAAATAAGTGCTTGGGCCAATAAAATCCTACCTAACGGAGAGCTTGTTGGAGAGGTGACAAAACCCTATACTTTTCATTACAAGACCAATAAACCTGAAAAAGAGGGATTATTCTGTGAAAGGATTTTTGGTCCTATAAAAAGTGGAATTTGTGCTTGTGGAAATTATCGAGGAATCGGAGATGAAAAAGAAGACCTAAATTTTTGTGAACAATGCGGAGTCGAGTTTGTTAATTCTCGGATACGCAGATATCAAATGGGCTACATCAAATTGGCATGCCCAGTAACCCATGTGTGGTATTTGAAACGTCTTCCTAGTTTTATCGCCAATCTTTTAGATAAATCTATTAAAGAATTGGAAGGCCTAGTATACTGCGATGTGTGATTTGATCGAAATTTTGATTTTACAGATTTGAACTGAAAAACTGTCATCCCATTTAATCGATAATCGAATTAGGATGCCCTGGATCTGACATGTATCTTGGAAGGAGTAAGATGGAGCTCAGAATTCTGGGTGTATTCAATACTCCCCAATAAAAAGGGAATTGGTCTATGGTCGATTCAGTCCCAAATAAATAAAAATTTCTAGTTGTACCTCGTGAAAACAGACTTCTTTCATTTCTGGAATTAAGCATTGCCCCCCCTTTTTTTTTAGAAATAAATTATGTTTAAGTAAACAAATAGGTCATGGTTGCAGAAGTCTATACATCGCATATAGGCTTTAAGAGCATCGCACAGAGGCTTTAATTTGAAAATTTGAAGAAGGGCGTCGTGGCATAACCGTCGAGGTGAAGTCGGGACCTAAAAGATCGAATGGAATAATACATAGACAAGTCAATCCCTTAAGAATTCCAAGGTACTTGGAATTAGTCCTTCGAAGGGAAGGAGACTACTCAAGAATTTCAATTTCATTTATCTCGTAATTTTGATAATTGACTAAATATAAACGAAAGAATTAAGAAAATAAAATCTAAATAAAAAGGAAAAGAAAAAAGAATGAATAAATGAAATCTTACTTGGTCTTTATTGAGAACTTGAGTAAAGGGTAGGTCTTTTTTTGGAGGGACTTTTAGCAAATAAATTTGAAAGTGGTAACCCTGATTTGTTATCTTTATTTGGTGTAACTACTTGAGCCGGATGAAAGGAAACTTTCACGTCCGATTTTGAAGGGAGGAGATCCTATAGGATCCTATCCTAATTTTTCTTTTGCTAGGCCCATAGCAAAAAAACCCACTTTCTTACGATTACGGGGTTCATTCGAATATGAAATCCAATCCTGGAAATACAGCATCCCACTTTTTTTTACTACCCAAGGTTTCGATACATTTAGAAATCGAGAAATTTCTACTGGAGCAGGTGTTATCCGAGACCAATTAGCCGATCTGGATTTGCGAATTATTATAGAGTATTCGTTGGTCGAATGGAACGAATTAGGGGAAGAAAGACCCATGGATAATGAATGGGAAGATCGAAAGGTTGTTCGAAGAAAGGATTTTTTGGTTAGACGTATGGAATTAGCTAAGCATTTTCTTCGAACAAATATAGAACCAGAATGGATGGTTTTATGTCTATTACCGGTTCTTCCCCCCGAGTTGAGACCGATCATTCAGATAGATGGGGGTAAATTAATGAGCTCAGATATTAATGAGCTCTATAGAAGAGTTATCTATCGAAACAATACTCTTGCCGATCTATTAACAACAAGTCGATCTACGCCAGGGGAATTAGTAATGTGTCAAGAGAAATTGGTACAAGAAGCTGTCGATACACTTCTTGATAATGGCATCCGCGGCCAACCAATGAGGGATGGTCATAATAAGGTTTACAAGTCGTTTTCAGATGTAATTGAAGGCAAAGAAGGAAGATTTCGTGAGACTCTGCTTGGCAAACGGGTTGATTATTCGGGACGTTCTGTCATTGTCGTAGGCCCCTCACTGCCATTACATCGATGTGGGTTGCCCCGGGAAATAGCAATAGAGCTTTTCCAAACATTTGTAATTCGTGGTCTAATTAGACAACATCTTGCTTCGAACATAGGAGTTGCTAAGAGTAAAATTAGGGAAAAAGAACCGATTGTATGGGAAATACTTCAGGAAGTTATGCAGGGGCATCCTGTATTGCTGAATAGAGCTCCTACTCTGCATAGATTAGGCGTACAGGCATTCCAACCAATTTTAGTGGAAGGACGTGCTATTTGTTTACACCCATTAGTTTGTAAAGGATTCAATGCAGACTTTGATGGGGATCAAATGGCTGTTCATGTGCCTTTATCATTAGAGGCTCAAGCGGAGGCTCGTTTACTTATGTTTTCTCATACGAATCTCCTGTCTCCGGCTATCGTCGATCCCATTGCCTTACCGACCCAAGATATGCTTATTGGGCTCTATGTATTAACGAATGGGGATCGACGAGGTATTTGTGCAAATAGGTATAATCCATGCAATCGTAGAAATTTTCAAAATGAAAGAATTCCCTATAATAACTATAGGGATACGAAAAAAAAAGTTCTTTTTTTTTGTAATTCCTATCATGCAATTGGAGCTTATCGGCAGAAAAGAATCGATTTAGATAGTTCTTTGTGGCTCCGATGGCAATTAGATCAACGCATTATTGCTTCAAGAGAAGCTCCGATCGAAGTTCACTATGAATCTTTGGGTACCTATCATGAGATTTATGGACACTATCTAATAGTACGAAGTATCAAAAGAGAAATTCTTTGTATATACCTTCGGACCACCGTTGGTCATATTTCTCTTTATCGAGAAATCGAAGAGGCTATACAAGGGTTTTGTCGGGCCTTCTCGTATGGTATCTAAGCTAAGTAATTCTATGGCCGGCACCGGGGTAAATTCGTAAAATTTAGCCTCTTCGGTTCAACTAGGGCCCAGTTCCTTAGTTTCTACGTAAATTAAGATCGAGAAAAGGGAGTTTTCCAATCATTGAATCAAATCCATTGTCGAACCCTACCCAGCGGAATACGGAGGTACTTATGGCCGAAGGGGCCAATCTGGTCTATCACAATAAAGCGATAGATGGAACTGTCATTAAACGGCTTATTAGCAGATTCATAGATCACTTCGGAATGGCGTATACATCACACATCCTGGATCAAGTAAAGACTCTGGGTTTCCACCAAGCCACCGCTACATCCATTTCCTTAGGAGTTGATGATCTTTTAACAATACCTTCTAAGGGATGGCTAGTCCAAGACGCTGAACAACAAAGTTTTCTTTTGGAAAAACAGCATCATTATGGGAATGTACACGCGGTAGAAAAATTACGTCAATCCATTGAGATATGGTATGCTACAAGTGAATATTTGCGCCAAGAAATGAATCCTAATTTTAGAATGACTGAACCTGGCAATCCAGTCCATATAATGTCTTTTTCGGGAGCTAGAGGAAATGCATCTCAAGTACACCAATTAGTAGGTATGAGAGGATTAATGTCGGATCCACAAGGACAAATGATTGATTTACCCATTCAAAGCAATTTACGCGAAGGACTTTCTTTAACAGAATATATAATTTCTTGCTATGGAGCCCGCAAAGGAGTTGTGGATACTGCTGTACGAACATCGGATGCTGGATATCTTACGCGCAGACTTGTTGAAGTAGTTCAACACATTGTTGTACGTAGAACAGATTGTGGCACCAGCCAAGGAATCTCTGTGAGTCCTCAAAATGAAATAATCTCGGAAAGACTTTTTATACAAACATTAATTGGTCGTGTATTAGCAGACGATATCTATATGGGTTCCCGATGCATTGCCGTTAGAAATCAAGATATTGGGGTTTGGCTTGTCAATCGATTCATAACCTTTCAAACGCAATTCATATCCCTTCGAACCCCCTTTACTTGTAGGAGTACGTCTTGGATCTGTCGCTTATGTTATGGCCGCAGTCCTACTCATGGCGACCTGGTTGAATTAGGAGAAGCTGTAGGTATTATTGCGGGTCAATCTATTGGAGAGCCGGGGACTCAACTAACATTACGAACTTTTCATACCGGCGGAGTATTCACAGGGGGTACTGCAGAACATGTACGAGCCCCTTCTAACGGGAAAATAAAATTTAATGAGGATTTGGTTCATCCCACACGTACACGCCATGGGCATCCTGCTTTTCTATGTTATATGGACTTGTATGTAACTATTGAAAGTGAAGATATTCTATATAACGTGACTATTCCACAAAAAAGTTTTCTTTTAGTTCAAAACGATCAATATGTAGAATCAGAACAAGTGATTGCCGAGATTCGCGCGGGAACATACACTTTGAATTTTAAAGAAAGGGTCCGAAAGCATATCTATTCCGACTCCGAAGGAGAAATCCACTGGAGTACTGATGTGTACCATACACCTGAATTTGCATATAGTAATGTCCACCTCTTACCAAGAACAAGCCATTTATGGATATTAAAAGGAAGTTCGTGCAGATACCGTGTAGTCTCTTTTTCAATACATAAGGATCAAGATCAAGTTCATTCTCTTTCTGTTTCTGGCGAAGGACGATATATTTCGAGCTTTTCAGGAAATAATGATCAAGTTCGATACAGATTCTTTAGTTCGGATCTTTCTGGTAAAAATCAAAGTAAGATTACTGACTATTCAGAGCATAATCGAATCATATGTACTGGTCATTGTAATCTCATATATCCCCCAATTCTACATGAGAGTTATGATTTATTGGCAAAGAAGCGAAGAAATAGATTCATCATTCCATTCCAATCGATTCCAGAAAGGGAGAAAGAACTAATGCCCCCTGCCGATATCTCCATTGAAATACCCATAAATGGTATTTTCCGTCGAAAAAGTATTTTTGCTTATTTCGATGATCTTCAATACAGAAGAAACAGTTCAGGAATTACTAAATATGGGACTATAGGAGTTCAGTCAATCCTCAAAAAAGAGGATTTGATTGAATATCGAGGAGTCAAAGAATTTACGCCAAAATACAAAATGAAAATAGATAGATTTTTTTTCATTCCCGAGGAAGTACATATTTTACCTGAATCTTCTTCCATAATGGTACGGAACAATAGTATCATTAGAGTGGATACACGAATTGCTTTAAATACAAGAAGCCGAGTAGGCGGCTTAGTCCGAGTGGAGAAAAAAAAAAAAGAGATTGAACTTAAAATCTTTTCGGGAGATATCCATTTTCCTGGAGAGACAGATAATATCTACCGACACAGCGGGATCTTGATACCACCAGGAACGGTCAAAAAAAATTCGAAGGAATCAAAAAAAAATTTTCAAAATTGGATCTATGTCCAACGGATTCCACTTACTAAGAAAAAGTATTTTATTTTTGTTCGGCCCGTAATCATATATGAAATAGCAGACGGTATAAATTTATCAACACTTTTCCCTCAAGATCTGTTGCAGGAAAGGGAAAACCTGCAACTTCGAGTTGTTAATTATATCCTTTATGGATATGGTAACCCTGTTTTGGGAATTTCTGACCCAAGTATTCAATTAATTCGTACTTGTTTATCGCTGGATTGGGATCAAGAAAAAAAAAGTTCTTCTATTGAGGAGGCTCATGCTTCTTTTATTGAAGTAAGTACAAGAGGTCTGATTCGATATTTCTTACGAATTGACTTAGTGAAATCCCATAGTTTGTATAGCCGAAAAAGGAAGGATTTCTCAAGTTCGGGATTCCTCTATGATAATGCGTCAGAGCGTGCCAATATCAATCCATTTTATCTCAAGGCAAGAATTCAACAATCACTTAGACAAAATCAAGGAACTATTAGTACGTTGTTGAATAGAAATAAGGAATACCAATCTTTGATAATTTTATCATCACCTAATTGTTTTCGAATAGGTCCATTCAACAATGTAAAATATCACAATGTGATAAAAGAAAGAATTCAAAGCGATCCTATAATTTTAATTAGGAATTACTTGGGCCCTTTAGGAACAGCTCTTCAAATTGCGAATTATTCTTCATATTCATTTTACCATTTTATAACTCATAATCAGATCTCGGTAACTAAATATTTGCAACTTGAGCTTGACAATTTAAAAAAGAACGTTCAAGTAATTCAAATTAAATATTATTTAATGAATGAAAATGGGAGAGTTTCTAAGCCCGATCCATGCAGTAACATCATTTTGAATCAATTCAATTTGAATTGGCATTTTCTCTATCATGATTATCATCACAATTATTGTGAAGAAAGATCCCCAATAATTAGCTTGGGCCAGCTGATTTGTGAAAATCTATGTATAGCCAAAAACGGACCACACCTAAAATCGGGTCAAGTTATAATTGTTCAAGTCAATTCGGTAGTAATAAGATCAGCTAAGCCTTATTTGACCACTCCAGGAGCAACTCTTCATGGCCATTATGGAGAAATCCTTTCCGAAGGCGATACGTTAGTTACATTTATATATGAAAAATCAAGATCTGGTGATATAACGCAGGGTCTGCCAAAAGTGGAACAAGTGTTAGAAGTGCGCTCTATTGATTCAATATCGAGCAACCTAGAAAAGAGAGTTGAAGGTTGGAACGCGTGTATAACACGAATTCTGGGGATTCCTTGGACATTCTTGATTGGTGGTGAGCTAACTATAGTGCAAAGTCGTATCTCTTTGGTTAATAAGATCCAAAAGGTTTATCGATCCCAGGGGGTGCAGATCCATAACAGACATATAGAAATTATTGTACGTCAAATAACAGCAAAAGTGTTGGTTTCCGAAGAGGGAATGTCTAATGTTTTTTTACCTGGAGAACTGATTGGATTGTTGCGAGCGGAACGAACAGGACGTGCTTTGGAAGAAGCACTCTGTTACCGAGCCATATTATTGGGAATAACGCGAGCATCTCTTAATACTCAAAGTTTCATATCTGAAGCGAGTTTTCAAGAAACTGCTCGCGTTTTAGCAAAAGCTGCTCTCAAGAGTCGTATCGATTGGTTGAAAGGTTTGAAAGAGAACGTTGTTCTAGGGGGTATGATACCTGTTGGTACCGGATTCAAAGGATTAGTGCGTTTTTCGCGGCAACATAATAACATTTCTTTGAAAACTAAAAAGACGAATTTATTCAAGGGTGAAGTGGGAGATATTTTGTTCTACCACAGAGAATTTTTTGATTCGTGCATTTCAAAGAATTTTCATGATCCAGCGGAACAACCTTTTATAGGATTTAATCATTCCTAAGTTTTCACTAGTTTCGGTCATATGGTTTAGTATTAGTAATAGGAGTAAAAATACTAACAAATAGAAAAAAATGAATGGCTTAGCTCGTGTAGCAACAGAAAATCTACGGTAAAAAGGTAAAAAGATAAGGTTCCATCGGAACAATTTTTTTTTTTCAGGGTACCTCTCGTCTCTCTTGCTTTTTTTTTAACAAAAAGAGAGATAGAAAGCGTGTGAGAAATGACAAGAAGATATTGGAACATAAATTTGAAAGAGATGGTGGAAGCCGGAGTTCACTTTGGTCATGGTACTAGGAAATGGAATCCGAGAATGGCACCTTATATCTCTGAAAAGCGTAAAGGTATTCATATTACAAATCTTACTAAAACTGCTCGGTTTTTATCAGAAGCTTGTGATTTAGTTTTTGATGCAGCAAGTAAGGGAAAACAATTCTTAATTGTTGGTACCAAAACTAAAGCAGCTGATTCAGTAGCACGAGCTGCAATACGGGCTCGGTGTCATTATGTTAATAAAAAATGGCTCGGTGGTATTTTAACAAATTGGTCCACTACAGAAACGAGACTTCATAAGTTCAGAGACTTTAGAATGGAACAAAAGACGGGGGGATTCAACCGTCTGCCGAAAAGAGATGCGGCTGTGTTGAAGAGACAGTTATCCCACTTGCAAACATATTTGGGCGGGATTAAATATATGATGGGGTTACCCGATATTGTAATAATCGTTGATCAGCAAAAAGAATATACAGCTCTTCGAGAATGTCTCATTTTGGGAATTCCAACGATTTGTTTAATTGATACAAATTGTGACCCAGATCTCGCAGATATTTCGATTCCAACAAACGATGACGCTATAGCTTCAATCCGATTAATTCTTAACAAATTAGTAGTTGCAATTTGTGAGGGACGTTCTAGCTATATACGAAATCCTTGATTAATAATAAGATAAATAAATTCTTTTTTGAACCCCATAGGTTTATACAATCGCTTTTTATTCCTGAATCGCATAACATAAAAAGAACCTATAACATAAAATAACATAAAAGGCATCAAAATTGTTGGGGATATTATGTGATTAGTTGGTATCCAAACAAAATATACAATTCAAGTGGGCAACTCGAAACAAAAAACAAAGATGGTTGAATCAAAATAATTCCTTTTCAAATTCTATTTCTTTCGGAGGGCGATATGAATGTTCTATTATGCTCCATCAGTACACTCAAAGGATTATACGATCTATCTGGTGTGGAAGTAGGTCAACATTTCTATTGGGAAATAGGAGGTTTCAAAATCCATGGCCAAGTACTTATTACGTCTTGGGTTGTAATTGCTATCTTAGTAGGTTCAGCCATTGTAGCTGTTCGGAATCCACAAACCATTCCGACTGCCAGTCAGAATTTCTTCGAGTATGTCCTTGAATTCATTCGAGACGTGAGCAAAACTCAGATTGGAGAAGAATATGGTCCATGGGTTCCCTTTATTGGAACCATGTTTCTATTTATTTTTGTTTCGAATTGGTCGGGCGCACTTTTACCTTGGAAACTCATACAGTTACCTCAGGGGGAGTTATCCGCACCTACGAATGATATAAATACTACTGTTGCTTTAGCTTTGCTTACATCAGTAGCATATTTCTATGCGGGTCTTACCAAAAAAGGATTAGGTTATTTCAGTAAATACATTCAACCAACTCCAATCCTTTTGCCCATTAACGTTTTAGAAGATTTCACAAAACCTTTATCGCTTAGTTTTCGACTTTTTGGAAATATACTAGCGGATGAATTAGTGGTTGTTGTTCTTGTTTCTTTAGTACCTTTAGTAGTTCCTATACCTGTCATGTTCCTTGGATTATTTACAAGCGGTATTCAAGCTCTTATTTTTGCAACTTTAGCCGCGGCTTATATAGGTGAATCCATGGAGGGTCATCATTGACTTTTTTTTGAAATCGTCTTTTTTCTCTTAGTCCAAGGCAATGTATGCGTAGCTCAAGATAGCCGACTGCCGGAGCATAAGTATACATATACAAAGGTATATACGATCTAGAACTAGAAGAATAGCTAAAAAGATTACGACATTAGGGAATTGTAAAAAAAAAGGAAAGAGATCTAAAAGATCTTTTTCCTAAAATGTATGTTTGGCCCTTCCCTCCAAGTAAAATCTTTTTTTTTTTTTGTTGAGGCAATTCAAATATTAGGAGTCATAATCTGAATAATAATTTTTATGGATTTGATTTATGATACCGATGAATAATAAATGAATACAGAAATTAACATAATAATAATTAACAAATAATTAACATAATATAGGAAGGAAATAGAATCTAAATAGAAAATCAAGTTGAATTTAGTTTAAAGTACATAAACTTAGATCAACCAAGTATTGACTGATATTTCTATGCAATGTTTCACACTAATGAATTGATCCCTTTATATTGATCACCCCAGTATTGAATAATAATAATAAAATCGAAAGGGTTTGTTTAGTCGAGGGGGGTCGAACTAGGTGTATGCAATAGAATTCCAACTTCCTTTGGTGGATGGTGGGAAAAAAATTTCTATAGTCCGGTTGGGTCTACGATACAAATAGTGGGTTTACGTTATAGACGAAACACATGTATATGTGAGATTAGATATTAACTAGTTATATCTGAACTAAGTTATATCTAAAAGATATATCGAATCTAATCTGCCTTACTATGGTGTATATGTGAATTTCGATAAGGATTGAATATGAATTGAATATTGAATGACGAAAGAGATTCAATCAAGAAAAACAAAATGAAGAATGGTTCATAACCAATAAAGACATGGAAAAGCAAAAGTCGTAGGGATTTACAAAAACTCGTAGATAGGAACTAAAAAATAGATATCGAAGTAGTTCGGATGATTCAATCTTCAATAGTATTATTATACTTCAACTCATTTCAATTCGTAGCTCTTAGTTACTTCGACTGGATGAATCTTAACGATGGCATAATTAAGTCATAGTTTTTTGGTTGATTGTATCATTAAGTATCATTAACTTTTTTTTTTTTTTTTTTTGGTACGAGGAATTTATCATGAATCCACTGATTTCTGCCGCTTCTGTGATTGCTGCTGGGTTGGCCGTCGGTCTTGCTTCTATTGGACCTGGGGTTGGTCAAGGGACTGCTGCGGGTCAAGCTGTAGAAGGCATTGCGAGACAGCCCGAGGCAGAGGGAAAAATACGAGGGACTTTATTGCTTAGTCTGGCTTTTATGGAAGCTTTAACAATTTATGGATTAGTTGTAGCATTAGCGCTTTTATTTGCGAATCCTTTTGTTTAATATTTCATCTTAATCCTATAAGATAAGAAAAATACCTATTTTTCTGATTGTTCGGGGCTTGATGCTTCCTTTTTCGAATTAATATCAAGAGTTAACTACTACAATTACTTTTATTCGTTGGGACAATAACCCATGGGAAGGAATGATTTGAGGATGAGGAATTATCATACTGATTCACTTTCGTCCTTCCCCCTCGATTTATTCCTTCCCCTTCTTAGTCCAATAGAACCCTTTTTTTTTGAGGGGGAAGAGAAAAATTATTCAAAAAAAAAACCGACAAATAGAGAATTAGTCTATTTTTTTTATTTATAAAATTAAAAAAGGAGATCATATGAAAAATGTAACCGATTCTTTCCTTTTCGTGGGTCACTGGCCATACGCCGGGAGTTTCGGGTTTAATACCGATATTTTAGCAACAAATCCAATAAATCTAAGCGTAGTCCTTGGTGTATTGATTTTTTTTGGAAAGGGGGTGTGTGCGACTTGTTTATTTCAAGAATAAACTGGATCCAACCCGCTGCACTTTTTTCGTTATAAGGGTGCATGATCCCGCGAATTACTTTTGAATAAATGAAGAAATCCTCTTTCAGAACCATAGCATTTCGTGATTCATTGGTAAATCCACTTTGATTCTCTCTTAACCAATAAGATGGGACTAGGAATATGGTTAAAGCTAAATCGTTTGAAGTCCAGCCGCAGCATGTACTCTTTCTACTACTATGTTAATAAAAAAAAATGGTTTAAAAATAACAATGAAGGGTTGGAAGAAATTGTTTTCGATATAGAACACTCATGTCGAGAAAATGATTTGAGTCCATTATTAGAAAAATGGCTATTTCATCCATTTTTATACAATGCTGAATTGATGACCTATGTAAAACGTAAGAAGAATTCTTTGGATTTGAAAAAAAAAATAAACAATTTTGCTGACAATTCTTTTCTTTGTCAGAAGAGTCCTCCGAATATTCTGGTTTTGGATTAGTAATAAGTTTTGATATCTTTTTTTTTTCAAATATGACTAGAGAAGAGAAGATAGGCTCATTACATTCAAAAAAAGATATGGGAATTTTTCATAAGTAATTGAGCGCGAGAGCCAAATGAATCGAAAGATTCATATTTGGTTCGGGAAGGGGTTTTGAAATAAATGGAAAGAGAATCTACTTTCATTAAGTGATTTATTAGATAATCGAAAACAGAGGATCTTGAATACTATTCGAAATTCAGAAGAACTCCGCGAGGGAGCTATTGAACAGCTGGAAAAAGCCTGGGACCGTTTAAGGAAAGCTGAACTGGAAGCAGATCAGTTTCGAGCGGATGGATATTCTGAGATAGAACGAGAAAAATTCAATTTGATTAATTCAACTTCAAAGATTTTAGAACAATTAGAAAATTACAAAAATGAAACCATTCATTTTGAACAAGAAAGAGCGATTAATCAAGTTCGACAACGGGTTTTCCAACAAGCCCTACAAGAAGCTCTAGGAACTCTGAATAGTTCTTTGACCAACGAGTTACATTTACGTACTATCAGTACTAATATTGGCATCTTTGGGACGATGAAAGAAATAACTAATTAGCCCTTGTATTGTAGGCATTATTTTTTTTTGAATAAAAATAAAAATAATAAAATAATTAAGTACTCATGGTAACCATTCGAGCCGACGAAATTAGTAATATTATCCGTGAACGTATTGAACAATATAATAGAGAAGTAAAGGTTGTAAATATCGGTACCGTACTTCAAGTAGGCGACGGCATCGCTCGTATTTACGGTCTTGATGAAGTAATGGCGGGTGAATTAGTAGAATTTGAAGAGGGTACAATCGGCATTGCTCTTAATTTGGAATCAAATAATGTTGGTGTTGTATTAATGGGTGGTGGTTTAATGATAGAAGAGGGAAGCTCTGTAAAAGCAACAGGAAGAATTGCTCAGATACCAGTGAGTGAGGCTTATTTGGGTCGTGTTATAAATGCCCTGGCTAAACCTATTGATGGTCGAGGCGAAATTTCAGCTTCTGAATCTCGGTTAATTGAATCTCCCGCTCCAGGTATTATTTCGAGGCGCTCCGTATATGAGTCTCTTCAAACGGGCCTTATTGCTATTGATTCGATGATCCCGATAGGACGTGGTCAACGAGAATTAATTATTGGGGACAGACAGACCGGGAAAACCGCGGTAGCCACAGATACGATTCTCAATCAACAAGGGGAAAATGTAATATGTGTTTATGTAGCTATTGGTCAAAAAGCATCCTCTGTGGCTCAGGTGGTGACTACTTTACAGGAAAGAGGAGCAATGGAATATACTATTGTGGTAGCTGAAATGGCGGATTCTCCAGCTACATTACAGTACCTCGCCCCTTATACTGGAGCGGCTCTAGCTGAATATTTTATGTACCGTGAACAACACACTTTAATCATTTATGATGATCTCTCCAAACAAGCACAGGCTTATCGCCAAATGTCTCTTCTATTACGAAGACCACCCGGTCGTGAAGCTTATCCAGGAGATGTTTTTTATTTGCATTCACGTCTTTTAGAAAGAGCCGCTAAATCAAGTTCTAGTTTAGGTGAAGGAAGTATGACTGCTTTACCAATAGTTGAGACCCAATCGGGAGATGTTTCAGCTTATATTCCTACTAATGTAATTTCCATTACAGATGGACAAATCTTCTTATCCGCCGATCTGTTTAATGCCGGAATCAGGCCTGCTATTAATGTGGGTATTTCCGTCTCGAGAGTAGGATCCGCGGCTCAAATTAAAGCGATGAAACAAGTCGCGGGCAAATTAAAATTGGAATTGGCTCAATTCGCAGAATTAGAAGCCTTCGCGCAATTCGCTTCGGATCTCGATAAAGTTACTCAGAATCAACTGGCGAGAGGTCAACGATTACGCGAGTTGCTCAAACAATCCCAATCTGCTCCTCTCGCGGTGGAGGACCAGATAATGACTATTTATACCGGAACGAATGGCTATCTTGATTCGTTAGAAATTGGACAAGTAAGAAAATTTCTTGTTGAGTTACGTACTTACTTAAAAACAAATAAACCTCAGTTCCAAGAAATCATATCTTTTACCAAGGTATTCACCGAAGAGGCAGAAGCCCTTTTGAAAGAAGCTATTCAGGAACAGATGAAACGTTTTCTACTTCCGGAACAGTTATAAGTTATAAAATATAAAATAAAAGGCATTGATCACTCTTAATTTAAATACTAATTTAAAGCTTCTATCACTATCATATAAACACTATCATATAAAAAAAAGTCGAATAAAAGAAAAGAATTTTAATCGAATTAATTAATCGAATTAAAGCTATAAATTCTATACCATAAAAAAGCTAAAAAAAAGCTAAAGCTATAGTCTAAGCGGCTCTTATTTAAACCTGAACCATTTAACTTTCTTGACATAGATAAAAATCTAACAAAGATATGGAAATAAATTGCGTCCACGCGTCCAATAGGATTTGAACCTATACCAAAGGTTTAGAAGACCTCTGTCCTATCCATTAGACAATGGACGCCTTTCATTCCAATTTTTTTGCTCATTTTTACTTTACTTTGAATAAAAAGAAAAAAAGGGGGGTTCGAGATAATTTTTAGAATGGCCTATTTAATTCAATTATTTAATTCAATGATGTATTAATTCTTCAAAATTTATTCTATTTTATTATGAAATTTATGATTAAAAATGAAAACGAAAATAGAATAAATATAAGAATAGAAAAGAATAAGAATGTAATCCGTTTTAGTAATAATTTAGTAATAAAATATAGGATCTTACCTTATTTTTTATTTTTTATTTTTTTATATTGAATTTTAATGGAATTTTATTACAAATAATAAAAAAATTCTTCTTATTTTACTTTATTCTATCTGTTTTTATTCTATTCGAGCCAAATGGATCCTAATCCTATATCGACTCCATTTATAGAGTCTATAATAATCTATAGAGCGGGTAGCGGGAATCGAACCCGCATCGTTAGCTTGGAAGGCTAGGGGTTATAGTCGACGTTGATTCATCTTAACGTCTCTAATTCAAAACCAAACATGAAACTTTTGTTTCATTCGGCTCCTTTATGGACTATCGAGAAATTCTCGGATATAAGACGTGAACAAAAAAAAAGAAAAAACAATCAAATTGTTATTAATAAAAATTTAAGAGAAAATACAAAGGAAAGTTAACTTCTTTAACTTGGACCCATAATATCTATGTCAGCTTTCTCTCTTACTGCATTCAAAAGAATGTGCTTTCTAGATGATCCCTCTAGAAGAGGGGAATTTGAACAATTTTTCTAGTTACTTCGTTCTCTATTTCTATTTGAAAGAATCCTTAGGAAAAGTCGTTTGTTTCCGCCGGGCTAATAATACTCAAAAAAAATGGATGTCTTTAGTAAACCAAAGTCACCTTTTAATAGCTATTTCGCTTCAATCCTTTCTCGACAAAAAAAAATCGAAGATTTAGTTACGATTAGAAAGAAACTTTTCTATATTTATCCATGGATCCTTTACTCATACTCATTCAATTGAATATATTCATCCAATTCAAAAATTATGTTTCGTAATTTCATAATCCAATTTATGTTTATGAAGTTATAGTTGATTCTTGGATACAAATCACGAGAATGTATATTCTTCTTCGAATCTTTTATTGAAAGGGGAAGGATTAAATCCTTTTAAGAAATAAAGTTTTTGATCGGAATATTAATCCAACCGAGGGATCCCTTAACTCTTAAGGGGATTACTAGAACGAATCACACTTTTACCACTAAACTATACCCGCTATGATGCCATTATCTTCTCGAAAAGGTCTTTTGTCGAGCAAAGTAATTGGTCGGAATCAATATAGGATTAAAAACGACTCATGAAAACGAGAGCATTGATCTATTTTTTTGTCAGTACACATAGTGGGCTTAGGAAAAGAAAACTCATTCAACTAACTCAAAAAACGAAAAAAAAGGCTTTCTTTTTCGAGAGGGTTTTTTGTTGACCGAGGTTACTGTCCAAAACTAATGAATTTATAACAAATTTATAACATAAGAATGTATTGTTCAAGAAACCACAGTCTTTTTCGATTTTTTTGTGTCCAGTAAAAAGAAAAAGTAAAGTAAGTAAAAAAAAAAAAATAGAGTCTATAATAATATATCTAGATATATAGATTGTATATTGAGTCTGTATTGATTGGAATATTGGGTTGGAGATATCTTTTTTGAGCACTTACTTTATCTAACTTTTATCTAAATTGAATTGCCGATAAAAGTTAGATATTTGATAAAACTTTATTACATATTTTTATTTTATATCTATAATATAACAATATAACTCTTTTTTTTTTTTATATAGTTAATATTAATTATTGAACTTTCGCTTAGGAATTTGTTTTATTAATTCTTTAATTAATATTAATTCGATACTGAAATGAATTCAATTAATTGTAATTAGGAGAGATGGCTGAGTGGACTAAAGCGTCGGATTGCTAATTCGTTGTACGAGTTCTTCGTACCGAGGGTTCGAATCCCTCTCTTTCCATTTATGTTACGTTGATAACTTGGTCTTGATATTTGAATTCTCTTTCGAATTTGTCAAACCCTCTTGGTTTTTGTTTTTCTTTTTTGTTTTTTCATATATATATCATATATATATATATTTATATATATTATAGTCTTATTAAGTATATAGTCTTATTAAGTATATAGTCTTAATATAGTCTTATTAAGTATTATAATTTTTATTTTCATTTTTAGAGTTCAGGGTGTGAAACAGATAAAATCCTAAGAACATTTCAAAATCAAGCAAAAAAACAATTTTTTTATTCTTCGCGTCCGGGATTTCGTCCTGGATCATTAGATAGGAATCCGAAGATGAAGAGAGAAACAAAGAATATCACTACCGTGTAAACAAAAAGTTTGAGAGTAAGCATTACATAATCTCCAAGATTCTTTTTTTTTGGGGGGGAAAGAGAATAGATTCTCGATTTTTAGAACACATATTCTATTTTGACACCAAGAAATCAAGTGCTTTATAGAAATAGAAAAAAGATTCCATTTCAGCAATGCATTTGTAAAATTTTGTCGAGTCCTTCATTCTAAAAAAATTTATTTATTTTATTTCATACCGACAATTAGATATTATGGGGGACTCTAAGTAGAATATTCTATTCTAGTATATATGATAAAATATTCTAATAATATATAGACTAATCGAATAAGTTCTTTCAATGGAAAAAAGTGAAGAATGAGGAACTCTGTGGATACAGATTTATCGTGGCTATACAGGAATCTCGATCGTTGACTTGAGGATTCAGACTGTTACGACTTATCTGATCTTATCAATTGTTATGATTTTTTTTTCGTGAATAAATCATGAATTTTGGAAGGTTAGAACAGTATTTAAGATCTTATCGAAAACTGACAGCAGCTTGCCAAACAAAGGCTAAGAGAAGAAAGAGCACAGGTATGACTGGCATAACATCTATGATTGGCTTCAAAAAAGCGTAGGCCTCAGGCAATTTAGCGAAGAGAAAACTGCTTGAATAAAGGAGAGAATTAAAACAGATCCAGATCAAACTAAAGATATTAAGCATAACAAATTTTTTTCTTAAAAATAGAAAGATAATTGTATCTTTTTTTTTTATTGAGTTTTTAATTTATTATTCATTTTAAAATGAATAATGAATAATAAATTAAACAATTTAAAGTAGGGTAGACCAATCAAAAAACCTTCATTCAATTCTCTCAAAAAAAAAAAAAAAAAGAAAGAATAGAAGAAATCGTACTTTCATCCAATATCTTAATTGAATTATATATTATGATCAATAAATTCAGTTTAATTTTATATCTACATGTATCAAAATCTTATGAAGAATCTAGTTCAGAGATCTTTTTGACTGGAATTGACGAACAACCAATACTAATATTAGTGTTTAGTAGTAACGAATAGAAATCGAATATGGGGCGTGGCCAAGTGGTAAGGCAACGGGTTTTGGTCCCGCTATTCGGAGGTTCGAATCCTTCCGTCCCAGAGCACACCCATTATATTATTTCTATGAGAATAGGTATTCTCGGTATATAGAATCTTTATTTTCAGTATATGAGAAGAAAAAAGGATTGTCTTTTTTATTTTTGAACAACTTTCTGTTTAATTTAAGATTCTAATTCATTTTATCTTTAAGATTCTAATAGATGTGATTCTTCTTCATTTTTGACTTATTTAAAGTGATTCTTCTTTGAATCATATTTTGCATAAATTGATTGGATTGAGTTCAAATCAAATAGACAGTGATGCAATTGAATCTATTTTTGATCCTATAAAGATGAGAACATAGATCAAAATCTTTTTGAAATCAAAAAAAAGCCAGATGCTCTTTTCATCCCATGCCCAGCTCCTTGATAATTCATATTTCTGTCCTTGATAATTCATATTTCTGTTCGTTTTTTAGAAAAACAAAGCTTACGCCCAGCCCACATCTATTTGTGTTTTCAATTATGCACTTTAAATCGAAATATGAAAGTGCCTCCGATTCCCGATCCATTAAATGATAATGATGCAGTCCAATTATAAACTTTTTTTGGATTTCTGAATTGAATTATAATACTAAGAGTACTAATTGAACTCAATCAAGGTGATTAAGCAAGAGGATTAAGTCGATTAATTTACTAGGGTAGGGTAAAAAATAGGACGAATGGCTTAATCGGTACTTCTTTTGTTTTGCTTTGTTTTGTACCTATACAAGAGAGTAGAGTCTAGCATCCAGTAAAATAGTATGCTTTTTCTTTGCCTTATTCTTTGATTTAGAAACCCCAACCCTCATATGCTTACTCGGAGAAGTATATAGCGATCAATCGTAAATGGAAAAGCTCCATTTCAATCCTCTTATCTCTTTTAATCTAATTACTCTAATTACTAATCTAATTACATATGTAAACAAAAAATAATTCATATATATATTATAGATATAGAAGTCAAAAATCTGGACTGGATTACTAAAAAAAATGGATATAGATAGTATCACCTTAACCAACAACTATTCATGATTCCATAAGGGAATTAATTACATATTAAAACGAATTAAAACTAAAGGAGGAATATGCTCAAACTTCGTTTGAGACGGTGTGGTCGAAAGCAACGAACTATTTATCGAATCGTTGCAATTGATGTTCGATCCCGAAGAGAAGGAAAACCTCTTCGTAAGGTTGGTTTTTATGATCCAATAAATGATCATACCTATTTAAATTTTCCTGACATTCTATATTTCCTTGAAAAGGGTGCTCAACCTACAGAAACAGTTCAGGACATTTCAAAGAAATCGGGGTTTTTACATTTACACAATTCTGCCTTAATAAAAGCAAATTCAACTAATGCAATACAAAAAAGGGGGGTTGGATGATTTATATATAACTTGGTCTACCCCTGTTTAATTTAACACAAGTCCAATAAACACAAGTCTTCGGCTTGTGTTTGTTAACTATATATCTTAATTCTCTAATCTTATCCATATTTTATTATTATTTAAATTTGATTTAAATAATTTTCTTTATTTTATTAATTTTTAATAATTTTTTTTGCTTTCTTCATTGTATTCTGTTCAAGTTTCTTTTTTTTTTTTTTTCAACATTCACACTCATATTGACAACAGGGTAGCAAACAAATATAATTCATTGTGTGTGGGTAAATCGCTCTTTCTCCCTTCTATAGGTTTTTGTTTTTGTACTTTATTCAATATTCAATAGATAACATACGTGACAAGAAATGACCTATCAATTTCGATTTTTTAATATTGTTATTTAAGAATTTAGTGTATTTGCCTCTGAGCCATTCATTTTTATGTTCAGAATCAATTCGAAAGTTTTATATTTCATTTTCTTGCTAGTTTAACATTTGGATTGTGCCGTGCAATTCAATTTCTTTTTTATTTTATTGGGATTCCGATTATATCTACACATCCTGATTATTTTTATGTTTTTTGGGGCGGGAGGGTTGCTAACTCAACGGTAGAGTACTCGGCTTTTAAGTGCGACTAGCATCTTTTACACATTTCTATGAAGAAATTGATTCGTCCACACTATCTGTATAGTTGGGAAGATCGCGACTGATCCACAAAGGAATGAATGGAAAAAATAGCATGTCGTAGCAACGAATAATTACAGGAATTTTTTTCTTATCGGCTTGATCAAAACTTTTTCTTGAATTCTTGGCGCAAAAAAAATGCATTCAAAGTTTGGTCAAGTGAATAAATGGATAGAGCACTATGGCTCAAATTATAGGAAAAAAAAAAGCAACGAGCTTGTGTTCTTAATTGGATCTTAATTGGAATGATTTCCCACTCTAATTAAACGTTAAAAATACATTAGTACCTGATGTGGGAAAGGTTTTTTACCTGAGTGGATTATCCTTTTTTTTTATGAGTCCTAACTATTAGCTATTCACCATTAGGGGGTGGAGATGAAGGTGTATAAGAAGCAGTATATTGATAAAGAAATTGGTTCCAAAATCAAAAGAGCGATTGGCTTGAAAAAATAAAGGATTTTGAGTCATCTTCTTAGCCTTTAATCAACATAAACCAATTAGATGGAAAAGGAGAGGATAGAGAGTCCGTTGATGAGTTTATTTCTTGCCGTGGTATTTAGTCTTTTCTTACTATAAATACTATTGCTTTGACTGTATCGCACTATGTATCATTTGAGAATCTCAAAAACCCTACCTTTTACCTTCGGTTCAAATTGAATTTCAAATGGAAAAAGAAAAATTCCAAAGATATTTAGAACTAGATCCATCTAGGCAGCATGACTTCCTATACCCACTTATCTTTAGGGAGTATAGTTATGTGCTTTCCCATGATTATGGTTTAAATAGATCTATTTTGTTGCAAAATGTCAGTTATGAAAAAAAATCTAGTTTACTAATTGTAAAACGTTTAATTATTCGAATGGATCAACAAAATCATTTGATTATTTCTACTAATTATTCTAACCAAAATCTATTTTTTAAATGCAACAAGAATTTATATTATCAAATGATATCAGAGGGTTTCTCAGTCATTGTGGAAATTCCATTTTCCCTCCGATTCGCACCTTCTTTAGAAAGGTCCGAAATAGTCAAATCTCATAATTTACGATCAATTCATTCAATATTTCCTTTTTTAGAGGACAAATTTTCACATTTAACTTCTGTATTAGATGTACTAATACCCTATCCGATCCATCTGGAAATCCTGGTTCAAATCCTTCGATGCTGGGTGAAAGATGTTTCTTCTTTGCATTTATTACGATTTGTTCTCCATGAGTATTGGAATTGGAATAGTCTTCTTACTCCAAAGAAATCCATTTACATTTTTTCACAAAGTAATCCAAGATTTTTCTTCTTCCTATATAATTCTTATGTGTCGGAATACGAATCTATTTTTCTTTTTCTACGTAAACAAGATTCTCATTTATGGTCAACATCCTCTCGGGTCCTTCTTGAGCGAATCTATTTCTATGGAAAAATAGAACATCTTGCAGAAGTCTTTCGTAATTATTTTCAGGTTATCCTTTGGTTGTTGAAGGATCCTTGCACACATTATGTTAGATATCAAGGAAAATTCATTCTGGCTTCAAAAGATATGCCATTTCTGATGAATAAATGGAAATTTTACCTTGTTAATTTATGTCAATGTCATTTTTTTGCGGGGTCTCAACCGGAAAGGAGCTATATAAACCAATTATCCAAGCATTCTCTCGACTTTTTAGGCTATCTTTCAAGTGTGCGACTAAATTCTTCAGTAGTACGGAGTCAAATGGTGGACAATACTTTTCTAATAGATAACGCTATGAAGAAATTCGATACAAGAGTTCCACTTATTTCTTTGATTCGATTATTGGCAAAAGCGAGATTTTGTAACGTATTAGGACATCCCATTAGTAAAACGACCCGGGCTGATTCATCGGATTCGGATATTATCGACCGATTTGTGCGTATATGCATAAATCTTTCTCATTATTACAGTGGATCCTCAAAAAAAAAGAGTTTGTATCGAATAAAATATGTACTTCGACTTTCTTGTGTTAAAACTTTGGCTCGTAAACACAAAAGTACTGTACGCGCTTTTTTGAAAAGATTAGGTTCGGAATTATTGGAAGAATTTTTTACAGAGGACGAAGAGATTCTTTCTTTGAGCTTCCCAAGAGCTTCTTCTACTTTGCGGAGGTTATATAGAGGTCGGATTTGGTATTTTGATATTATTTGTATCAACGACCCGGCCCCAGTTCTGAGACCAGACAAATCGAAATGATCTAGAAATG
>OY756975.1:147500-225311 GCA_963580455.1 Euonymus europaeus | reverse complement strand
TTAAGCTTCACTCCGATCTAAGAGCATCTGATAACATCTTCGGCATTGTCGAGGGAAACTCAGATAACCGGAATGATTGGCCTTCACGCCTATCCCGGAACTGGCAACAGATCTTTCAGCGGATCCAGCAGCGGATGTAGCAGCGGATCAATATCAGCTGTGTTCAACTCCTGCTACTGGGTCAACTCCAACCCTGCCTCTCGGACTATCTAAAGAGCTATCCAAGCCCTTTCTCTGCTACGTTCCAAAGGCACCCTCCCTACTAGCTACTGCTTCGACTGAGTGATTGAGCGTAGTTCCAAAGGTCTCTTTCTGACGTAGCTTAGGTAAGATAGATTTAGCACTGTGTAACATTGACTTATATAAGGAAAAGAGTTTCATTTCAATTCCAAGATCCTATCTTGTCTTTTTTCCCACCGAAAAAGGGCAGTCCTACCTTGCCCTCACTCCGTCCACCCTCTAAGCCTATTGCAGAAAGTCTTATGCCCTGTTAGCGTCTTCAGCTCCGCTCAACCTCTCTAACCAAGTATTCCACTCGTTCCTGTGAGGTCTAGTTACCGCTTACGCCCCTTTCGAAAGCAGACTACACCCCGTGAAGAGTACCGACTACCATAGGGCAAAGAGTCACTTAGTTCCCCAAGAATGCTTTCATAGCCCCTGTCCCTCCGTACTTTCCCTTCACTAGGTAAGATTGTGTCGCTTACCCAGGCGCCTCGGCCAACCACCAATCCCCCTGCCATCTTTCAGCCTCTCCAGTTCGCTCTCTTCTGCGAATATGGTATCTCAGGCTGAAGCCGATCAGACCCTTGTATTATCGTCTTGGATCTTTGATAATTTGATATTGTAAAAGATCCAACTCGCTCTTTTACACCGATGTAGAAAAAAGTATACTTTCCGGGGCTTGCCTCTTTTTTGAATATTGAATAGTCCCCACCGTTAGTCATGAAGGCCCACTGAAGCTGAAACTTGTTTTCCCTTTTCTTTTTGACTAGGTCAGCTATTTCAGTTCCGAGGAAAGGTGCCTGGAATACCCTCTTTAATATAGAAAGTTCCTTGCCTTAGACTTCGAGTTGACAGAGAGGAATGGCAGAACTCTTGGCCTTACGAGACGAGGGCTACGATTAGCTCATCTGCCTTCTGGCACTTGGTATTATAATACGGATACTTAACTTCATTACTTTACGAGGACACCCTCGCTAGATTCAGGTTCTCCTCCCAGGGGAGAAAGGTAAATGCATTTTTTTTTAATGAAGACCCGGTAGCTTTAGCAAAGGAAGAAAGCGTAGAGGCTCTGCCTGATCTGATCCCCGGAGATGGAAAAACTTTTGACCCTGGCCCCAGCTTAACCACAAAAAGACTTATTCAGTCGAATTGGAAGACTGCTAGTGAATCAGCGCTTTAAAAGGGGTATTTTCGTGACTCCGCTGCTGGCTGCTAGCCTCTTGTTAGCTGCTTATCCGGTCTTGGTGGGTTAGGTGAGTAGGGTAATTCGATTCTGTTTCAGAAAGAACTCTGAGTGAACAAGGGTTTCCTCTCTTTTTCTTCGCAATAGCTATCAGTTCAAGCAGGATAGTCCGTCTTTCTTTGTTAAATGGCCGAATTAGCGAATAGAATGGATCAATCCCACATTCGGCTCAACAAAAGCATTCGAGCATCCTATGTGTTTTTTTCCCTATTTTTACCCCTTCTCGTCCTGCTTCGAAAGCTACGTCGAAAGGGAAGATAAGAGAAGGCGGTGGCTAGGCTAGGTCTTAGTATGAGACGATGGGTTACCTTTCCTTTGCAGCAAGCGCAATCCTCGCAGCGCTCCCCAGACAACGAGAATGAGATGGAAGCGGACACACATCCGGGTCCACAACAGACGATTCTCCCATAGTATTGGGTCGTTTGGCTTATAGATCACGGCCTGGGGCACCTTTCAGATATCTAAGAATACGAAAAAGAGCCTCGAGATGTGACGCCCTTACTAAAAGAGACTTTGCATAAACTTACTTACAAGGCTCACAGCATGAGTGATATCTGGTCGTGTGATGATGAGATAGACGCCTCACAAGTCTCCGAAACTTATTCTTGAGATCGTCAATCATCAAGATTTCAGCCGGTAAAAACAGACGTAGAATCTACTTCAACGCAGATCCTTGCGAATGCGAACGCAAGCCTGGATCGTTGCGTTGTTTTTTGGTCGGGATTGCCGGCGATACAACTTAGGCTCTTCCTTCCCCACAGATGCAAAGGCAAATCCACCCTAATAGGGATTTTTTTTATATCATCCTTCCCATCCAGACAAAGTATTCCCCTTCCATTCTTTCAGTACTAACAACCTCCCATTCAAAAACATGGCCCTCCTCTCTGACGGTCTTACAAGAGAATGTTTTTGAACACAAAGAACCCATTATCCATCGAGAACAATTGGACCTCCCCTTTACATCTCCAAGCGAAGGCAAAAAATTGCTTAAATTCCAGAAGCTATACGCCGGTTTCTTGCCGACGCAATAACCGACTAACGCTTGTTGAGAGTTAGTCTTTTTTTATCCCCTCGGAGTAAGGGATTGTCCACCTCACCGCCCCGAAGAGCAGCGGCTCTGTTGTTTTGCACGCCGACAGAGAGATACTCCAAAAAAAAGTACCGACGCTCAAGCGAAAGAAAGAGCAATCAACTATATGCTTAACTCATGCCCCAGGAATCCCTAGACACAGGGGGTGCGAGCTAATCTTTTACTAGAGGGAAAGCTGGGGAAAAGCATAGAGCGTGCGTGCTCAGCTCTCGCCCTCTTCTCATCCGCGAAGCTGAGGTTCACACACTTTTCTTTCTTTATGAAATTACACAGCAAGCTTCCAAGTCAGGCGCTTGCGCTTGGTACTATACTAATAGCCAGCCTATCTAGAGAGTATAGAGGGGCTATGGAGAGGAGCGCAACTGTGCTTCCTCGCTTCGCCAAGAAAAGCACTTCTTGGACTTCTTTCGGAGTGAAGAACATGGATTGCGGAGGCCGGCGGCACAGATAGCATTTCGTACAGATGGACATATATATTACGAGTACCAGGTACAGATAGATATTTCACTAGCACCAGTTTTTTACCTATAGCTATAAGCGGGGGAAGCTGAAGCTAGATCTGTCACGTATGAAGGAAAGAAGCACGTTAGATACCTCTTGGGCGTAGATAGGAGACCTGATCATACTCTTTACTCTCATCAATAGTGACGTTATGATTGTCGTTATTCTATTCCGATGGATTGACTGGTGCCCAAAACTCCTCTCTTTGGCTTATATCCATAGGCTGACTCGACCTTCTCGGAGACGCTTTGAATGATTCAAACTTTCACTCGGAGAGTTGAACTTGCATGCATCCTCTACTATGAAAGCTTACCTGGAATAAGGAATTCAAAACCTGATCATCCGCTTTAGCATAATTTCGTTTCAAGCATTTTTGAACTCGTTTAGGGGATTGATTGATCGAGTCCAAAAAGGGGAAGAGGAGCCGAAGACTGTTTAAGAGGCTCTCGCAAGGCCTGCTGCTAGGGAGTGGATTCAAGCAATGCAGGAGTCGATGAAAGAAAAAAAAGTCTGGGACTTGGTTGACCTTCCGCCAGAACCTCAGACAATCAGTAAGAAATGGGTTCTTAAGATTAAACGCAAGGTGGACGGATCTATTGAAAGGTATAAGGCTCGCCTTGTGGCTAAGGGCTTTAAAGGAGGGAATCGATTATGAGGATACATTCCCTCCAGTTCTTAGACTCGTCTCGATTAGGTTCATTCTAGCCATTCTCGCACATATGGATCTAGAGCTCTACCAAATGTTCAAACTTCATTTCTTAATGGGGAAGAGATCTATATGGACCAACCCGTCGGGTGGCTCTGATGGACAGGAGCGCAAAGTATGCAAGCTCAAAGGAGAAATCTATGGCTTAAAGCGGGCGTCCAGGCAATGGTACCTTAGATTTCATCGAGCCATCTTAGCAGATGGGTTTACGATGATGGAGGAGGCCTATTGTGTTTATGTGAAAGGGTCAAAAGGTAGTTTCGTGATCCTTTCTTTGTATGTTGACGACATACTACTGGCTGGAAATGACAAGGAATTTTTAAATGCCACTAATCAGTAGTTGTCCTCCAACTTTGAGATGAAGGACATGGGTGAAGCTAGCTATGTGCTTGGTGTCAAGATCGTCAGAGATCGATCTAAGAGACTGATTAGTTTGTCTCAAGAGACTTACATCAAGAAGATACTTGAACGATACCAAATGCGCAATTGTAAACCTATAGAGACTCCTGTGGAAAAGAATGTGGGCCTAAGCCGGTCCTAAGACCCCAGAAGAAAGAGAGAAGATGTCAAGAGTTCCCTATTCCAGCGCAGTCAGAAGCCTGATGTATGCTATGATGTGTACACGGCCCGATATTTCTTAGGCTCTTGGGCTTTCAGCTGTTTTCAGACGAACCCAGGACCTGCGCACTGGAAGATGGTAGGATATTGAGGTACCTGAAAGGAACAGCAGATTACATGCTATGCTATCAGGGTAAGGATTTGCGCCTAGTAGGTTAGAGTGATGCTGATTGGGGGGGTGACCTAGATGAGCGCAAATCGACAAAAGGGTATGCCTTTATGCTCAATAATGGCCCCATATCTTGGAGCAGTAAGAAGCAAACTTGGCAGCCCTGTCCACCATGGAGGCTGAATACATAGCATGTTCAGCATCGGTACAGGAAGCTGTTTGGTTGAGGAGGTTCTTGCAGCGTCTAGGTATTCTCACTCATGCCTCAGACCCCGTGACAATTTATTGTGACAGTATGGCTGACTTGGCTTATGCCAAGGACCCAAAGTATCATGGTAGAACCAAACATATTCAAGTGAGGGGGGTGGAAAAGAAATTCATATATAACAAACAGAGTAAGCAAGCTTCCTCTTTTCAAGGGAAGGAATGAAGTCTACGAAATCAAGGCAGCTATTGGAATTATTTTGAACTAGTTCTTTCGTACAGTTCTGATACAGAACTAACTCACTAGTATGGATGGGCCCTATCAGAATGGTATCCTCGAGTGCCTCTGAGGGGCTTCTAGAACTTCCTTCTTGACTCGTTTTAGCCTTCTCTTATGTATTATCAATTCCTTTAAGGAAAGTGATTCGAGAGATTCGGATTTTTGAAAATAGAACTAGCTAGATTCAAGTTATCCCAGGGGCGTAGTGTCTGGTTCGAAAGGACCAGGAAAAATCTACTGTTTTCTAGTCTCCGATCAAAGAATATGCACGTGATTCAAGGGGCGAAGCGGAGTACATGAGATTGCTAGCTCCTTTTGCGGTTCTTTCTTTGACAGGGATAAACGCTCTTTGAATGGGTTGTGACAGTGCCACTAGAATGCCCTGTTGAGAAAGAGTAAACTACAAATGGAATAAGATAAGGCCGATCCGGGCATTAAAACAAGAGTTTCAGCGGTTGGCTATGTCCCTTCTCGAACAGCTGTTTTCGCAATTGAATCAGCAGTTTCGTAATAGACTAGGCTGTTTTCAGGATTAGCAGGCGAGACAGATGAGGAGGCATAGAAGGAGCAATTCCATTATGTGCTAAAGGCTGCGGAATAAGAGCTCTTAGTCCTTTCGGCGTAAAGGCTGTGAACGAATCCTCTGTTGCAAGAAGAAGGGCAAGGGCTTACAATACAAGAATACGCTCTGGGACTGATTCCGATCCTGTTGATGCGGTTAATCAAAATTTACCTGGAAGGCTACTAGTAATAGTAACTGACATTTTCGAAAAAGAATTAGTAAAGCCAGGAGAATCAAGACAAGGGGGGATGGGTAATTCCGGGAATAGGATCTATCCCATACCCTTCTTCTACTATTCTACCTGCTCCGAGAACAAACAATAGGCTGCTTGCAACCATTAACGTTTCGTTCCCATATGCATCGGCTTATTCTAAATCGACATATCTCGGTTCTCCCAACCCAACTGGTTCCCTTTCTTTCGAAATGGCATTGCCAAAAGTCGAATCAAAGGCTTTACAGGGGAGCTCTTCTGGGACCAGGAACTTCTTCTAGTTAGTAGCGATGAATTCTAGGAGAATGAAGCAATAACCACTGATGGAGGAGTCTTCCTATTTTTAACAAGTTTTCCCAAACCAAGATATCCTGCCTATCCCGAAAAAGGGATAGGGAGGCAACCTGTTCGACGTCAGAACCGATCTCTCAACTTGATGAGCGATCCGCGCTTGGAAGCAAAGTGGCTATAGCTTGCTGTACTTCGCGCACAAGAAGAGCGATCGAAAAACTGGAGGGCCCAGTGAGCCCACTGCAATGGCACCGAAATGGGGTCTGTAGGACGGACGAGAACCCTACACCAGCTGAGATCCTTTCGTGCGCACGGCGTACCGAAAGGCATTAGCAACTTTGTGACGGGGGCGACCATGGATTAACTAACAAGATTAAATAGCTATCATAAAAAAGCATGGATTGAACGCTTTTAAAACCCGTGTTTTTCGCCTAAAATTAGCTAAAATATAGCGCGATAGAAGCCCTAAACTAGCTAAGCTAAGTACGTACGCAATAGCGCGGGAAGAGCCCCTACCCTATTGTTTGAAACTAGCTCTGAATCAAAGAAGCTAGCATAGCATAGCGAAAAGATGCTCGACATTATTAAAACCAATATTATTATACAAGATGCTCAACCATTTCTCAAGACTATATAACTAATCAATGCTACACTCACTGGTAACGAACAGCAGGAATCGCATACAAAAGTTCACAATAAGTATGCCAATCCACCGGTGAAGATAAAGGCACATCCTGAGAAATAAACTCTAAAATGCTCGGCGAAGGGCCATAGAAGTGCACTTTTAAAGCGCATTAATCAGGCGGGGCTATGAGACCCGATTAAGCGTAGGAATTAGTGCTGGAAGCCCTAGTAGTAAGCAGAAAATGAAAAGTAGCCCCAAGCTTATTCATAAGCTCAAGATAGCCAAGATGGATGGAGTAGGGCTAGTCTAAGACAAGACAGACCGATCTATATTCTCCTGCTCGCGTTTACAAGGTTTCCCACTCACTCTATTGAGTTACAGCCCTTGTTGGGTTCTGCAAGGAAGCATCTCGATAGGTCCGCAACCTGTGCTGTGGTTGATGCCCCACCCGAGCTCTAATTCCATACTCGATTTGCCGGTTCTTCGTCCGAGCGGCCCCCTTAGGATGCGGGAAGCCAATGATAGGAGTGGTTAACTGGACTCTTCTTCGAAGGATTTCAACCTTGATGCCCGCGACGCCTAAGCCGCTTTAGTAGGGACGGACTGAAATACCCCATCATAGCACTCTAAGGTTCAGCAGGGAACTATGGAAGCTTCCAGCTTTCCACCTATATGGATTGTTTGAGCGTAAATAGACACGATCTTCGTTCGGCACGCGTCCAGTCCAAACACAGTCTTGCTCCTATAGCTCTCCTCTCTGGTTAGTCAAGGGTACACACTTCTCTTTTTCAAATTTATTTATTCCATTCCAGAGTCAGAGTAATAGTACTCTTTTTAGAAAATATAGGGGTCCCGCTAAACACAAATCTTTCTTTTCATTTTAGATATCCCTTATGTTTAGGGGCGTATAGACGAAATATAAATTCTAACTAAGTAGGTTTCGAAATGAAATATGAAATAGCCCATTAAGTAGAGGAGTCAACGGCACGCACACGCAGGAAAGGCGGTCTTTCGGTTCATTGGTCTGGTCTTTCGCTTGTACGTACATCAGCTTGTTGGTGCTTGGAATAAGAACCTGCGCTAGGCGCTCAATTTGTAGCTTGGTTAAGTTCTTTCGTTAGGTTCATGAGGAGTTAGAGGCGGACATGGGAACATGCAGTATGTCAATAAAAAATCAGCTGTTGGGGCTGAAGCGGCGCACGCGGTACATGTGGCTCTTTGAATAAAAGCTGTTGCTCTTGTTGGTATACAGGCCGGCTAATAGAACAGTATGGGAAATCTGGGAAAGAGGAGTAGACAATCTGGGGGGTACAGGCCCGGCGCACGAAGCAGGAGGAAATAGGTACCCGCGAGGCTGGCGAAGTCGGCACAATAAGTAGGCGGAGTATAGGCAGCAGTTGCGGGTTCAGGTGCGGCTAAATCAATATCCCCGTCCATCCTCTCCATCCATATCAGACACGTGCACAGGCAAGGTGGGAAGGTAAGGGAGTCTTCAACAACCTGGGTTTATCCGTTCGCTGAACTCCTTGTTGGCATTCCTCCTACTTTCTCCGGTAGTGGATTGAGGGGTTTCAGAGCTAAGTCTCTCCTGACTCCTTTTTCTATTGTAGCCAAGTATCTAATGCTGTCTTTGCCGATTCTTCTAGAAGTAGTGCGCTATGATATAATACCTGAGTAGCCTTTGGTCTTGTCTGAGGCAAACCAATCTGTTCCGTCTATCTGATCGGTCAAGCCAAGCTAGAGACTAGCTATGCTTTGTTTTCTTCCTTGCTTACCGGGAATTGCTAGATGTTTGTGCCGCCTTACTTCCGGATCATAGCATTTATTTGGTTTGATCAAAGGTTTTTCTCAGAGGATCCCCCCATAGCTAAATACTAAATAGAGTAAGTTGATTGAGTCTTGGAGTTCGTGGTTCATGGCTATGGAGCACTCATGTAGTAAGAAGGCAAGTCCTAAGTGCCAACGGGTCTATCTAGTTTAAGTAATTTCCCTAGTTTTATATCGGGGCTGAGACTTTATTTTCTTAGAGGAAGAGATCTGACCGAGGGAATTTACTTGATTTCAGAAAGTCTAGGAAGTGAAGATCTGAGATTCCACTATACTTATTTACTGTATTTGAGTATCTAAAGCAGTTCCCTTTCTTGTCGAAGGGGTGTAGCGTCTTACTAGTTCCGACTTCCGGGCCTAGGGATAGCGATCCGAGGCTAGATAGATTGTAAGTTAGTGTTCACTAAATCGCCATAAAGGAAGAGCGAGAAGGGAGCTCCTAACTCAGGAACTGCTTCTTCAACAGATAGCGGGGGTCTATTCTATTTAAACAGGGTAACAACCCAGGTCCGAAATCACTGATTGGCCACTACTAATCCATTCTTAAACGTCCGTGGTCGGTCTTTTCCTTGACTGAAGTCTTGCTGCAAAGACTCCTTGATACAGATGACACATTCCGGTAGCACATTCATGGAGGACGACACATTAGAGGATGGGGAGCACGGAGGGATCTAGAAATTGGAGTCTTCGAGTAGGAGATTCTAGTTCACAGCAAGATGCGGGCACTCCCGCAAGTCCCATAGCAAGAAAGAAGCGGTCAGGATGCAGAGACACATAGTAAGGACCCCTATGCTGTACTTCGCTCCAATGAGGGACCATCACCTGTACTATACCAAGGCCCATGAATTTCACCGGTTGTGTGGGTGAAGGGAAAGGTTGTTGAAGAGGTTCCGAATTCGGGGTGGAGCAAGTACCTCTAGAAAGATCGATTCCTTAAATACTCAACTCAATTGGCTTATATAAAAATGTGATCTTTTAAGTAAACCAACCACTTTCCCCTGTTCTAATGAATATTAATCGAAATCTTGCTCGATCCGTGCAAATTTAATAGTCATAGTGGTTGATCTTACCTTGCTTATACAAGCATCCTATCGCATGGCACCATAAAAATCCTCGGATCCTTTATCCACCGTTCAATCATCGCTCAGTGATTGAGCCCTATATCTATATATTTTTATAGTACCGCCTCTATCAGAGAGCAAAGGCGTCCGTTCACGTCAAGAATAGAGGTTTTTGATGTAGTTGCTTGTACTTTTCTTTTTTTTTTTTGAACCAAGCTTGAGAATCTTCTTTTGAACAGGAAAATTGGGTCACGTAGACAAAGAACGAGAGTCAGGTGATGGGAGCCTTGTTCGCTATCAGGCTTGAAAACCGGGATTCGTTCTCTCGCTACTAATGGAACTATAAGGTTCGAATTGCTATGACACGTTGACTGCCTTCGAGACTATAAAATCTAACCCAAGTGGCCCCCGGGGGCGAACTCCAACCGAAAAGAAAGCTTTTCTCTCACCTTTAGAGATAGGGTAGGGCGAACTCCACCCATTTTTGAGCTATTGAATTAGGCGATCCGAAAAAGAAAAAAAATCTCTTCATACAATCCGTCTGTTATGATGTAGACGTGAGAGTCTTCCCAGATGTGACTAGAGAATAGCCCAACATAACTCGATTATCACGTTAGCGGGACTAGTGACTCCGCACTTCCTTCGTCCGAAGTCATTTGATTCCAGGTGATCCGTATTCCGATCGAAGAATATCTAATGCGTTCACCCGGTTAGATGCTGCTTTCCGAAGTATACTCTTACTACAGCCGGGTGAAGTTTCCGTTCATTGGATCCCTCCCGGCGGTTGGAATCCTAATGTCCGACACGTCTATCCTCTGAAGATTGCATATGCCAGACAATTGTCGTCAGGTTGGAACCCACACCTATGAAGTTTCAGTTTCCTATAGCTGGTTGACAGGCTTAAAACGTTCTTCACTATTCTTCCTAAGAGAGAGAGATCTCTTATATTATAGAAGTCATTCGATACCCCCGGAGCTAGCTTTCAATCTCTAAGAGCCGATTCGATGGCATCTTCTCTTATGATCTTTCTAGTTAGCGCGTAGTGGGAATAGTCCCTCATCAAGACGAGAAGAAAGCAATTCACGAGGAAAGGTCCCACTCAGACATTCAGACACAGACAAACACAAAGATGACAACCGGGGCACGTTGCTAAGGATGGGCTCCTACTTTGAATATAGAATAGATGAGCGTGACACATGCCATGATCAGACTAGAAAAGATAATAATGAATCGAGACCGACAGCAATAGCTGAAATTTTCACTTTATGGATATGGAATTTTTTTGCTTTCTATGGATTCCCCAGAGGGGGAGAGACCCCAGTCAGCGACACATAAATGGTTGAATCAGAGTTCTTGAGATTGGATTGGTGCCATGTATGTCTTTCCCTTCTCTCTCTTATCTTAGCAAAGTAGGTTCAAGTCAAAAGGCTTGCTACAAACTGGGCTCAGGGACTGCAGTCAGCCGCTTCCCCTGTAGTCGTCAGCTCGTTCTTGACAGATCCGATCGGGTGTTCATAATCTGGAGTAAAAGGATTCGAACCTTTGCATGCCGGTACCAAAAACCGATGCCTTACCACTTGGCTATACTCCATACGGCCTGTTTTGGACGGTAGAACGGGTATAGGGGGAAGGGAGAAGCACGGCTCGGCTTGTTCTTCGAGCCGTGCAAGAACGCGGGGATATAGCAAGTAAGCAGCAAGGTTCTCCCTTTAGGACCGACTACAACAAGCTCGCGACTCTAATAGAAACAAAAGGTAAGCTCTCTGCTCTATTTGCTTGCAATGCTATACTATACCTATCAAAGTTGGCGAACCTTTCTGTAACCTTAGACTCGTTACGCTGTTCGACTGAACTCGTTGGCTCCGCGTCCACCGCGTCACCGTCAGCATTTGGTACTCTCTCGATAGCTTCAATAGTTCACTGAAAGCCTTTGGTGTAATGAACCGTAAGCCCTTCAGAAAGAAAGACATAATAAAAAAAGGCTTGGTTGCGGGAACCTTCGTTACCGTCGGTTCCCGGGCCGCCGATACAGTTACCATGCTTACCAGCTCTTACCATTGCCGCCTATAGATATATCTATAGATGGGAGGTAGGCGAAGGTAGCTTCCTTCTCTTCTCCTAGGCTACCTGCACATGTTATTCGCGAAGAAAAGGCAGCGAGCGGTTCTTCGCTTAGTAGAGCTACCGGCCGCCGGACGACGACCGCTTCTTTATATTTTATTATTATTTAGAATCCTAGACTAAAGAAGAAGCTCCTGAATCGGCGCAGGGCCAAATCAGCAGCAGGAGAACTGTACTAACCTGCCGCCGGTGACTTTCTCAGGGCTCCGCAGGAGAAGAAAGAAGGTCCGGGTCAAATTGATAATGAAGCGAGGGTCCCCCTGACTCCCTATTCTCTCTTAAAGCTTTATAAAGCTCGGCGATAAAGGGTTGGTTAAGAACTATTGACTGTAAACCATAGCAGTTACAGTCACTCAATGGAAATGTTCGCCTTTGGAATGAAGATGGATGAGTAGGCACTTGATTGAGCCTGGAACTGATGAAATTCGGGGGAAACATGGAACCGGTTACTATACTGGGGGGGCGAGACATGACCGCGACTTAAGATTCAAGTACCGTTGAAAAGACTAAAGGAACAGGGGGAATGACTACCTGTAATAAAGCACAGGCTAATACGAGCCGACCAGAAGAAGCAAGGCTTAGATTACCAGATCCTGGACACAATCTTTTTTCTAGAGATGGAGAGCCCCTTGCCTCGCCTTTTCTAGCCTCTCCTTCTTGCTTGCTTACCTAGCTCTTGTCTTAGTGACTCTTCCTCTTTTTTAGGTTTTTTTTATGAGTGTTAAAACGGTATATTTTGCATTTGCCAATGAATTTGATCTGCCCCGATTCGATCAATAATGGGATTCTTGGCTAGAAGAAAGGTTCTGTTAGGTGGGCGCCCAGCCCAACTAACTCGGTCGGTCGGTTGGCCCACCTAACAGATGATGATATTCTCGATCGATTTGATCGAATTTTGAAAACTCTTTCTCACTATTCAAAACAGTAGAGCTTTCGATCAAGATGTTCTCGCCCCCCCCGTTTGGGCTCTCGCTCGAATCGGAACCTTTATGCGTTGGTAGGCTTTCGACTCAATCTAATAGCCGGGCGCCAATCAAAGAGAAAGTTTTCGCATGGGCTCATCATCTGATGCAGAACTTATTTCATAACCACCATCCATCACCAATCACATTCCACATCCCACTTCAAACTTTTCGATTCCTCGGGTAGCCTCCTCTAGAAAGGTATTCCAGCTTCAGAGGCAGGTGAGCCGGGTCAGGAAGGAGTTTTACTGCTGGGATGGGATCCTATTCTAAGCACTCCACCACGAATAAGAGTCTTCGGATTGGATAGGCAGTAGAGATAGGAGTTCCTATCTTTAGAGCGGGCTTTCAAGACAGAGATGCACTACTCCATCTGGAAAGGGCTTTCCCTCGTGGGGAAAGAAAAGAACCCCTTATTTAAAGGTAAGGCCAGAAGGGAGTAAAAAATCAATAGAAAAAATCCCTTCCCGGCCGACGGGACTCTACGTCTGGTCTGGGTCTTATTCTATCTCAAACTCGGATTAGGAAGAGTGCCCTTGAACTACAGATCAATCATAATAAACAATACAAGAAAATAAATGATTCTCCTGCCGGCGGGAAAGGAAAAAAAAAGGGGGGATAAGGAAGAGGAGATTAAGGATAGTAACTCCACTCCATAGATAGTGAACACAGATTCTTGTTTCATTTTCAATTCCTTTCGGGTCGGGCTGCTGGTGGGGCTGTGCCCATTCTCCCTCTTCTTCCGCTTTACAACCGGAATAAGGAACCCCTACCTGTCGATGAAAAAATGGGATTTGAGAGGCTAGCGGATCAGAAAGATTTTGATGGAATGTCCTACTCCTGCCTGAGCTTTCCAATCAACCAATCCCCTATTTCAGGGGCATCTCTGTGTTAGGTAGGGTCAGGGATCTCTGATTAGTCGAATGAGCCCATCCCTCTGGCCTATCATTTATTGGTCGATCCGGCTGGCGGCTCCTGCATCTCCTGCGTCTCCATGGGGGCCCCTTCATACAAGTTTGCTGCTAGGAGTCCCTCTAGTCGAATCAATAATCAATAGTTGTCTCAATAGAAGTTTACTGACCTGACTCTTCAATCGACGATCTACTGCTCCCTCTTAGTTGCAGATGCCCATGCTTTGATTCGAAAGCCCTAGCCAGTGATGAATCCCCAGGAAGATCAGAGTCTTTAATTCCTCCTCCCTTCAGTCCAGTTTGAACCCGTCCCAGCAACGAACACCTTCCTACCGCAAGGTGAGGCTCTGCCCTTCCCCTAGAATCCACCCCGGGTCGGAGGAGCAGCTAGTCCAACTTCTGGAGCAGCCGAGATATTGAACAACGAACATTTTTTTTTTTTCCTTGCCTCAACCCAACCTGAGATGAGAGGGAAGGTAGATTTGACTCGAATCCTGGACCTGATCTTTAATCCTACACCGGTTAATGATGCGATGGGAGAAGTTTTTCTTTCTTTTTTAATGCTGGAGAGGCTCGCCCATGCCCAATCCCAATGGACAAACCTTCGATCCGCCCCTAGCTCTATAATCCACCCGTCTTCCCCAGTCCCTGAAGGCCCTCCTCTCCTGGGCCTAGCCCTCTTTCTCAACTCGAGTCTTAAGTTCAGCGGCTTTTCTCGTTGACGAACACCTGCGCTAATAAGACAAAGAAGTGGGGAGTCTATGCCTTGAATGAATCAGTAACAACGGATTAGTTGAATGAGGGATCAAGAGACAGATAGGGGGGAATGGCCTATCAATCATTGGTGGACCTTCTCTTGAACCAGTCACGGAGCTCTCAACTGAGTTGTTTAGGTTCTGGAATTCCATCTCTAGTTGGGGGTTTCGGTTCGAAGGTTAGAAAATGTGGTGCGGGTTCATCTCTCTCGACCAGTTCAGGTTCAAGGGAAGGGTGATCGAGGGGACCCAGACTTTAGATCTCTTCTCTATGGCTATGGCGGGAGGTTTCTTTCGTGTCAAGAGTGTGTTGGGGAGGCTAGGGAAGACGGATTGGATCGAGAGGCGATGCCTATGCCTCTTCTTTATCGATAGGATTCCCATCATTTGCAGTCTCCGGCGAAGGAGACAAGGGCGAGGCACCGAACATGTTCTATCCTCAACCTCCATCCGTCATTAGTAATCTCAATCCGCTTTTCCTATTCACTAGTACACTGCGCGCTACAACTAGAAGCCCCTTTACTAGTAAGGGAAAACGCTAGCGCGCTACTTATATTATAATTAGATTAGAACCCCTACTTTCTTTATTTATGGGAAAAAAATAAGAAGAAGCCTACTGAAAAACAGAAGCGCGCTAGCGCGCAACGGCTGAAAAGCCAGCTACTTGTGTTGAGTAGGTTTTGGCTTGCCCCTTTCTTTTTTTTTTTTAGTCAGATAGGTTTGGAACCTTATACAAGGGGCTGCTTGCTGCTCGCCCCTATCTCTAAAGGGGCTTATGCACTCTACTCGTTACCACTAAACGACGAAGCCAGGAGCGGAAGGAGGGACTTGAACCCTCAACCTCAGCCTTGGCAAGGCTATGCTCTACCATTAAGCTATTTCCGCCAGCTACGGTAGTGGCGAAGCACTACTGAGCAATTCACGTATCACTTGATACGGACGACTTCTGTTTTTCCGCCGGACCACACTCTTGACCTCCGATCGAGCTACGAGCACGAGTAGGTAGGCGGCTAGGGGGGGGGGGGAGGGGCGGCAGGACTGGAAAGGAAGGGGGGACCCTTCTTTTTGCTTCGCGCCAGATGATGATTAGTGGGTCAGGTCCAGTGTGTGCTCTTGATCACAATCACTAAAGGGGCGGGCTGGCTGGGCTGCCTTTTTAATCAATCTCCGGCCGCTCAGTGCCGCTATTGGTGCGAGTTGTAAGGAGTCTTGGTCTCGAGTCGAGCTGGGGCGTCATTTCATTCTCGTAACGGGAGTGAGTGCACCGCAAAACCAGACAAGTTACTCCCTCGCCTCGCAGCGGCGGCATCTGTCTTTTAAGTTTAGTCATTTCCTAAGACGGCTCCTCTTATTCTACGATAATCCAAGCAGCAGCTCCACAAGTCCGCTCGGAACCAGTCGATTCCTGAGCCATTCGTTCTCCCCTCTCGGTTGGCCTTTGCCAGCCACTAGAGCAAGTAAGAGAACCTACAGTGAATGAACTTAAAGAACCGCAGATTTGAACCGGATTGTACACCTTTGTGTCTGGCTATGTATATGGATGTGCATAAAGAAGGGACGGGACATCTCTCTCCTTTTTTTTGGGGGGGAAGAGAGAGGGAATAAGCTGCAGCGGCACCTCACTAACTTCTTACTGGGGCAGCACCATAGGCATTTGCTAGTGTTTGGATACACGTGTTTTGTTCATATTCCTCCGCAGTTAAGAGAAAAATTGTCCCCAAGGAAACCACTTGTGTCTTTCTTGGATATGCTCAGTTCGGGTATAGATACTATGACGTGAAATCCAAGAGACGAAGATTCTCTTTGAATCTTCTCTTTAATGAGGTCGCCTCATATTTTCCTTAACCTAATTAATCAGCCCCGGGGGAGAATGGTGATGGAGATGTATTGCGGCCTTCTCCTGTTCATCAACTCGAACCTCATTCTTCTGCAGTTGATGTTACGGATCAGCCTAGCCTCACTCTTCAGGCCAGCATCTTCTGCCGCCTGTTCAGCTGACCTCAGAGGATTCCAGTCACCCGGCACAGCATGTTTCTTCTCGGCGGCGATTACAGTATGTTTCCCTAGCTTGTGTAGCCTGTGCGAAGCAAGCCTACACTGGGTAAGACTACTCCAGAAGATCAGCAGTCTAGCCCAGTGGCTTCCCTTCCAGTCGCTTCTTCAGATTCTGGATCCCTCTCTCAGGTTCGTCGATCCTTTCAAGTTTCTTATCCTGTTGAAGGATTTTTTTCTTTTTTTATGAATCGTTTTCCCCAAAACATCGAGCTTACCTCATGTCAGTTCAATCTTCTCATGAACCTGAATCATTTGCTGAAGCCTTCAATCATTCTTGCTGGAGAGATGCTATGCAGGAAGAAATCAATGCCCAGGAAAAAAAGAATCAAACTGAGTCTCATTTCCTGCAGGGAAACAAGCCATTGGCTGCAAGTGGATTTACAAGATCAAGCATAAAGCAGATGGCTCGGTAGAGAGATACAAAGCTAGATTAGTAGCTAAAGGATTCCTTCAAGAATCTTGAGTCGAACCCCTTTAAAGATAGGGAAAACATTTGCCCAAGGTTGCTAAAATGACCACCATTCGTGGCTATCTGAACTATTGCTATTGATCCAACCTCTCCTCTATCAATTCCTTTTTCAAAAAGGGCCTAGCGCTTTCAAGCATCAATTCCATAAGCCTTAGGGTTAGAAGTTCCTTGCTTTCCTTAGGTCAATCAATCAGGTTAATCCTTCCTTCCAAACTTGCATTCTCTTCCTAGTGCTTTTGGTTTTGAATCCATTATGCCAGCGTCGAAGTGAAGTTCTTCCTTTCCTTGGCTTACTGTCTTTCCTGATGGTGAATAGCCGCTCTTTGATTTGATAGAGGAAGTGACATCTAAGGGGAAATAAGAGATGGTATCGAAAAGGAGAAGGCAAAGGGACTAAGAAAGAGTGTCTCGAGAAGGGGCTTTGAGGGAGTCTTCGACTGATTGACCATACTTTCCTTAGACGCAGGAAGCATCGAATTGCATTAGTGGGATAGCTTACTTCAATACTCCCCCAAGCCAGGAAAGCTAGTGCTCGTGAATGCGCTCCTTACATGCATATTCTAGTACCAGCCGAGAAAAGAGTCCTTAGGCCCCATCTGAGAAGGAAAGCCTTAACGCCCTTGCTTTCAACGGAAACGAAGAATCGCTTCGGAGCAGAAGTAGACCCTTCCCCCGCCATAATAGCACCACCTAGCTTCGCAGCATCGGGATAGTAGTAGCACATATCTGTATTTAGTGATCGTTGTAGGGGTAATGAAAGCAATGATAGAGTTGATGACCTAGCCTAGCGACATCCATCCCTTGTCTCCGACCGGGAGATAGAGACTACTTCATGCGCTACTTCAACATCTCCTGCCCTAAAAAAAGTGGGGTAGGCCTTTTCAAGACCCTGTCTGTTTTTCCTTTCGGAAAACGTGAATTCGTTAGGTGGGTCATCCCCCCCTGGTCGCGAGTAGCTCAACTGCTTGTAACATGGAGAAGTCAAAAGGGACAGCTCAGCTCCCATTTGAGCAGTGGTGTCCGGCGAAGAACCGAAGTCTAGAGTAGCCCTAGGGCTGGAGTGGGTTTAGGAGGAAAATAAGATCTTGATTCGGCAAGTAATTTTTTTTAATGTGAAAAGCTAGTATCGGATCCAGGAACGGATGCTTTTCTCACCCCAATGAAGGGTGGTAGGGTGGATGTATATTCCTTTCTCTGGACATCATTCCCTTCTGAGTAGGGATGAGCGGATGGATCAACGAACGAAATTGCAGATAGATCATCGCCCGCCTTCACCATTGTCCCATTGCAGTTCTTAGGCCGACCATAGCTGGATCGCTCATCGGGAAGAATTGCAAATCCTGATGGTAGGAGAGCGACATAGGCAGGATCACCACCGCCCATCACCACATTGTTAGATGGTATGTCAACTGGTGCATAAAGAAGGAATGAGCCAGAGGCATCTGTCCATGTCTCTTGCAATATCAGCATGCTGCTCTCATTCGCATTAGTCGGACTAGCACGAAGGAGAGAAAGACAGTTGCCTTGTTTATGGCCTTTGGCAATATGGACCATCTCTTGTATTGGGCTGCCAGTGGATAAAATGTCCCACTTACGAGCGGCACACGTTGGAGCATCCAAAGAAAGCAGCAGAGGCTGCTGTGGCAGAGACAACAGCAAAAGCACTAGTCTCCGTTGATCACCTATCAGCAGGGAAAGCAGCATAGGTAGCAGGAACTAACTAGGGTTTAGGTACAAATTAGAAGAGCATTCGTTTACCTCTCCTTAGGGGTCGAGAGCAGCCAACCCTAGAGGTACCACACTAAGAGCGGCATCCCGACCTGATACGGATCCTTACCTCTCTATCCACAACCGACCCATCATTTCGAAAGCTTATTTATTTACTTGAGGCATAGGCATGGGCACTGGTGGAGACACAAGCAAAGGCGGATCCCGTTAGAAATTAAGAATCCCGGAATCCCTTCCTATTTGAGAGACAATAGTGAACATTTACCCATAATCCATTGAAGTAGCACCAGCGGCAAAGGCACAGGTTCCTTCGGCGGCAGGAAAGGAAGTGAACTTCGTTGACCGGATTGGAGCAAAGACGCAATACACACGGAGGTGGGAACTGCAATATAGTATATATACGTCAAGGCCGACCAACTTATAAAAAAACGGAAGATTGAGTTGACTCCATTGATGCATTAATGACCCAATAAAAGGTAAAAGCACTATCTCGCCCATATACGAATACAAAACCACTTTTAATAAATACAGATTGAGATTGATAATAAGTTTCCCTTTGGACGGATCCAATTCCCATTCGGGAGACAAAGCTTGACTAATAAGGATTACCCGCTTGAGTCGGCAAAAATCCTTGAATCTCAGTTTCAGTTCCGTAAAGGGGAAAATATCCGGATTCATAGCCCATTGAATACCCTCTTCCCCAGCAACTTCAAGGCAACCAAAGGAGACGTAGGGGGAGATGGAACAACGTCCAAGCTGTGACAACCCAGCAGCAACAACCTGCTTCTCAGAAAATAAAGTTCCACTCCCAAACCTACCAGCAATCTCAAGTTCAGAGTCAACCACCTCGGAAGCAAGACTCCTGTGCTCCACTCGGCAAGAAAAAAAAAATCCTTTATCCCAACAACATTCAAATCAGCAGCCACACCAGGTAGCTCCCATCGCTTCGACAGTCCAGAGTGCTCCTGTTCAACTAAGCCAAGAGGGAAGAAGTCTTAACTAAGCCCAAAGGCTAGCGAATCCGACTTCAATTCTTTTTGAGGGAAAGAACCGACCCCAACCAAGGAGGCTAGCTGCTCTTTTATCCTCTGACAGAGAAGATGTGACCGACTGCATTAGCACTTGTTGAATGGGTCTTCTGTGAGTGCAAGAAATTCGGAGTAGTTCAAATAGAAGTAAAAAACTGATTCAACTTATCCCAACCCAAGGGGCAACCCAGCCTTTTCTTTTCAACTAGTTCAACCTGATCGACGGAAGGAATGACAGATCAAGGTGTGGTTTTTTCCTCTCGGTGTAACCGGTCTTCTCTCTTACCTGTCCTATCTATAAAAAAATGAAAAAATAAGAAGGCTTCTATTTTCATCGATCTTGGCGTGGGTGTCTTGCTTTGTCTTGATTACAGAATCGACATCCCAGGAAATCCATCCCCCTACTCTTTCTAAAGATAACTGCCATTGAGCATTGAAACTAAAGAGGGAAAGGAAGATACGAAGGACTATACTAAGCCAGAGATGAGATGCGAAAAGAAGGAAGGTCCCGGTAAGGCCTAACCACTGTTTTCAGATGCAGATGAAGAGGAGGTGCCAGTCTTTGAGGTCTAGGAAAAACCGATGCCATTTTTTGGCTTGGTCGATCATCGAGTTAGCTCTCCTGTGTTTTAAGCAAAGAAAGATTTGCCAATCCTCTTACTGTTAGGAATCGATATAGCTGCTTATCCGGGATTAGAAAAAGGCGTAACTGCTCTTGTCTCTTCTTTCAAAGAAATTCCTCAAGTTGAAAGAGATATGATCGTAAAATAAGTGGAATAGCGGTATCCCCTGCCATTTCAAATAACCGGTGTTAGGAATCGCTTTCATAAGAAGCAAGGGAAGGAGAAACGGTTCTTGCTTGAGTTTTATTTGACGTTAAAGAAGTAGTGTGGATCCCGGTGCAAGGGAAATTCCTTTAGGACAGATCCCAACATCCTCTGTGAAAGAAGCCGAGTCTGTAGCCTTAAATGAAACCATGTCTTTTAAAATGGGAATGGAATACAACGCCTTATCATTATCCAATTCTTAAGCCAAAAAGCCTCCTCTTCCTTCTTCTTTTGCGTTAATTGCGAATCCCTTCTTCTCTTTCCTGGTATGAAAGAAATAGCTAGGACCAATCTCCCTCACAGTGTCCTTTCCTTTCGCGGATTCTCTAAGAGCGGCATCCACATGATCAGAAAGCAGTGACGAAGGGTCAGTTAGGTAAAAGTGCTAACATGCAAAGAGCGGAAATGCCGACAACAGCCTTTTCGATAGGAGCTTGCCTTGCATTCTATGCATCTTATTTACTATTAGATGCCACTTCCTTGTCCTATTCTGATTCACTTGCAGAAACCTCCCGACCTATTTTACTAAGGGCGGTAAAGGCTGGGACGCTTGAGCAAGGGCAAAAGACAGGTGTGACTATAAGTGAACACTTTCCTTGGTCTGCTTGTTCATTCGGAGGATTGACCAAGAGCGCTCGGTGTGATCTAGTCCTTAGCGCTCGGACCAGAAGAGAGTAGTCGAGCCATTCCTCCGCTCGCCCGCTATAAGGCTTGTGATAAATGGATTTTATTTTTAGCTATTCGAAGAGCTTAGTAGGTTGGTCGTAGATCTCTTCTTGTTAGGACTTCCCATTCCTTCCTCAAGTTAGGTTTGTATTACTCCCCGTTATCTCTTCTGTGAATGAGGAAATTAAATTGAAGCACATTTGAGAACCAATTATCTGCTTTAGTGAAATTGTCTGCATTAGGTTTGGGATACCTTCTTTAATGGGGCTTCCTAGTGATGCCTTTCTAATCTTCTTTCTTTTAGTTCTACCCTTCTTCTACATCCCTATAGTTCTTTAATAGGAATCTAGTTCTATCCTCTACTTTTTTTATATCAAGATTAGCTATTCCTTTCATCCTAGTTTTTCTATTGCATCCATGTATCAGACAATCTTCTTATTGTATAATTGTCTTCTCTGCCTTAAGATTTTCTTATCTAGTAAGATTGTCTTGTTGTTCTCTCCTAGGTTTCATACTCGTACTGCCAGAAGCAATAGATAAAGATTCTAAACCTTCCCTTGTGCGTTCCTCTACTCCTTCTATTTTATTTTATCCTTCGGTGCACGACGAAATTAAATTGAAGCAGATCTTTCACCCGATTGTCTTCTTTCAGATTGTCTTCCCCAGTAGCTAATTAGTTTGTTGTTGGTTCTTGTCAGTAGGATGGCACACGGCTTTTTCTGGATGTATAAACCTGACACTTGCTACTTCCTAAGGTTTCTAGCACGCTAGGATAGAACAGAATGTCTTATATCTGGTAGGTATTCGAAGAGCTGAGGAGAGAAGGGGCCTTTAGAGATAGGGGACCCGCCCTATTGAGTAAGGGGAGGCTAGGGAGATTAATACACTGAAAGCTTTTGCTTATTAATATTAAGTAATTTAATTAAGAAAAGTCCTTTACTAGCTCGTTACGTATACTTCACTCGCTCCCTCCCTTGATATTGACTGTTTAATCCAACTGTGTAATCAAAGTAGCTACGTTCGGGCGAGCTAGAGGAAGAAAGAGAGTACAAAGCATCGAAGAACCCTTATCGAACGGCCGATTCTTGTACAAAAAGAAGTTGTCGAAAGGGGTTGTTACTCGAGGAGCTTTCCTACTAGCAACTGTCAGGCTTACCGCGCTAACCTAACTATGAATGTCTAGCTGTCGGGCTTCGAGGAACCTACAACCTTATAGGCACACTACTATCAGGAAAGGCCTCAGATGCGAATGGCTCCTCTACATCGCTAGATCCCAAACTGGCCTGATGGAAACAACTAGAAGGAGTATGCGAGTGAAGAACGTTCGTTTAAACAATTCTGAAAAAGGGGGCTGGGTCTAAGCAACCGATGGGAGGCCGTAGTGCTAGGAAGAACTCTCCTCATCCATCTGTCACTCATGGTTAATTTAGCAGTTTGGAACATTAGGGATCTGAATGAATCCCGAAAGCATAATGAAGTTATGGGTTTCATTGGGATGTTAAGTTTGTAGGCCTTGTGGAGACTCAAGTAAGAAGTCTCAATAGGGATTGGTTGTTTGCAAAGTGTTGCCCTAGTTGGTCTTTGATTCACAACTATGATCAAGCTCTTAAGGATTGCATCTGGTTGTGTTGGGACCCCAAGGCTGTTGACATCAGAGTTTTTAAGAGCTCTTTCCAAGCTATTCACTGCCAGGTAATGATTCTTCCGGATTCTACCTCCTTCCAGAAAACATTATATATGCCTCCTTTGAGAGGAGGGAACTTTTGACTTCAATTACCAACATATCTAGTCTTTCGCCTGACCCCTGGATAAGTTTAGGGGGTTTCCACTCGGTTTTGCTTGTTGAAGAGAAGGTGTGCGTACTTTTTGGTAAATACGGGGTCGAATTGAGTTTAAAATAAATTAAAGGAAGCCCTAGGGCACGCACTCTTGGCAAGATCCGAGCTCTCTTCTCTTATTAAATTAATGCTTTGCACCAAAGTAAAAGAGACTCTTTTTGCTAACATAGGAACTAGGGATTCCCTTACTTATTTGAGAACGTTCGTGCCCCTTTACCGCTCCGTGGGTGTCCACTTTTGCAAGACTATAGACTATAGGTAATGGTTTGAGTAAGATTCAAAGCTGGCTAATAAGTTAGGAGAAATGACATAAAGAGTAGGCTTTCTAAGGGATGATTAGAATACAAGGACTGAATCCCTTGAACCGGATAAAGAATTGTGTTAACGGTTCTCTTCCTAACCCCTAAACTAGACTGAGATTTCCTCTCCTCTTCCTATGATTATGTAACTCAAGTCTGAAAGAAAGAGTTTTGCCCCTAGTTTTCATACTGTCTACTAGGAGGCTTGACTTGCCCATCTCTTCGTCTTTCCTTTGGTAATGTTGCTGATTTGCAGCTGCTTCCAACTCTCGAGAAGTACTTTATGTGCCGCTAAGCTTTTGAGCCGTCGCGAGGCCCAGTCCTATGCCCAGTGCCATTACAGCAATAAAAATGGCCAGATCTCTTCCCCTGTCGTCAACGTTTTTCTTACTTCATTTTCTGTAGTAAGCAGTTCCCTGACCATACCCCCTTCTTCTCCTCTCTGGCTAGCAGAAATGAGAGCTTCATTTATCTCACCCGTCGTGTCTAAGAAAGTTCCACCTTGACTCAATACCTGAAGAATTCCAGGGATTGATCCCGAATCCAGCGCACAACCGATGTAAAGAGATGGGAAAATGAAGCTAACGATATCTATGAGGGAATCTTTCTTTCCCGATGTTATACCAATGCTTCCTTCAAAGTCAATCTGTCGTTCTCGTATCTTCACTCTAGGGTTATGAAAGACTTTTTTTCGACCCTTTTTCTGTTGAAAATGCTTCCTTCTTCGCTTTGTCTACTCCTTCGATAACACGAATAAGACTCTTAGGGCCTGCTGCGACAACTCGTCTTGATTTTTACGCGTGGGCCTTTACCTGGCAAAATTCGCTGTATATGCCCGCTGGAAAAGAACGAGTACTTCTTTTTCAGTTTGGGCGCGAAGGAAACCTTACTACTGATTTTGATGGGCTATAATTGCCTTATCATATAATATCTTTGAGACTTGGCGCAAAACCACAATCATCAAGGTTACTATTCCCCAGCCCTTAGTTCTCTTCCCTGGGCGAGATTCGCTATCTCCTCTGCTTTACGTTTAGCTGCCCTGACTTAGCACCAATAGGAGAATAAAACCTAACTAAACTATAACTAGGTAACTTAAACTCCCAGCAGCGGAAACTAAAGCGGGAACTATACTTCCCATATCATCAGAGGATAGACGCTTCTTTCCCTTCGCTTCCCTGGCTTCATTCCCCTTTGCTCTAGCTCTGTGGTAAAGTGCTCTCACCCGGAGGGAAGACCAACTAAATAAGATTCTGACCCGCCAGACGCAAGAAAGACCAACGCACGAGCAGCTCTTTCTCCCTTTGCCCTATACCTCACATCCCGCGCAACAGCGAAAGACCTATCAACTAGAGCTCCTAACTCGCCTATGACCAGGTTGGATTTTCCTCCTAATTCTTCACTCTGACCGAGAAAAGAAAAAAAGAGTATAATAACATCGGGAACTAGTGGCCGTGGGTCTCAGTACAGGATGAAAAGAAGTTAACCTTCGGGAAAGCCTACTTTCCCTCTTCTATGCGCAGCTGGTTCAAGTCCAGGATGCAAATCAGTCCTGTCTGAAAAGCAGAAAGCCCTTTCTTCCCATCTCGTTCGAAGCGGGAAGCCCATCTGTTCTAGGACTTCTAACTCCAGTTTAGTTTCATCTTTCTTTCAATCGTGGGTGGACATCCTTTCTGAAAGGAAGTTAACCCGAGAGCCATCTCTTTTTATCAAGTGAGATGGAGTGTAAACAGGGTTTAATCCCCTTTCCATTTACAAGTGGATGGTTTCATCTCTTCGCCTAGTTGATCTAATTGATCTCTCCTTTCCTTCCTTCTCTACCTATCCTTCTCACTCCCTCTCGAATCGTACTCTCGCGTTTCCCCCATTCTTTCTTCCCCGAGGAATAGGAGTAAGAGAGCCCTACCTCTTTTTTCTCCCCCTTTCGCTCCCTGCGAGCATTATTAGCATTAGCTGCTTTCCTTGTCTTTAATCATTGGCCTCTCACTCTCTTCCTTTGTTACAGAGGTCCGGTACCTAACCTTACACAATTTTTTTCTAGTGTAAAGCTTGTCTATTTTGCTTAGAATGAACTGGTTGAGAATAGCACTGAAAGGTTCAACTCACTCATATCAAGATCAGGATGATTGATAATAAGGAACTAGGTGTGAGCAGTACAGTAGTAGATCGAGTCTTTGGCCTAATTCCCTTGTCTTGTAGACTGACTCCCTGTGCCCTCTTTGGATGGCGCTGGACCACCTTACCTTATAGTTAGAGGCGAAGATTGTGATTCACCCGAGGGAGGATCTTTTTCTGTCCGAACTTCTTTCGGTTCGGAAAGTAGAAGATAGGTCGAATAACTATTGGTTTTTAGCTTATGAGTTTTATGTCTTTAATACCCCCCCCCGGAAGAAAGACTGAACTCAAACCTAACTCAATTGGATGGTCTCCCCTACCTTCCCACTGATACGATAGACCAAGGCGCGAAGTCTTGCGCCGGCCTACCGCGAGTAAGTTTCCTAAGTTAGACGGGTGTCGGTAAGAAGTTCACCAGTCAGCGACTCACCACTAGGTTATTCGCAATGTTATACCGGACGTAAATAAAGGATACCCGTAAGGTCAGTACCTAAAGTCAGCTAGACAGCACTAGGTTCTTCTCCGGCGGACCTTTCTAGGCTCTAGGCACCTTGCTGGCTGTGCGTGTTGCAGACCCTGACTTTATGGTTATTGGGTCACTCTCGCGTGGGAATCGGGCCCACGAGGTTCATCATTCGAGTAAGCTCTCCCGCAGTTCGGATACTATAGACATTCCCACTACGATGGCCAACATAGCGAAAGAAGGGGACAACTCCAGCTGCAGGCCTACCACGACCAAAAGGAATGCTTCAGACCCAGATCGAGATCTATACGGAGCTATCCGAAGGCTTCTATGGTTCGGTTCAAAGAGAGGGCAGGCCTTAAGGCGGGCCGAAGTCTGTGACGTGACTTTCTCATTAGCAATTTCGCTAACCGCCGCCCTAGGTTCTTCCCACTAAAGTGGACATGTGTGAGCGGGCTCTATTCTCGGCTTTGCCGTTGGCCCCTTCGAAACCCACGGGTTCATTTGTTTTCTTTTTCCATGGAGAGAATAGCACACCAACTTCGTCCTTCTCGCAGTGGAGCTGGTCCTAGATCATATCCATCATTTGACGGAGGATTTCCACACATTCATATTCTTCAAAAGATCATCGATCCACTGTTGGCGAAGAAGGGCGGGAAGGTGCTCTTTCAACTGCGGGCTTTCCTAAGAAAATCTGTTGTTTCCTGCCCCGCGCGAACCCTCCCTTATGGAACTCCCATCTCGGTCTTTCTCACCCGGCTTATGAGCCATTGTGGCTAGACCAGAACCTAGGGTTTGCCACCAGCTATAGCGTATTCTAATAGCAATGACTCCAAAGTAAGAAACACAGGTTCGAGGTGGAATGAATTCAAAAGATGGGTGTACCCCATTTCCTTAGTTGAGAATTGACTACTCTCTTGATTCAGAAACTGGCTTTTCATTCGCAAATCCTGGCGAAATAGATCTATTTGAGGGCTTATCTGTCTTTTCCGAGTCTTCGGTAGCTAGGTTTAGCAGCTATCTTTCCAATCCTGATGTTACTCTAAAAGAGCAAACCGTGCCACCGAGATCATAAGCAGATCTTTCTCCTATGTCTCGTATTATCTTATAATAGGAGCACACCTGCTTTTAGCTATTAGTTTCACTCTTGCTTTTGCCTTACCCTCTATTATATTAGTAAAGGGCGAATGAGGGGCGGGGAATAGGAGATTATAGAGCAACTGAATTAACAAGAAGAGAATCTGGCGCTTCCTCTGATTTGGCAGCTGCTGATTCAGTAAGAAGTGAATCTGGAACAACTTACTTTGCCTTTGCATTCCCTATTGGCTGATTCAGTAACAACTTACTTTGCTTTAGCAAGTTCCTCTTTAACTGACTTACCCGATTCGGGTTCTTCCTCTGTAACTCCTGACCCGGAGTCAGTACTAGGACTTTCCGCTTTAACTTCTTCTTCCTCTGAGGGAACAACTGATTCAACCGATGAGTCTTCTTCCGGTTCCTTGATCGCAAACAGAGCTTTCTGTTCCAGAGATAGGTGCTTCCGATAGGGACTGTGGTAACGCTAAGAGATGTGGCTAAGCCAACGAATAGCTTTCCAGGCAAGGCATGGATTAACGCTAAACGCTAAGAGAAAGGGTGAAAGTGCTTTATTAACGTATTAGCAAAGAAAGGTATTAGCAAAGTAAAAGCTTTCAGACTTAGTCTATGTTTCAAAGTAAAAGGAAACGGTATACTTCATTTGCTAAGGTTCCAGGGTTATTGAATCAACTGTGGGACTTGAGCTAGTTGGCATATCTTAACTTTTTAAATCTTCCTCTATAGCATCCGATTTCTTTTCTTCTTTAGCAACAGCCCTAGAATTGGCAGCTCCTGCGCTAGAACTAGAATAAGAATACGCGGGCTTGGCTGCCATGTCTTAAGCATGTGAAAAAAGGGTCCCCCTAAAGGATTCACCAACGGAAGAAATGTATGGTTTGCTGCTCACTTGAGATCGGTTCTTACGTCGGTCAGGTTACCGGCTAGAACTACTGCGGCTTCTCGAAGCCTAAATTCGAATCTCCACGTAGAAAAGGTAGCTAGTGTAGGCGCAGAAAAGGTAGCTAGCCTAGTTTCCGAGGATCGATGTAATTGAGCTCGACTGGTAAGGAGAGGAACAAGAGCAAGATTAGCCAAGACCCAAGAACAGAAGAGTTCCGATTGTGATTTGGGATGTTTTGGTTCTTTTAGTCGAAAAAGTTGCGTTTTCCTGGAGTTACAGCAGCCGTACTCGGGTTGTCCCTGGTTCCGGGGGTTTCTTTTGATTATTTGTTGTTCCGGGGAGCAAGAACATCAGACTTAACCACGGGAAAGGGTTTATAGCTTTTAGAAAGATTCATTTGTCTTGTCTGAAAACAAAGTCGATGCAGATGCAGGCGAGAATGGAATTGATCGAGATCCCATAGAAAGGGCTGCTCTGGGACCGATATTCCAATTGAGGCAACCGCTGCAAAGTCAGTGCACGATGAGCTTGGTCTTGAAGAATGGTAATGGGAAGGGGAGTTCGAGGTTCCAGGCTTTCTTGGGGTTTCCAGGGGTTCCTTTTTTTGGAATTTAATTTCGAAATGTCTTATCTTATAAGAGAAGAAAGCTGCAGCAGCAGCAGTCCCAGTCAAAGTACGAGGGCTTTACTTAGTAATTTTATTAAAGTCGAGCAGGAAAAGAATCTCTTTGAAAGGCCAGCGGGAAAAGAAGCTTTTTTCAAAACAAAACCAGTGGATGGGATCTCAAATCAGCTTCCGTTAAGCATCTAGTTTCAGTAGTCTCAGTGCCAGTCCCAGGCCCAGTCCCAGAATCTCAATTGAATTGATCCCGTGGTTCTTTATAAAGGAAAGGGGAAAATGCCCGGCTTAAGGCAGCTGGTGAGGCTGCTTTGGCTTTGTCAGAAAAAGGAAACCCTGTCCCTGAACCTGGAACTCCTTTTACTGGGTAATTTAATTAGGGCTCGCCCGAGTAAGAAAGGAAAAATAAGTTAGGACAAAAACGCCGGGTTTGGGAAAAAAGTGGGATTTCCATGTCCGTCTTGGAAAGGAAAACTTAGTTAGGACATTCAAGCCGGGAAAAAAAAAGTGAAGCTAGTCCCGCGCCCTTTTCTTGCATGAGATTTGAGACCAGATTAACGAATTCAGAAAACCCCGTCTTTTTGGTATAAATCCGAGTTCCTTCTGCGGAGGTACGTGGAGGGGTATTTTTGTCCTACTCGGGGCTTTCCGACACTGATTTACCAACCGCTGGGAAAGAAGCTGTTCTTTCTGTTGCTGGCGAGGCAGGTGAAAACGCCCGGCTTAAGGCTGCTGTTGCAGGTGAGGCTCCATGTAATTGAGAAGGATGCGGGATTTTCACAGCTTTAGCTCGCAAGTTAGCTAGGGACGGGTGTAGCACCTTCGGGAAGAAGGTGGGCAGTGGGAAGTAGCGACCTTTTCCACACAGAGGGAAGAAGTAGCTCGAACAACGCTCGCCCTTTGGAAATTCCTAAGTTTTGTACGGAACTCAATCGGATGTTGAGGAACTTACTAGTTTACGTATACAAAAGAGACTTGGTTTTCGGCTTCAAGCTCTCCCGGCTTTATTATAATATTAAAGCTCCACTAGCTAAGAACACAGCTCCGGCCTTACTTAGATAAGGTTAGCAAGAATCCGGCGCCTGGGTAAACATACCGTTTACCAAACAAGACGTCGAGAGTTTCACTTAACCATTCCCCTCCAGCAGCCAAAGTGATAGCGGCTGTAGCATCCACCGGTAATGTGTGGAAGAGGGTAAGCTTTCTATGTGGATAGGACGTATCAACACCTTTTGCATCTTTTAAAGGAAATATCTAAGAAATATATTGTGTTGGGTCCTGAGAACCAGGATGGCCTAAGATCAAAACCTAAATGTGCCAGGGGTTGATCATCGAAGCCAGGGCAATAACGATGAAGGAATTTGAGCGCTGATGTAGCTAACAGCCACCTTCATAGTCGATTCATTAGGGCCGTCACCTTCTACCCAACTAGTGGAAGTATCCACCGCTTTCTTTGTCTGTTAAGCCTCACAGCTATGGGACTTCCTAAAGAAAACTGCAATCAATCGTAGTTTATCAACCACTCACAAGACCACCGAGTAGCAGCGAATCTTGCACTTGAGGAGCAGATCTCTATCTGTAAGAGCGGATTAGGCGCATGCCATGGATTAGCCCTTAGCCTTTCACACTAAGCTCTTCGATCCTTAGCGTACCGGACTACTTTAATGCATGAGGTAGGGGGGTCGAGAAGAGAGAGAGAAGCGGTCAGGCCTAGCTACTTCCTTTCGCTTTATACTTATTTATATATGATAGGGTGGAGCAGCGCCTACTATACTTGAGTTAAAAGCCCCAGTACTCTCAGTCAAAGAAAGAGGCCAGCCGGGAGAACGAGTACTTATTCCCCAAACCCTGAAGCTTAGGAAAGAGCAACTATAGCACTTGGGGAACGAGCGGGTGAAGAGCTAAAGAGCCCCATTCAAGGGTTCATTCTTCGAGCATTGATTAAATTTCCGATCTTTCTTTGACGACCGGTCCGGTTGAAGAAAGCAATGAGTGACCACTCTCCATTAATGGGGGAAGAAAGGGTCGACTCAGTTGACATTATCTGACTACGAAGACCGCAAGCAGACGGAGGAGTGAGACTATCATCATTGGTTAACCAGTCCCCTTTAGAATAGAAGAAAAAGGATAAGCCTTCGCGTCCCACACGGGAAGGACGAGCTACTTTCTTTCGACTTCCTGATGTCTCGCCCAGGTCAAAGACTGAATCAAGCTACAGGTGACGGGTGAATATCGGAGGTTAAATATATGATAGACTTAAGAATACCTACCAGAAAGACTCATCCAATCCAAAATGATGTACCAGAAAATACGAGATTTTTCTTACTCGACCAAACAAACGAGAAGCAAATACAAGGGGGTAAACTAATAAGTAAGATTGATGAAGTAGCAATGAATGCAAAAAGATACAAAATGAACTCATAACAGAAGCCTAGAGGACAGTTCTTCGTGGAGGGATGAGCGATTGGACCGCCTACGGGACAGATGCGACCCTTACCAGTTGACAGATGACAGACAGAAGAGCGGGAAGTCGCTCTATTTAAATGGAGGAATCAATTCTATTTCGTCCTTTGTTCCACCTGGTACTCATTCCAAAAGTCTTCTTTCTTTCGGAAGTGGGGCAATTCAGGCCCATTGATCCTTGTAATTATGTCTACAAGAGAATTTAGAAAGTCGTCCTAGTCAACAGAATGAGGTTCTTCCCTCTCATAACTCGAACAACATCCTTCATTTCACATGCTGCCTTAGCAGCCTCGAGATCAAATACATCAGGAATTGGATAATCTCTTATTTACTGCATCCCCCGCGATTCTGGAAAAAGAGCTTCGGCTTTTTTTCCTGTTGAACAGACATGAGGAACCCCGTTCAATCAGAGATCCTGGCAGAAGATCCCCAAAAAAGCAAGCAGCATTTCTTTCCTCGGTAAGGCCCGGGGGATGCCTCCTACCTTCCTTCTGACCCCGCGCAGTGAGCAAGCAGCAGGAAGAAGCAAGCATCAATCAATCAATTCGATTTCTTTCTATTTTTAAGTACACCAAACGCTTAACGCTCCTTGGGATTCTTATTACAGTGAGAACCCCATTTCACCAATCGCCAGGGAGGACATAAGTTCTCCAATTCGCATGTCTTACTCAAAATCGAAAGATAGGTTGGTAGAGAGGGGGAATTGCATGATATGACCAACGAGAAGAAGGCCTTTGGAAAGCCCCTTGTGGGAGGTGAGGCGCGTAGAAGGTATCATTATCTTAACAAGACGGTACACAAGACAGGATTTCAAATAGATGGAAAAACAGGCCCTTGAAAGGTGTAAAAGTAAGTAGAGCCCACTTACGGAGAAATTTCTTTTTTTTGAGATAACCATAAGCAGGTGGTGCTCCTTGAGAGCCCTAGATGAGACTTGAAGAAGCGTAGTTGCCAAATAGCAGTAATTTCCCCTTTGGCCAGGAGGGGAACACTAGTAATGGACCACAAAGCCTATTGAGGCTTTAACTGAAAATGAATCCGATTAATTGATCAACTTCAACGGGATTACCGAAAGAGGAGGGCTACTTCCTGGAAGAGAGAGCTGGTTGCGCTTCCTTCTCTTCCAGGGAAGCTGTAAGGAGTTTCAAAATGACCTTCTTATTTGTTTGTTTACCAGGCGTAACTCTAAAACATTGCTTTCTAGCTTTCTATTGAGCATATTTTCCTCTTATGGGAAGCATGCTTCAACCATATCCTTTTACCTTTACTCATCCAGTCAAGTAGAAAGATGGTCGACTCTTATAGATGTAGCAGTCGTTCTTTTGTCTTACAGTAAAAATTCTTAGATTTATAAATCCCGGGCTAGCAAGTAGGAGTCCCAATGCTTTCGTCTCAGGGTAGAAGAAGGGGAGAAGCATAGGCTAGAAAGATAGGATTCGAAAAGATTGCTTACTCTGATATAGAGTTAAAGGGAGAGCAGTGGTCCGCACGCACCGTCGGATCATTACATTAAGGTCAAGCCTTCTTCGCCCTCTACGGGGAAATTCAATGCTCAAGTTGTTATACCAGTCAAGTTTCAATATCTAGTAAGTTTTACGAATTAAGCAGTCTACTTTGACCAAGCTGTTTCATTTCAGTAGTGAAAGTCGTTCCAACAGACAAAGACTAGAAGAGAAGCTCTGCTAAAGAAGGGACTTCTACTAACCAAAGGAGAAGCTAGAAGGAAGACAGGAGAGATATTCTGCAGAAGTCATACTAACCTAACAATATTCTCTTTCTTTTCTATCAAGCAGAAGAGAAGGCGGGCCTCTCACCATGAAGTAAGGATAAGATCTCTCTCAAGGCCATGGGCGAGAGAGTGTTCCATTTTAGAAGGTAAGGGGTGAACATTCTCTCTTCTACGCGAATTCATAGGCGAAGAAGACAAATCTCTTTAGTACAAGTAAATAGGTGAGATATTTGATGTGAAGAAAAGACAACTCAATCGGTTCACTTTCTCAAGGTCTGGTACTAAAGATCCAATCCATGTGAAAACGAAGTATCATAGTAAAAAGGAGAGTGTGATCCTTAATGCGGACCCACGGACCACCTTGACTTATGATTCAGTGTCCCTAAGAATAATTTCCATTCCCTTCCTGTGTAGGTCGACTCCAAATGTTACGGAATCGAACCTCGAACTCAATGCAATGTCTAACCGAGAATAAATCGAATGAAACCTGTGAACAATAAGGTTTAGTGATTCCCCTAACCCTCCAGTCATAGCTTTTCGGTCCTGTAATCGAGATCTTTAGTTGTTGCAGGAGCTGTAGTCATTAGTTTTTTAGTCACATGCGAAAGCTTGTAGTAATCTAGTCGTCTTTCCCCCCAATAAGCAGTTTCAGCAAAGCGGGTTCAAGCAGACGAAGAAAGCTCTGTAGATAGATCTTGTCTAAGGGAAGGATTAAATCGTCCAGTCCGTAATAAGAGATTCAGGTGGTTTGAGTATCTACATCTACGCCTGATGTGAACCCCAAGTATGAATAGTAATCCATCCGCAGCTTTAGGTATTAGTGTGCCCACACCCTCATAGGGGGAAGCCCCTTATCCTTATAGGCATAGACATCGAGAGGGGAGTACTTCATCGGCATAGGCTGCATCCCTGTTTTCAAGGTTTAATCTTCCTGTCCCCTTTCCCACTTCCGGGTAAACCTAAGGCTCTTCCCTATTTTATAAGAGGAAGAGCTGCTTTGAAGCTAATAAAAGCCTTTCTCAAACTGGGGGGATACTTTCGAACGAAGAAAACAAAATTTCAGACACGACAATGCCAATAGAAAGAGTGAGACATCTGGAAGCAGTCAAGATAGAATTCTCGAAATGAGGAGGATGGGCCCTTTTGCCCAACTCCGGAATTCCATTCTTTTGAGTCTTTCACCAATCAACTATTGACGTATGTAGAATAGGTTGTTCTTTCATAGTCATTTTTTCTTGGTGTTCTTGAAGAAGGGTCCGTAGAAAGAAGTGCTCGAAAGACAGACGGTCCTCTCTTCTTATTCTATAGAAACTGGGATTTGCGGTAAGAGAAGAAAGATGGTAGCGTAGGGTAGATGAAAGGTGCTTTCGGGTTCGAACAGTGCGTCGAGAAGTTCTATACCTTCTTGATAGAGTCAATTGCCTTCCTTCTACTTTCATCGAGATTCCGTTGGTGGTCAGTGTAACTTAGTACAAGATCGAAACAAAAGGAGGGCGCCCTTGGATCGATACCTTCTTACTTTGTCTGCTTTCGATTTGAATGGACGTGGAGTCGGGCCCTGTCCGGCCAAAGGCGACGGGACTTCTAAATTACTGGTACCAACTTAATACCCGCAGCAACTTGGTTTCCGCACGAAACTCAAAGGATTGGGCTTGCTCAGCTGAGACTATTGATCCATAATCTACTAGGAGGGAAGGGGATTGGAAGTCAAGTCATTTAGCAATTGATTTAGCGACAAACTCTTATTTAACCCCAAAGCACAGTTTTTTAGTGCAATACTAGGAGTAAGGTTTAGGCTTAGGAAGATGTTACTTTCAATTCAATGCAATAGGAATTTTTTGTGCTGCATATTCTAATCTTCTTGCAGGCCATCTGCTACCCATATTAGCGATTCTAAGGGCATCTTTTGTACTTCACAGATTTAGCTTTTTCTCTCACAAGATGCTTGTTTTGCAGGGCTCTTCTGGTTGAAAGTCTTGAAGAAGTAGAAGAAGAAACAACGGTAGCCATGATATCTTTCTCTGCCGCAGAGATACCTAGACCCCCCTTCAATTCCATTAATACAGAGTAGATGACAAAACCAATTACAGTGAATCAACCCATGCAAGAGATGGGTTTGAAGAAAAAAAATCATCATCCAGAGGCTTATTCCGCCCATCATCGACTGGAATTATCAGATGAGACTCTCGTTTCAACACAAAATGATGACTCCAACCTACATCAACAAATTCAGAACAAACCCTACTCAGAATCAGAAACCCCAATTTAAATTTGAAACCAATAATCAAATTGAAGAATTGAGCCTCACCGGTGCAACGGCATTGATCGCAGAAGGGGCGCAGAGAATTCTTGACCAATGGAGGAAGAAGAAAGTTTCTGTTCTCGTGTACAAGCCATGTGGGCATGCCGTCGACATTGTAGTCTTCGATCTCGGCACATTCTTGAAGAAAGACGCGAATGTTGTCGCGAAACGGACCCGAGGGGTTGATCGGACAACCTGGGTCGGCAAACGTGTGGAACCCGAATAGCTTCGGCCTTCGCTTTCGCTTCCTGCAGGCTTCGAGGATTGGGATCGACATGGTAGTCTTAGTTTGTTCCTTCTTCTCCAAGACTTCGCTTCTTGAAATCTTCTTATACAGAGAACTAGAGAGAGAGAGGATTTAACTTAGTTTGTTGCAGAGTTCAAATGTTTGTTACAGCTTCTGGTTCTATCCAACCATTTACCCCGAAAGAAAGCTAACCCTGCTATTCTTTTATAGTCTTCCCCCGTTCTACCAAACGAAGTCTTCGCTCCTTCACTTCGTAAACTCGGTAAGCTCACTTTGTTCGCTCCTTAGTGGAGACGTCAGTCCACATTTTTTTCCATATATTGCTTCGCACGCCATCCAAAACGGAGTTGACTCACTTCGCTGTCTATATGGGGCTGGCTCATTCCGTGCTGGAGCACTGCATATTGCAGCTCTCATCAATCATTTTATAGTACCGATGACTAGGCTTAACACAAGACCATAGAAGACTTCGTAGCATATTCGGGATCACTTTAGCTTGGGGCTACAATAGACCCATCTATGTAACCAAGCAGTTCCCGACCTCCAATGTCAATCTGCATAACGCCAGGAGGCATAGTTCTTCCCGGAGATACGACCTGAGCAGCAGAGGATTGATCGGCCATGGAAAAAACCAGATAAATGCATAACGCCAAAAGAAGAATATCCCAACTCGAAGATGATAGCAATCAAGGAAAGGCCACGATCCCTCTTTCCGGAATGCGATGCCGATCTCTACCGATGCCAATAGGACAGGCTGAACCGGAGGACATGACGAGACCACCATAATGGCATTGAAATTCTACTTCTTCTGTCATCGGCGAAAGCCTTTTTTGTGACCGCCAGGAGCACGTAGATGGATCGGCTGTGGTCGACTAGAGATAGAAAGTATTATTTCGATTGATGTTCCGCTATGGCTTCGGGTGGGATGGAGAGTAAACCTTCTCTTGACCGGCCTCACTAGATATGGTGGGATGGGATCTCCTATCTGATAAGAAGGGTTGGCCAGAAGGAAGAGAAGCAAGTCTGATACGAGGGGTTGGCCAGAAGGAAGAGAAGCAAGTGAAAGAAAGAAAGGTTGAGACATCCCTACATACGATCCCTATCTTTTATGCTGATCTCAGCAAGCAGTACCGGAAACTAATTCACCCTACTAGATGATCGAACCGGCCACTGAGTTAGGGAGTACAAGGGTCCACTGCGAATTTCCCGTTTGATATGTATGGAAAAAGGAGGTGATTCTGGTATCTGATCCATCATCATTGGGTTACCGCATGCCTCTCTTTCGCATTCTGCTTTACGCATGCATAGGCAAGGCACAACCGGGCACTTCGTGGCTTATCTTCACTTTTAAGGTAAGGTCTTTGTCTAAGTGATTCTTTCTTTGAATGGAATCTGGTAATGATAATAACGCATCTAGGCCTTCTGATATGAAGAGGAATATGGTACGGTAGCCTATTGATGGTACTGGCCTCTTAGTTTAGGAAAGCCAGTCTTCTCCGGAACCCACCTTCTTAGCGGTTTACTTCAATTCCTTTTCTCCTCCAGTTTGAAAGAATGAATCAAGGGGACCGTGGAATCTCTTTCTTTTGTGCGGGAATAAACTGAGCGACTCTCCTTGCTTTCGGACAAAAGCTCATCGGGGGTACCACTTCTCGAGATCCAGAGACTGCGGATCTAACCTCTCCCGCGGAAGAAACTTACCTTCCAAAAGAGGTTTCTTCTTTGGCTGCGTGACTCCGCGGATTCAAGTTCTCCCGCCTGAAACGACTATTCGTGCCTTACCTGAACTTGGAGTTGATCTTAGAAGGTTTGCAACTAGAGGATTAAACCTTGAAATAGTAACGGGAAGTCTTCCTTTTGCTCCTACGGGGCCCTCAACCCCAAACAAAGAAACTTGTCTCGCCTTTCCGCGGATGAAACGGTCCCCTCCCGAAGAAGCTGATTCCACTTCCAGGCCCATGAAACAAAGCTCTTTGCTTTCGCTCCTAGAGGAAGAAGAGAACGAAATGCAGGAAGAAGAGTTTTGAAGCCCCCAAAACAGTTCAAGTTCCGGATTCAACTGATCGAGATTTAGAGACTGCAGATTCCACTGCGGAAGAAACTGTGAATGTGAATGTTACGGCTCCTACAGTGCCAGCAGTTACAACAGCGGTTAAAGCGGTTCTTGCTTCAGCTACTCTTTTTATTCTTTCGGATGAAAGAAACTTCTCGAACAACCGGAGTAAACTAACCTTGCTGGAGGAAGGCAAAGGAGAGAGTTAAGCGGATCCTTTTTCTAAGGCTTGAGTTGAGGAAGAAACTGAGCTGGGATTAAACTCCGAAAGAGGCTTCGGATGAAAGAGATTTCGCTGCGCTACCTCCGCGGATCCAACTCGATAGTCTGGGGAGGAAGGACATCAGATTAAACGTCTAACCAGAAGGGGTCCTTCGTGGAGACAGTCAAGTTGGCAGAAAGAAGAGCGCCTTCAAGCTTTAAAGGCAAAGCGGTTCCACTTGGGGTTTCCGCGACTGATGATATTGGTCTTCCCTCCACTTAGCCTGAAGTGGATCTTTATTCCGTTGGGTACTCTCCCCCTGAACTCACTTTCTGTTCGGCAGCCTTTCTTGGATGTAGGAAAGGATCGGATTCCACTCCTAAACTTGCAGATCTAACTTCCGGGATTACACTTTGAAACGCTTGCCCCTTCCTGTACTTGATGTGGGAACTTGAGTTGAGTAGGAAACTTACCTGGGACTAAACTTAGAAAAAGGAGAATTCCACTTATCTTCTCCGGTGCCCACTCCCGTATCAGCGGATTTACTTGCCGCTTAGCCCCCCAAGCTATATTCAGAAACGTCTTTCGCCTTTGTCCTCAATTTCTTTTCCACTCCTTTTCTTTGCTGATGAAACTAACCGGGAGATGACACTTTTTTCAAGAGGAGTCCTTTCGCCCCCTACTTCCTATCCTGAAACTATAGTTGATGGTATTTTCTCTCTTTCTCGGGCCCTAGCGAAAACATCTGACCTTCCTTCTCGAACAGCGGATGTCCCTTCACCAACAAAAGGGACTTCAGCAGAAAAGACTGATCCCGACTCCCTGGGTTCAGTCTTACTTTCCTCTTCTGTTCTACTGTCGGCTGAAAGAGAAAAGTCTTTCCTTTCTTCCGAGACGGGCTCCTTCTAATCCAATATAATATTCAAAGGGCGAAAGCCCAGGTAGATCTTTATTTGCCGCACTTACCTTCCTTGCGGAAGAAACTTACCTCGCCCAAAAACAAGGCTTTAACCGCAGGAACAACAGATTGAAATACGAGCGCAGATGTTTTTTCGTCTCTGGCCTTTTTTCTTTTTTTTTTTAAGGCTTTATCCAGGGTGAGGCGGATGTCACTTCCCCTTCTACTAATAGGGCAACTGACCCCTTCTACTAATAGGAGCCTGGTTTCGGATTTCTTTGCACTCGAGGAGGAAACTGCCCCTGCTCGAGGACTTTGGTTGGAACTCCGGAAGAAACTTATCCCCCAAGCTTATTTGAGAAGAAGGCGCTTGAACCTGAGGTTGAGGAGGAATTCTTTTAGATTTATTCTCTCCGTTTACGTTGCTTTTTTTAGAAGAAGGCTTTCGGGCGATCGGACTTCAGCTTGCGGGTACACCACATAAACAACAGGGGAGTTAAAGCTTTTAGCTCAAAGCTAGACAAAAGAGACTTCCCCTTATCTAATAGGCCCATATCAAAGCGGATGTAACTTCTGCGGATGAAGCTTATAAACCTGAGGCCCGGGTTTTCTCACCTTTTCAGTTTTGGATTGAACTCAATCTGATCTGTCTTCGCCTCTTTCCAAAAAGAGTGAAACCAAAGGATTTACTTCCCGTGGATTCCACTTATCTGACTTTTGGATGCAACCTCTCTTCCCCGGTCTCAGCGGATTACGCTTCTCTTGCTTCAGCTCCGGAACCCGCAGGGACAACTTCAAGCCTCATAGCTTATTCTTTGAAACTTGGCTTATTCTTCTTTATTTTACGAATCCGGCAAGCCTTTCTTCTTTTGAGTGATTGCGCCTTCTTGACTAGTTTTGAGTCCCAATTTTGTAAGTCCTTGGATGATCTTGCGGGTCTTAGTATAATGGATTCCATAGGCTTTTCCCGTGCTCTTCTGAAAGAAGCATCTGTACTTGTCATGGGCTTATGCGATGAAGAATGATTTGCTCGGTAAAAGATCTTGTGCTTATGTGGGCTCAATTTCCCAAGACGGCCTACAAAAGATGAAAAGTGCTTAGCTTCAAATGGGATTACTTGTGTACTTCCTTTGAGCCCAATATAGATCGTTACCTCTTTTGCGACTGCGGATGTAAAAAAGTCATCTTTATTCTCCACCTTTCTATCAGTTGCAACATGAGGAACATGCCTTAACTTATGGGTAAAATAAAGAAAATGCTATAATACTCTTTTTTATTAGCGAAGGCTTAGGCTTCTATGGGACCAGCTGAACATGAGGGACCCCTTTCAAAGAGAGGTTCACCGATTCGATTCTAAAGGCGGAAGAATTAAATATAACATATAATAGCCTTATATTATAGAGGGCTCCCTAATTTTTTGATGGGCTTGAGGCCTGAGGTCGAGAATCTTATATCCTCAATTCAACATCGAGTTCCTCCACCAGACATTGAGAGAGCAGTTGCTGATGTGAGATCCGAGTAGACTCGACTTGCTTCCGGTTGGGTGCTGGGGGTCGATCTTCTATTACTCAGGGTGCTTCAGATCAGGTTCTTGCAGCGACCCGAATCCTCAATCTGGAAGCTCTGCTGGGCCAACAAGACATATCCAAGATCACACCACTATTGCAAGAAGCCGGGTCACATGATTGCAGACTCTCTCTCTCAAGCGGCTGAATGCAAACTCTCGTCGACAGTCAGACACAGCTCATCTTGCTGCTCTCCCCCCTTACTCTATAAAGGTAGTTGGCAAGCTTTCTTTTTTTGGAGAAACCCTAAGTCTTTTGCCTTTTATGTTGTGTCTGGCCCTCTACTCTCCTTTTTTTGTTGTGGCATCGTGGATTAGGGCATGTCTCCAGCCCAAGACACCGAAGGACTTGCTTTTCGTTGACTTTCATCTTTTTCCTTTCTTACGTGATTGAAGATGGAGAAAGCTATCGATCACTGGAATAATGAAATACTAGAAGAAACCCAGCAAGCAAGAAAAGGCCTTACTAGAATAGTTAGGGGCGGCTTGACTTTCTGTAACCGGCTGCCCACTTGTGGTCGATTGAGGACTTCCTTTCCGGCAAGTAAGGAAGCTAAGCGTCCCAAGGCGCCCGGAAAGTCATGAAAAAAGGAAAAAAATCCAAGTCTTTTCAAGGCAAGCATCTGACTGACATCTGGGCATCTCTCTCTCTCTTACGTTTCTAGTAGTCCGTTCGTTCTTTCTTCCGGAAAGGAAAGAGAGAAAAAAGAAGGAGAAGGCCGCCCGATTAAGCAAGAAAACAACGGAGTGGCAATTCAAGAAAAGCCTTTTCTTTATTAAGGAGCAGCCCGAAATAAAACTCCAAGCCAGCAAGAAAGCGGAAAGCCCCGCAGCGAATGAGCGCCTCATTAGAAAGCCCCTTCAGCACACCTTCGTCCAATAAGTCAAATCGTAAGAGAAGTTTACTCACTAGACGACTGTGGGATAGGAAGTGGGCTTTGGACTGTCAGCTCTTATCCGTGCCGTGCGATCTCGGGTGCAGCTCCGCCTGTTCGAGCAAGAGGTTAATGTGTTCTTCTGCAAGAGGGAAGTAGGAAGCCAGCCTCCGCTTATTCTAACCGATTGGACTATCTGAGCAGTTGGACCGGATGAACCCCTTAGCTTTCCCTTACTCACTCTGGAAGTGAAAGCACCGGTAAGTGACTTGAGAATGCTGGCGCTTGCTTTAGGTTGATCTGATCCGATTCGGAAAGGCTCTGACTCTTGCACCGGCGGTGGGTGAAAGCACTTTTCTTTTGGCTCTCGTCCTTCATTCACAAGTGCCTACTTCTTTACCTCTATACTTTTCCAAGACGGATCGAGATTCTATTCTTCCCTCTCTGGTTAATGGATGAGAGAACCCCTATTCCCCAGCTTATTTTGGTTTGGATGCCTCTGCGGTGCGGAAGTCTGGAAACCATTACCTGTGCAACTCTCAAAAGTCTATTCTTTTGATTGGAAGAAAGAGCGCAAAATGCGGATCTGGACGCGGAAGGAGCGGTAGAAGGAGGAGGATCCGTTCTTGGTTAGTAAGTCCTCTTTTAACTAGTGCGCTGAGCAGCTTATCACGCAGCACTCTGTGTGGTCGGAAGGAGAGGCCGAGCGTATGCCGCGCAACAAGCTTGCTTCTGCGGCGGCTATAGGTGTAATCGGATAGCCTTTTTCTACTACCGTATTCTCAGTCGGTGAAAAGCCTCGCTTCCCTACAATAAGACATGGGGTTGGCCTTATAAGAGGAGACTTCCTTTGCTTTGACATTCTCAACTCAGACACCGGACAAGGTTTTCTTTCGTTTAGCTCGTTTTCCCGCACTCCCGGTTGGTCCTAACCACTTCATTCTATTCATATAGACCCTTACAATGGATTAATCTTCTTCTTCTTCGAGATCAGCAGAAATCCCCGACGAAGGAAGGAATTTCAGTCTTTTATCCCTGTTTCCGAATTCGTTTTCAATTGAGTTCTCGCTTGTACGCCTCTCTTTTGTGCGCGTGGCGCGGGCTTTGGCGAATCTATCTGCCTAAGTCAATATATCAAAGTGAGTACACACCCTACTGTAGGAAGAGGTCGGTCGGCGTGAAAGACGAAAGGCTAGTAGCCTGGGAGAGATCTTTCTAATGTCAGGGCGAAGATGGTCTTCGGATGCTAATGGGCTTGAAGAGTCGGAGAAAGTTCCACAGTCCCATCTCTACAGCCTATTACTTATCGAACTAGACTCGGGGAAGATCAAACTCGTTGATAGAATTGATAGAAGCAATAGGATTCGAAAAGTGACTATTTGAATGGACAAAGCCTTTTTTATATTTATTACCAAAAGCAGAGAAGATAGGGAGGGAGCTAGTGGGCCGACCCCCGACTCGGGCACTCTACTACAGACTATCTGACTGAAAGCAGTGGACTTATTATCCAACTCCAAGAAGGGAAAGCCAGAAGATAGATTATAGCGGCATTGCCCCTATGATAAGGATTGCCTGGCCGACCTCCTTTCCTCTATTCCTCCACTCCGAACTAGCACTTCTGCTTTCTCTTATGCCTCTTAGTCCTTCCGTCAGGAAGTCCCTTTTAAAAAAAACCTTGTATCAGATCTTTATTGTGCTCTTGTGAAAAGAGCTCCTTCTTTACCTGATGACATTCCAACATCTCTTTCCCTCCTCTGTTCTGGATCGCTATCTTGGTAGATGTTCCCATTCTCAATTAGTATTCCTGGACTCTCTGTCTTAGCCACCCATGCTAGGATAGAAAGAAGAGCTTTTCGGGCAGTCCGTCCCATCTTCGACTGTGAGGATTCGGAGCCATACAAGTCTTTAGACAAAGGAGCAAAGGCGCAACTCTATGTCAAGGAACTCGTTCTAAGTGGTATTTCATAAATTTCCGTTTAAAGAGGAGATTAGGGATTAGTCACACCTAGGTTAAGCAGCTGACTTCGCCCAAAAGATGATACTAGGAAAGGTACCGGCTCAAATGGGATAAATTGGAAAAGCTTTTGCCCTTCTGCCATAGACAGGGAAGAATCTTTTTCACTCCTTTCATCCGCCTCGGTCCGTAATAAAGAAGGGGAACTATTAAGCTAGATTAGAGAGGACTGAACCTTTCTCTTTTCAATAATGTACTTTCCCGTGACCTATGCCGATTCCCGATTTAGAAGAAGAGGGGTTACTTACTCGACGATCAAGGGGAAGGATCGGAAGAGAAGACATGGCATGAGTGAAGCTAACTCGACTTGAATTGAAGAGAGGGGCTAGACCCGACGATTGAGGTTATTTTAATAAATAAAGATTGGGGGCGAGCGAGCTGAGAGAGTGGCTTAACCTAATGTGTCCTATTTTTTTATCTTATCTGAATTTTGATGTCATTCTCCTGATCCCGATTCAAGGCTATTGCTTTCACCCCGCAAAGAGCTCTATTTCGACAAGAACGTGTGATATAGCATTTTCAATAGCTGCATCTTGCTAACAGCAGAAAGGAAAGAAGAGCTAAGCCATCAACTCCTATCGTCACAGCTAGCGAACCAGTACTACGCTACTCTAAGATCACATCGGATTCTAACCCTCGGTCAACCGAACCATACTTCTTCAGTCACTTGGTCCTAGGTCTGGGATTGATCCCACTAGCCTTAGTTCTTTATGGCATTTACTCAAAAACTATTTCATTAAGCGGCTTCTTTCCCTCAAAAGAAAGAGAGTACCACTCAAATCTATGGCTATGTCCGGATCTAACTCTCTCTCCCATCTACACTTTCGAAGCTCGTGCAATGATAAATCACCTTCCTTACTTAACTTAGGACTGTTTACCCTCGATTCTTAGCATCCTGCCTTTAAACAGACGATTCTCGATGCGAAGAATAGCTATCTTTCACAAGTCCAGTGGTCATAAGCTTGGCTAATGAGATAAGGTAGTTGGCTTACTTCCTTCTTAGAGGACAGGTCTTTTGCTGCTTATTAGCGGTCTAGAGAAGAGAGAGTTGAATTCAGTTAGTAGCGTGGCACATAAACCTCGAGCGAAAGCTAGAGGGATAGGAAGAAAGTAAGAGAATTGCACCTTCTTTAGCCTAGGGGCATATAATAAGGGTATTGTCTCATCTTACTTTTTCACAGGAGATGCAGTCTTGAGAAATTAATTCCTCTCCTTCTTTTCTTAGTAGGGCGAGCATATTCTAACCTTCTGAAGTCCCTTGTGCAATAGAAGTCAAAGTCTCAAAGTCTCTTATTCTTTTGCCTGACTGAGGAAGGGCGCAAGAAGGCATCTTCCGAAAGCATAGAATCTTTTATCGCTACAAGACCGAGGTAGTTAGCTCAACCGAAGCCTAAACTGGCGAAGGAGAATCTGAAAGGGCATACCCAGATCGGATGGCATAAAGGGAAGAAGTGGATTCCGTATCGAAAGCTTCTGCTCGAAAGGTTTTAGGTTTTGGGGTTCCCTTACTAGCCTTCTAAAGGGGGACTATCCCGACTCAGAAGGATTGGCTTACGTAGCTCTTAGCTAGCTTATGGGCGAAGGGAATGATTGAGGGGAAAGTCTACTTGGCATGCTTTCAATAATCTTTAGCGGGACGGAGGTAGAAGCTCGACTAAGCTAAGCAGTTGAGGTTTGGAACTTGGATTTCAACTGACCGGCAAGGAGATAGGGCACGAGAGAAAGGCGGATCAAATATCAAGACTACTTATTTTCCCTTCTTTCTCCACGTAAGCTTTGTATAAGATGGGTCTGCTTCCGAAAAAAAAAATCACGCATTGATAGAGAAGAGGAACTATCTGTCTAATTCTCCTCAGTCCCTAAGCTTGGGATTGCTGCTACACGTACTTCAGTCCTTTCATTGAGGAAAGTGAAAGTAGGAAAAATGGGCATAAACTTCTAGATAGAGAAGTACTCCGTATTTTCCGTACCTTCAAGCATAATCTCATCTTCTTTATTATCCTAAAGCTAATTAAGGTATCGGCATTCTATTATAGAGAAGAATTTTGTCATCTCTCTTCAGCTGCTTTCTAGAGTGGTTCTAGTTCAAGTCTTGTGAAATAGCATTCATATAAGTTGAAGTCAAGCTAAGCAAAAGGTAGGTTGCAGAAAGTAAGCTAAAGCGAAGCACAGGAAGAAGGAAATAAGCTAGTTAGATTCTATAAGATAAGATTGCTCGGAATACAGAACGAGCGACGACACTTCCATGGGAGTTAGCATAACCTTGCATTTTTCTTTCTGTGAATGCCTAACCTATTTTTTTGCCATGCCAGCTAGAATATATAGTTTCCTAGCAAAACTTACTTTTCTAAAGTAAAGAAAGAGGCTAAACTTTAACCTCTACATTCCATAGATTAGGATAAGAAATTCACTGATATTCTATAGATGGACAGAATGCGTTCTTAGCAAGTGAATCATAGCATAGGTTTTAAGTGAGAATGGGTCAGTCTAAGAACCAAAGCCAGGGGACTTACTTTTTAGGACGAAAATACGGGGTTTCCTCAATCAATCCTATTCTTTCGGGAACTCCACTCATAAAAAGAAGGGTAGGAAAAAAAAGACCGGGAAAACTACTTCATTGAAGTAAATACCCTCTCTTCTCCTACTTCTCTCGAATCTCCTCTAGTTAGTGACTTCGCCCCCCTTTTCCAGAAGACCGAGAATCAGGAGCTACTTTATACCAAGCCAATGCCAATCTCGCTGAAACTACAAGCCAAGGAAAGACTACCAGCGGATTCAGCTTGAGCAATTCTTGCCTAAACAAGAGAAATGGCATCTTTCCTAAGCTAAGTAAGACCGCTAGCGCTTTCTAACCTGTTTTGACTCGACAAAACCCAATCTACTCGTATCTCTGGCTTTCCTTTGAAAGGGTTCCGAGTTTTCGTATCTTCTCCCGAGAAGGAATGCACTAAGTTAAGTAAGTGGTCATCCGTTGTATCTTCCCCCAGAGAGATAGCTAGGTTCGCAGGCACAGCCCTCTGCTGTAAAGGGTTTTAAGCTTTCCTCGCATGAGCAAAGAACAAGCAGCTTACTTACCTAAAAGGCGAATCTTTTGGCAAATTCCAATAAAGGATTTCTTAAAAAGCACCCTCCCCAACAAAAATTGCGTAGAGTGAATCAAACTGCTAGCATAAGCTTTCATTAAATCAACCTTGAGAGCACACCTGGGTGTTCCTTGATCTCTGTGGTAATTCCTTAACAATTCCTGGGCAAGCAGAATGTTGTCCCCAATTCTCCTTCCCTCAACACGTTTGCTGCTTACATCTGCGGTAGGGCAGGACTGGCTTGATCCTATTGGCAATGATCTTGGAAATGCATTTTTAAATGGTATTGCAACAAGATATAGGCCTATAGTCTTTTCATTTTTTAGGGTTTGGTACCTTGGGTATCAGTGCGATTGCGGTTGCATTGACCTCCCTCAGCAAGCATCCTGAAGCAAAGAAAGACTTAATAGCCCTCACCACATCGTTCCCAACAATACCCCATGCCTTCTTAAAGAATAGAGCATTATATCCATCCGGGCCTGGTGCCTTGTTATCCTTCAGATAGAAGAGAACATACTTTATTTCACCCTCAGTAACCCCTCTCAATAGATCATTGCACTGGTCAGGGGTTAGTCTTCGAGGTGGGGCCTTCCTAAGCACCTCCTGATTTATAGGCGTGTTGGATGGCACTTCACTAAGTAGTCTCTGAAAAAAGCCCAGTATTTCTTCCCGGTAGGATTCTCTACTCTTGTCCCATCTTCCTTGCACACTGACATGATCTTCTTTTTGCTTTGGTGATTCTTCATAGCCCTGAAGAAGAATTGAGTGTTCTAGTCCCCCAAGTTTAGCCATTGCACCCGGGACTTTTGCTTGAAGAAGCTCTCTTCGGCTCTACAAAGATCACCATACTCTTTGACTGCACTCGCCTCTTCTTTACACAAGTTTCCATCTAACGGGTTTTGCTGGACAAGTTTCTGGAGATTCTCCATCCTCTCTTTAGCCCGTAGTACCCTATTCGACAGGTAAGAGAATGGATCCTTATTCAACTTCTTTAACTCCTTCTTGAGTCTTTTCAGCCTAGTACAAAGCGGATACATCGGAGTACCTGAAGCTTCCCCTCTCCAAACCTCATCAACCAAAGTAAGAAAGTGAGGGTGATCAACCCAAAAATGTTAGAATCTGAATGGTTTTTGAAACCTGGGCATATCTGCAAGTTTAATGATCATAGGAGAGTGGTCAGAAACCCCTGCAGGCAAAAAGAGTGCTTCAGAACCTGGGAAGGTGTTCTCCCATTCTATATGGGTCAGAGCTCTATCTAGCTTTCTAAGGATAGGACTATCTTCTCTTCTATTTGACCAGGTGTAGAAAGCTCCCCCATACCTCAAATCATCTAACTCGGCATTATCAATGCAGACATTAAACTCATCCATCCAGATAGGCCAATCACTCGACCCACCTACTCTGTCGTTGTGATTCCTGATAGCATTCAAATCCCTAGCAATCATCCATGGATTTCCCCTCACCACAGAGGCCTGAGATAGAATGTCATTCCAGAGCGATTCCCTCTGAACTGAGCTATTCTCCCCATACACAATCGAGACCAAACAACTCCAATTAGTTGCAATGGCTCTCACCTGACAATGCATGATCTGGTCGCTTTGATTCAGAACGGTTACATCAACATCCTCTGGATTCCAGCAAACCCAGATTCTTCCATTCGGAGACGAGTCATAATTGCACAGGACCTTCCAACTACCATCAATGGCCCTTAGAACCTTGTCCTTATTAAGAGCCTTCACCTTGGTTTCTACTAACCAAAAAAGGGACAAACGATGCTCAGGCTATGGGAAGCATAAATGGGTTGAGGGATCGCGGCGTAGATTGGAGAGAGTAGGTCTGACCGAGTTCTCTAACGAAACCGTATGCCATACTATACTGCGACCATGGCTCCATACGGAATAAACTGTACTCTCACGGGATCAAAGCAGTAAGACTGGAAAACAACAAAAAGCAACAAGCGAGCAACCAACAAGTAAGGAAAAACGAGCAACAGCCAGTGAAGAAAGAAGATCGAAGAGAAAGGAGCGAAGGAAATGGTTAAAAATCTTTGGATAACCTGGCCTTCCGACTGAACTAAAGTCTTGAAGTACTGGGAAACTCCTGAAGAAAGGCTAAGCCTAATACCTGAGACTATTGCTACTTCCTCAGTCAAATACCAGTGTCCTTCTCCTTCCACTTGTGGCCTTCTTCGACCCGATCTCCTCTTCTCTTCATGCTTCATGTATGTATGTGGGCTGAACTGAGCCTATCTATTGAGGAAAACCTTTCTTTTGGGCTTGCCTTGGCCTCTATTCCTTGACTCGCTTGAGCTTGAGCGCATCTTTCCCCTTGTTTGAGGAGCCAGCTTGAATTACCCTCGCCTAGTTAGCTAGCCGCTCTTGCCCTAGTCTTAGCTAGTCTCATTTTCCTTCGGCTTCTGGCTTTCGGACTAGTAGCTAAGTCCCCTTTCTTTTTAGGGAAGAAGGGAAGGATAAGTAGGGAGGAAGGAGCTATTGCTAGTTCACCCGCTAGGGGAAGGTCAGGAGGCGAGCGTAGTGAGTATGTCCACACTGAGTCTGCTCTTAGTAGAGTATAGTCAGTCCTTCTTTGAGTGAGAGATTCTAGAATGCCATTCATTTAGCAATACGAAAGGTTTCCACATAGAGCTATCAGCCACTGAAGGCGAGAGCGCATCTGGATCGAGAAGAGTACCACTATATTCGGCCTTGGTGAAAGAAGAAAGAATGAGAGGTCTCAATCACCAGCTTTCTCCTCTCTGTCAGTATCTTAGTAAGACATTTATAGATTACATTGCTGCTGGTCTATAATCTGCAAATGTAGTCTGACTTTTTCTCGTTAGGAACAAAAGCAATTGCAGTAGCATTCATCACACCAAGCATTCTACCTCTCACAAATAACTCTTTTATTGCTTCAATAATCTCCTCACCAGTGATATGCAAAGTTATTTAAAATAAAGAGACATTCCGTCCTGGTGCCTTATTTGTCTTCCCCAATGGACAAAGACCTTCGGCAACCAACCTTCTACTCCTTACCACGCTCAATCACAACCCTTAACCACAGCTGACTCGCTGGGTTCTCCTTCCCCAGCCACCACACTATGCCTTGGCCGATCCACCTACTTCCCAAGATTGGCCGCATCCTTTACCCACACGCACTCATTCAATGAGCACCCGCTCAAAAAATAATTTATTAAAACCAAAACAACTACATCATACTACCAAAGGCCAACCTCTTCTCTGGAGCCTTCCAATTCAACTCAGGCTCTAAAGGACACCCAATGGGGTGCTGCCATGGTTGAGGAATTCACTGCTCTTGTGCGCAACAATACAAAAGCTTGTACCTGCTCTGCTGTACCCAATCAGAATGTTGTCGGCTGCAAGTGGGGTTTCAGGATGAAACGACATTCTGCTGGCTCCATTGACAGATAGAAACCTCGTCTAGTCGCAATGGGCTTTCACCAACGCCCCGGCCTTGATTACACGGAGACTTGAAGCTTTTCATTCCTCATACCATCAAAGGGAGGAGAAGCCGATTATCCAAGCAGGACTGATTCCTTTACTGTTTGTTGATTCCGAATCGGTATTGGCAATTTATTCTTTGATCCATTCCCTTGCGCTTGAACTAAGGGACAGGTGGAGGTGGGATTGATCCCACTTGGCTTAATGGAATTGATTCCAAAGGATATCTAGAGTCGAGTCGGCCCCCTAAAGGATATCGCATAGCAAGCCTCCCGTGCATTGAAGGCGGAGATCCTATTTCTGTTCTGAGGGAATGATTTTAGCACAGGAAAGATAGTCAGACAGAAGAGCGCTAATGCCCCATCTAGTGTGCATCTTAGGAAGAGAAGTCGAACAGACTTCCTAGCAGCAACCGAATAGCGACATGTTAGGAAAGAAGCTAACAACCCCGTATACTTTCCGCTGCAGTTTCATAGTATCCTTACTTAACATCCCGTATAGGAGTGAAAGAATAATGAGAATGGTCTCTGCTGGCGTTATTCTTTGGCTCACTCACTGCCTTCTAAAAAGAACCCATAGTAGTTCACTTGGGCCTACTCCCAGTAGCCCCCTTCCCTCACTCTGTTAGATAGTTTAAAGTGAGTTAATCAAGTAGGAATAAATTAAGTATGTAATACTCAAGGAGAAACCCTATTCTCTCCGAAAGATAAGTAGGACAATACGCGTCATTCTACTCTCTAAAAAGAACTGTTATCCCGCTCAAGTGGCTGCTAGCTCATTTCCCGAGTAGAGATATAGAATCGAAGGGGAGCACTCCAACTCCTATCAGCATGACATTTGGGGGGGCATTTCGGTTGTTAGCACGACTTCTGCTTTATATAATTTCTTTCCTGATTCTATCTTCTAGACCCCCGCTCTCTTAAGGCTTTTTAAGAAAGAAGGCTTGGTAGCAGCAAGCTAGTTCCTTGCCTTCGGGAAGTAAAAGACTGTCTTTTACTTCTTTCCCATCGAGATGTCAATCAAATTAATTCTATCCTTGCTCTTACAGAATCCGCTGCACTATTTGGCTCAGGGTAAGAAGACTAGCTTTCCGTACCGAAAAAAGAATAGTCTTCAAAATCTTACCGCGTAGTAGGAAGAGATGGTGCTATCCTATATAGTTGAAAAAGGCTGAAAAGGTCATGCTTCCTTGTAGGAGATGAGTTCTCTCCCCCTTCTTATATAAATAAGAGTTCAGTTCTCTTTGGACTGCTTTCAAAGGATATAAAGGAGAATAGTCCTGCTTCCTTTAGTTTTGTTTTCACTCTTATTCTTTCGAGATGGGAATTAATTGAATACGAATTAAGCTACTACGCGCTAACTATAAAGTTAATAAGAGAAGATGCCATCGAATCGGCTCTTAGAGATTGAAAGCGAGCTCCTGACTCAAGGGTGAGAATCGGTAGTTGTTCTTTTAAAGTGTAGGAGTTGCTGCTTTCAAGAATTAGCCCAGATCCATAAAGGATAAAGCAAAAAGGCTAGATTTCACTCTTTCGAGATCGAATTTCTAGTTTAGAGTTTCGTACCCAGGTACGGAATCCACTTTCCAACTGATCCGAGTTTTAATTGGGGAACGAACGATCTAAGTAAGGAGGTAGCTCCAGGAAGGTAGTTCTTTGACCCAGTTCAGTGAGACCCGGGCTTAGCTCCGCAGATGTTGAAGGAATTTTACAAATGCTTACTCGAAAGAGTAAGGAAGAAGATTTAAGCGGAATCAGAGCTCTTGGGTAAGAAGGCAGGAAGAAGTTCCTACCAGGCTTGAAGAAGCTGGTTTGATAGAACCAGGGTCAGCGAAAGACGATGGAAAAGGCTGCTTGTAAGCGTGATCCTCTATCCTCTCTCTCTCTTTCTATCATAAGAAAAAAAATCTCGTAGCCTAGCTACGTAGCAGTCTCAGAGCCTTTTGATGGATCTTGCTTCCCGAGGAATGAAAAAAAAAGATCCTATCGGATCATGATCATGGTAGCACCCCACGGAGCTTGGTCGTCCTAGCATCACCAACAGCAGGTACATCTTCACTCGGCCACAAGTAATGTGAAGAATGCCTTCCCTCTTTTTTAGTAGAGTAGATCGGAGACCAAAAGCAAGCAATACTCCGGGGGCTTCCCGAACGCCCTCCTCACTTTACGCTCATTCGGGGGCTGAGGTCAAAGTGCACTTGAACTCGCCCTTTGGGCGCGACTAGAAGAGAACTCCGCCGATGCATTGAATAAGCTCCACTCCAGTCTTTCATTCCGAATGCGTAAGCTGTCCAGTATTAGATCCTGCATTTCTTAGCTTCAAGTGTGGAGTGGAGGACCATTCCCGATGCTTTCTAAGTCGTGGGATCATGTAAGCGGGGATCAACTACTACTTATATAAAGCACAAAGTGTAAGCAAAAGCTCTTATTCTTAGCAGATCGGGATTCCTATATATATAATTATATAAGTATGATAGCACGATCAGCGTCCAATGCCATTATCGAGCTGTCCAAAATCTGGCGTTTCAAATGATGTGACGGGTTTAGCTTTCTCTCTTACTCGGGGAAGACCTCTCTTGCCTCAAGAAGAGAACTATGGTGCGAATGAACGCGGATGAGCCATATCTGGATCTTCCTTCAAGAAGGTTGCTTAAATCTCTTTCTATAGGCCTTCCTTAGGTTTAGGTCTTGCATTGGGATCGTCCAGTAAAGCCAGAAGGATTTAGAGGTGCTTACCCTTCTGAGTGAAAGGTAGTTAGTTGAGTTGGCGTGAACCCTCTTCTTATTAATGATGGAATAGACTTGTTGTCTTAATAGCAGCGATATGTGTCAAAAAGACAATCCCACCGCCGCATTCAATCAAGTTAGTGCATAATTTTACTCTTTCTATTTTCTTTCTCTGATCCAGTGCGTTCTGTCTTCTTTCCGCCCGAATAGAAGGGATTCTTTATTCCAAGAGAGGGCCAAACATTGAATGAAATGTTGGCATGGGCAATCCGTCTTTTTCAAATTGATCTTGTATACGCGCAGCAGGCAGAGACAAGAGCAAAAGCACTCTTTTCTCCGTTGATCACCTACCAGCATAGGTGGCAGGGGGTTTAGGTACAAATTAGAAGAGCATTCGTTTACCTCTCCTTCCGGGTCAAGAGCAGCGGGGTACCACTCTAAGAGCGGCATCCTGACCTGATACGGAGCCCCACCTCTCGATCCACAAGTGGCCCCCGAAAGCTTATTTATTTACTTGAGGCATAGGCATGTGGGCACAGGCGGCAGGAAAGGAAGTTTACTTGGCTTGGCGTTCCCATTCGGGAGCCAAAGCTTGACTAATAAGGACTCCCTGGCAAAAATCCTTGAATCTCAGTTTCAGTTCCTCCGGGTAAATTCTCAAGATTCATAGCCCATTGAAAACCCGGCCCCGGGCACTTGATCTAGTTGTTTTTTCTATTGATTCAGTCCCATCAGCAATAGCAGCAGGGATGGCGGCGGGGGCGGGAAAGAAAGTCTTTCTTCTTTTTACTTAGGAGCACCCCTTCTTTTGCTAAGCAGGGAAAGCGTTGGGCACACCAGAAAAAGAGGAACTCCTCGAGGCGACTGGAATGCAAGAATGAATCTCAATAGGATTGTGGCAAGCAAGAGAAAGTAAAGGCATGCTCCCGCACTGACAAGATGCCTCGGAAGGCCCATGAGCAATCCGCAGGGATGTTAACTGTCCAGATGGACTTTCTCCTCACTCGCCTCCTTGAAGCCGGGTTATTCGATTTTTCATAACTACTGACGTACCTGAGAATATTAGGGAGCTCCTTTCTTTGTTGACGACCAGTCCTTCAAAAAGCTGATGCAGCACACCCTCAGGCATTACGCCCTCTGAGAAGAGTAAGACATCATCCGCGTAAGAGAGATATGAAAAGAAAGATGAGGTTTCTTCTTTATGGGAGTTATCTGCCCTATAGCTTTCTGCATGGATAGGCTTTCTATTACTAACGGCCTTAAGCCCCAATCGAAAATTCTATGGAGATCGAGGATGGCGAAGGAGTTGGTCTTTTTGCACTCTCTGACCCAGGCAATCCAAGTTTCGGATAAGTTCATACCGTCACTGCCATAACATAAAACCGGCTCTCTTTAAGTCAACTTTTGCACGTAGTTGAGGATCCTACTTCGACAGCAGGAGTCTTTGGTTCACCAGGAGGGCCAAACCCAAGAAAACAAAACGAAGGCCTGAAAACAATTCTTTTTTGCCGGCTCTAACTGAACTTGCCGGCTGATGGATGAGAGTAAAGACAGATCACGGCAGGGGTTAAGGCCCTTGATCTTCTCCTCTCTTCCTTCCTTACTTCTCCCTGTCTCCGGATCGTATTTCATCTCCGGGGAAGGTGGAGCGTATTGAATATCCCCCTCCCTCTCTGCAACTCACTTTGGCACGTCTTTTTTTCTTACCCGGCTTTGGTACTTTGACTTGGATTTTCTCTTTGAAAGTCGTACCCTATCCTTTCTTTAGAAAGGCAGGTCCATCAAGCAAAGGTGAGAGAATCAAGCTGACCAGCCGTTATTAAGGCATTTCCTTCTGTTCTTGTTGATGAAACAACTTCCCTATCACTTTGAAGGCTTTCCTTTCGTAGATCTTTCTTGGATTCCCCGGGAAGGTCTTTCCTCGGGTCTCGGACTTCAAGCGATGGTTTTTTTACTTACTTCTTTCTTCTCTTCCACTCCGTAACGAAGAAAGGTCTCTCATTCAAGCGCTTTCTCCACGTTCTTTTCCTTGAGCTCCGACAGCTTTGACAGCTGAAGACGACCTCAACCCCAAATAAAGAAAGTGGTCTCGCCTTTGCAAAGACCTTCGGTTCGGATTTCCTTTGTCTTCAGTCCCCACTTCCGACAGGCTTCAGAAAAAAACCTATCTGACTTCTCCCTCTGGGACTGCCCTTGAGGAGAAATTAGAATGAGATTTCGGAGACCTTTGATCTTATTTTTTCTTTAAGAGAAGAGGATTACTTATCCTACGATATTCTTTCCAAGGTTACCTAGCTTGTTTTAGAAGCAGGCTTTCGCTTTAGAAGCGGGCAAGCAGGCCCCTATCACTTAAGGCCTCTCCCGCTTCGGACTGGTCGTATGAAACTACTCATTGAAGACGGGATTTCCTTGCACGCGGATGACACTTCTATCTCTTACCGCGGAGACTAACCACCTTGCCTCAACCCCAACAACCCGGGCTTTCGTCAATCCCCCCCCTATCCATAATAAGTCCGATAAATCGGTAACTGAGTTAGGCCCATCAGAGGTCTACTTATCAGCGTACTCCTGCGGATCCTACTTCTCTTACGACTCCTATGCTCGAGGTCGTACTTCGTTCTTGAATGCCGGTTCACCGAATGTAAAATTTGACAGGGGCCATAAAGTTGATGAGCTCGTATGAGTGGATTGAGAGGTTTGACCACTGTATAGATCTAGTTCTGTACCCATCTCGTTTGCTCAGAGGGGGTTAGACAGAAGATACCTCGATTGACTAAATACGGTCTTTGTCCCGGATGGAAGGTTGGTTGGTGACTATGGGGGCGCAGCTTCTCTCTCGGAAACGAACTTGGCTTTGAAAGGGGGGAGGGAAGGAACGAACAAAGTTCAAGTGTCTAAGTCATAGGCAAATACCCGGAAAAGTGTGCAATTTTAGTCCTCGAAAAATTTCTTATATTTTTATGTCCGGGGTTGAGTAAATAAGGGCGGCTTGTTGAGGCTTCAACTTATACCCATTCTCCTCTTGGTTTCGGAAAGACTTGAGTTGAGGTTCCAGGGATCCATCCTTATTTACTGTTAAGAATACGTCCCCGCTCCCACAGGAAAGTAAGGAAAGCAAGTCTTCCTAGTTGATGAGGTTTCCACGTCGAATTGGTATAACCCCTAGTCTTCGAACTCCGGTACCAAAGAGAGAGAAAAAGATCAATGTCAATCTATGTCTTAGAGTCAAAAGAGGGTTCACAGGTTTTGACCCTATAGGAAGAAATGGGCTTACAATGAGTTTCCCTCACAAAGCGATGCCTCCGGTCTTTGCATCTCTTTTCTTAGATACGATACCGAAGTTAAGACAAGACATATCGAAGATATGGAAGGAGGAACTGTTGTGAGCTTGAGTAGAGGTCGATACCGAAGTTGGTGATAAAGACATGGAAGTCGTAAACGTATCATCTTCCTTATTCCTGGGAATGAACTACGTACTGCGCGGTTAGCAACAACTCATTGTGAAACGAAATTCGTATTCGGTCTTCACCTACCCCTTCTTTCTTAGGGCAATCGGATTGAATCTCCCTTGCTTGCAGATGAAAGATCAGATCCCGCCTCTAAAGAGGAATTAGATGCAAAGGGGAGGAAAGCCATTCCTTTTTTCCTCCGGTACAAAAAACGAAATTCAAAAGGCTGGAGCGCAAAGGCCTTAAAGCATCTTTAGTGGAATCAAGAGATTTAGGGCCCCTTATAATAAAAAAGAGGTAAGGTAAGCTCACGAGTGAGGCGGATTCCCCTTCACGGGGGGCTTATCCGACTTCTCGAACTTTCTCTACTGCGGAGTCCTCCCAGGGAAACGAGAGGATCTCTCTTATCTGACCCGGTAACCTATCCCACTTACTTCTCCGGCAAGCCTTTCTTGAGAAGGCCCTTGCATCCCTTGCTTCTGAAATCAAGGCTTTCCCGGAACAAGAGATCCGGTTTACCGCGTAACAGGCTTGAGATCGACCTCCCCGACTCTTCTCTGCCTGCCTTGCCTTGCGCTCTTCTGACGCTTATGGCTTATGGTCGAGCTGATTGAATCTATCTCTTCTCCCGCCAGCTTATTTATTGAGGGGGTCGAGCGGATTGAACCGCCTCCCTCTCTTTATCCCCAAAAACCACTTTTGAACCCGCTTTTCCAGGATCGTTCTTCTCGAGCAGGATACTAAAAACTTAAGGATCCCACGTAAAAAAAAGGAATCCACTGCTGCCCAAAACGAAAGAATAAAGGGCCCAGCCAACTTTTCAACCCGCAGATGAGACTGATGATCCTGCGCCTATATAACTTCCCGTGGCGGGTTTGTCCGGCCAGTCTTATTTTTGTCCGGAACCTTTTCTTTCATTTAATAATACGCCACCCTCAACCAAAAACCGGAAAGGGCTCCGGAAGAAGATAAAGAAATGTAGTAAGAAGCGCCAAACCAAGCCAAAACTCTTCAACCAACCTCTTTTAGTAAGGCTGGTGTCAGCCGGCTTTCTTTTCTTCCTCAGGTTGTCGACCACTTTGGATTGAGCTGAACCCTATTTATATTATAATGAGTAATAAGTCCCGGGGCTTATGAAGGGGACTTCTCAGTGGATTCCACTTCAAACCAGGAATGGCTTTCTTCAGTGGATACAAAAGACATAAGAGTGTGACCAACAAGAGTTGTTTGAAATGTGGCAGTTCAGCTTTATTTTCTTTTCTCGCTAGAAAGCCCCTTGAGCCCCCTCAACCCGGAAAGCTAGAAAAAGTTGAGACAGGCACCAAAAAGGCCAGACATAACTGCTAGACCCCGAAAGACAAGGTCGTTTCGGAGGCAACTCTTTGTTATGAGTTATGACTTTAGATAGTCTTCAATCGGTTCACGGGGATTCACAATTCCTACACTTGATGAGGTGCTTTCTTCGCCCGCTTCCCTTGATTGAGTAAGGACTGAGCTTGGAACCAGATAAGGCTGAAGGGGAGAGAACAAAGGAAGCAGAAGTGGGGCCGGAAAAAGACGAAGATCTGCTTTAGCTGCTTTAGAAAGAGAGACTTCCCGCGGATCCCACTGACCTAAGAGCTCTAGCCCTCCAAGCCCTCTTAAGCCCTTCCTAGTCGCATCTTCTCTTCGCGCGGGAATGCTTGAAAGTAAAAATACGAGACCACGCCCTTCAATTAAAGAAAGAAAGTGGGTTTCACGGAAAGACAAGAAGACCGACCCAGAGCAAAGAAGTAAACGCAGGGAGATTTAGATACTTTTCGGCGGAAGATACGCCTATTTGAGTAAGGGGATGCAACCGGAATTCCATTCCGCTACTACAGGAAAGGGCCGTTAAAGCCGGTTGCTGTTGAAGATCTAACTTCTCGAGATTCAGAGACTGCAGATGAGACTGCGTATGAAACAAACCCTTATTTAGGAAACTCCCTATTTGAGTAAGGCCGCGACTTCCCTTATGGGATTAAACTCCTCAGCGGAGGAACCTTTCGGCTAAACGGATAGGAGAGAGAAGGTTCACCCGGAAGTGGAACCCCTGATAAGTTTCATAAAAAGAGAGAGAATACACAGGAGTTCAAGCCTTCCGCTCTTTCTCTCCTTCACCCACCTCAGGAATGGAATTAGATGTCAAGCTTGCTGAAGCTATTTCGCTTTCCGCGCCTTTTTTAGAAGAAGGCCTTGCTCTCGAGACCTTTAATAAACCCGGCTAGAAAAGAGGAATTTCAAGCTTAAGCCCTAATTATAAAGAAAGGAAGGCAGCAGGGACAAGAGTGGCAACAGGGGCGCTATAAAGAAAAAAGAGGCTTTTCGGCGGATTCACGGACTTTAGCTCCGTTGATGAGGTTCTTTCCTCGACTTTTGAACTTGATGTTTCTCTTTCCCTCTGAAACTCAATTTATTGAGCTTGGGGACCCTTGCTTTCTCAACTTACCTTGGTTCAGTGGGGACATCTATTAGAAAGGAAAGGGCCCTTGAAAGGCAAGCCGGAAGAAAGTCCCACAAGAGGAAAGGTAGCTGCAGGGGGAAGGCAAGGAAAAGGCAAGGACTTAAACCGTCAACTTGGGCCGCTCAGACATAAATAAGGCAGAGACAGAAAGAAGAGCGCGATAAAGACCCGGCGGATGTTTATTACAAAGTAGACTTATAAGCGGATGAGACTTCTCCAACAACTGACCTTACTTCCGCTTTCGAGCTTGAGCTTTCGGGTACCACTTCGAATACAGGAATTGGGTCGGACGCCAACCCAGGGTTTACTCGACTTCCCGCAGATTAAACTCCTAACTCTGAGGTTAAGACCAAAATCCCCGGTTTTCTCAACTTTTGAACTTCTGAGTGAAACTTCCCGCGTCTAAACTTTCAGATGAAACCTCAAAAGAGGAATTTAATGTTAAGGCGAGCCTTTCGCTCTTTCCTTGTGGAACCCACTCACTTTCTTTTGTCTAGTCTATTGCGGATCCAACTCTGACTTTCGGAAGAAACTTCTCTTATCCTGGAGGAAAGCCAAAAAAGGCTTCAACAGAAATTGCCCTACCGCTGCGGAAAGACGGGCCAGCCTTATCGAACAGGCTTTGACTTTCGGACTTGCTTTCTTTCGTTGAGAATGAGACTGCCCTTTCAAAAAAGACTGACCTTGCGCCGGAAAACAACTGAAATGCAAGAACAGCGCGCCTTCCCGTCTAACCAATGAGCAAGCAAAGCGGGTTTATCCTTTCTCGAAACGCAGGAAGAAACTTATTTACCTACCGTGGTTTGAAACATGGAATTACATGAAAGAGGCAGCAACAAAAGACATAAGAGCATAACCACCAACAGACATAAGAGCAGAAGGACCTTCGCCCTTATTTAATCTACCTAACGTAAAGGTTTCCTCCACCTCTACTTCTCTTAGAAGCGGATTCGGAAGAGACTGACCTTGCTTCAGTCTGGTGTGACCTTCCTTCAGTTGTTTGAGATGCGGCAGAAAGGATTCTCCTACTTTCCTTGCGTGTGACCTCTCGCGCAATGAAAAAAGATTGAACTTATCGAGATTTAGCGACGGGCGCCCACGTCTGTCTAAAGAAAAGAGGAAAGGACAGGAAAGGCAGCTAAAGCTACTACAGGAAGAACTGCTTTAAGGGCAGCTTGATTCTAAGCGGATGTAACTTTGGATTGAACTACGCGACAACGGCACTCTACGCTTCAACCGCTTTCCTAACCCCAACTTGAGTTTCCTTTCATTTAAGGGTTCGAACCTCTTTTCCGGGAAGGGAAAGAAGAGGAAATGCAAAAAAGCCAGTTTAGTTTTCTATTCTCACGGCAGGGACACATCTTTCGTGGGATGCGCGACTTGCCTTTTCAGGTTCAGCCTATTCCACTTCTCCGGGAGCAGATGCTTCTTCTCCAACAACGACCCTAGCGGATGCAACTAACCTTCCCCGGGCAACTTCCCTCGCGTATGAAACTCACCTTCTTTGCTTTGCCGCTATTAGAAATGCAGTAACAACTGAAACCGGTCTTTGGTTTCGCCCCGCTTCTTTGTTCGCCTTTGGAACTTCATCTTTCACCCTGGTTAGAATAAGCCTTCAAGCGGGATGAAACCTCTCGAACAGGAGTTCTAGTTTCTTTCTCTTTATTCTAAAGCTTTCCTTTCGTCTTTCTTTTCCGCCTCCTCTCGAAGAGGCAAAATAGACTGAGAAGCGGCACGGCAAAACAGGATTGGTACGGCAGCCTCCTACAGGAGGTCCGTTCGGGCTTCAACTTATCCGGGTGCCCCTTTTACAAAAAGCCTTTTCGACACGATTCAAAGGTTCACAGGGCCGGAAATGCAGTAACAGTAACTTGTTTTCAGGGCACTTCTTTTATGTTCAACTCTCGGTTTCCGCTTAGAGAAGAGGGAAATAGTAATTTAAAGCTGAAGCTCCGAAGGCAGTGGGAGCAGCCGTCAAAGGTTTCAGTTCTTGGCTTTCTTTCAGCGGTGGATGTAACTTATGTTTCGGAAGAAACTGAACTTACTTCTGGGGATTCAACTGACCCTGCTTTAAGAAACCTGGCTTTTTTGGCTTACCCGAGACCCGCTTTTGAACTTCCATTTTCATCGGCCCCGGGAAAAGAGAGAAGAGAAGCCCTCGGTAAAGACAACCAATCTCGCAACGGGCCTCTACTTTAGATACGCCCTCTGAAACGAACTTTCCTCAATCCCCCGTGGAATCTTTCTTAGAAGCAGATGAAACCTCTCCAGCCGGGAATAAACTTCTATTACTTTCGATGGCCTGGGAAACCTTTCATTTCCACTGTTAAACTTGAATGGAATTCCGCTCCTCCCCTTACCAGGCGGCTTCTCAGCGGATCCAACTTATAAGGCTTGACTCTCATCTGAAACTTCTAGAACAGGCGGATTCAAGAGAAAAGTCTGTCGTTGAGTAAGAATTCCCTCTACGCCCCGTGAGGATTTATGGGAATCAACTGATTTAGCTTCGCGCCAAGCCTTTAGCTCTTGAGCTCCCTTTCCCACTTGCTTTGCCTTTATCTCCTACAGGAAGAAGAGTTTGAAATGCAGGAATCCCGGAGGCTGCTTTGGCCGCTATTCGAAAGAAAAGGGACAGCAAGAGGGTCTCGACTTTGAAACTTCAGACCCCGCTTCTAAATCGGGAATAAATGTATTGACCTCAACTTGTCGAACGCAACTTCGAAGTCTTTCGTTTTGGATGAAACTTCCTCTTTCATAGAATCCGCCAAAAAGACCTCAACCGAAAACAAAGAAAGAGGTCTCGCCGAAGGGCCTCCTGTTTTTTAGTCTATTGCGGATGAGGAAATAAAGTAAAGACAGGAAAGGCCGGCTTCAACTGTGAAAGCTGTCCGCGACGTCCGCTATTGGATCTTCCGGATGAAAGAACTCGAACAAAAGAAACTTACCTCTCTTCAGTGGAGACAGCAAAGACGAACAAAAATCCCTCAACGTCAACTGGAAAGCGCTCCGGAACTGCCTATTAGCTCCTGCCTCTTCGGGCCTAGCCTTTAATGGATCTCCTGAACCGAATCTGTCTTTAGGGCAATTCGCCTATTTTCTTCCACTTTTTAACAAAAAGCCTTTTCGCGGATGAAACTAACCTTGCAAAAGCAAAAGAGCCTTCCTTGCTTGAGAGACTGTTCAGTCGCCTCTTCAACTCACCTTGTTTCGCTTTTTTTCTTACCAGTGGACTGAGAAACCCTACACTTTGAAACGGATCTCAAGCGGGAATCCACTCTTCCCTTGGGCCCGGAAAGGCGGACGGACTTTAAGCCAAGCCTCAACTGTTCAACTTTAACTCGGATCCGATCCGGCCCTAAACCCTTATTCTCAACCAAGCTACAAAGCAGCAATAAAAGGTTCAGTGGAGGCAGGAACAACAGTTCGAAAGCCAATTCCCCTTCAACCTGATGTGAAACCTGAGATTGAACTCCAGTTTGTGAATTAAGTCCGGCGCCTCTTTCCACTTTTGGATGAAACGTCTCTCGATTCAGAGACCGTAAAGTATCAATCAGCTGCTCCCACTTCCCTGGCTGAAGTGTGACCTTCATCTTCTGTTCCACTTTCCGCGGAAACTTTAGTAACGAACTCTGATCCGACCGGTAAGAAACTGATTGAGCTTCGCCCCTTGCCTTTGCGATCTTTCTATACGGATGAAAGAGATTTAGCTTCGGCTGCGGGCAAGGGCGGCCCTCGACTTCCCCAGAGTAAGAAACTTATAAGGATTTTGTTTCGGCTTCAGTGGCTGAAAGAGTGAAAGTTGGTCTTTCAGATGTCACTTCTCCCGTGGAACTTACCTTTTCTGGGAATGTGCCCTTGAGGAGTCATTTTCATTCGATTTCGTAGATTATTCTCTTTCGTCCGGATTCTCTTACGATCTTTCTTTCGGACTCATTCTTTTCGGGGAAGAACCACAACCTTACGCTACTTATCGAACAGGGGGCTTAGCAATCTTAGCAATGAAAGATGCAACCTCCCGAAACTGCGGATACAGCAAGAACTGTTTTCACACGGATCAGCAAGACAAGACTTCGCTCCTGTCCTGACTTTCTCTCCCAGTCTAATCCGGCATAAAGCCTTCAAGCCGCCAACCCAAAAGAGTGAAACTTGTAGTTTCCTCGCCTTCCCGGATGTAACTTAACTTGCTTCCCTTGGGCGAGCAGATAATCCATTGAAACGGTAGACCCGCTTCTTTCTTAGGGGCTTCGCTGATTCGATCCTCTTTTTCGTCTTCGGATGAAACTGAACTTCTCTTGTCTGACCTGGGCCGTGAAACCAAGCCCCCTTGGAAGTGATTCAAACCAGACTTCCGGGTCTTTAGTGGATGAAAGAGAAAAGTCGATCTCGACTGCCCTTATCAGATCAGCTCAGCAGACTCATTCTCATCGGATACAACTTCTAAACGGGAAAGAACTGACAGAACGGGCTGACGCTCCTGTTTTTTCTTCCATTTCAGATGCCAGCGAATTAAACTTTGAAGTCTTTAGGGTGAGCAGATGATCCGGGGAGATTCAACTCCTACAGCAGGGACAAAAGCATATTTAGGGGGATTTCATTCATCCCGGCATAATAAAAGGGAAGAAAGGGATTTAGCTTCACGCCTTCCCGGGGATGAAACTTCCGTTGCTTTCGGAAATACGGCAGTGGATGTTTTTTCGTATCGCTCTGTTAAGTCTTTTGGATGAGACTTATCAACCACCCGGGGATCCCACGGCGGAAGAAACTGCGTATGAAAGAGAAAAGCCGATCTCAACTGACCGCACCCATGCAACTTCCCTTACGGAATCCACTGCAAAGTCTTTCGCTGGATGAAACGGACCGGACTGAGCTTGAGGCGGATGAAACTTATCGAGATGAAGAGACCGTAAAGAAGTCTCATAAATAGCCTTCCCAAAGGACAAGAGAGAGGAAAGTCCAATAACTGCAATAACTGCATCACCAAGAGGACCCTCTGGAACTGTAATGACTCACTTCGCGGAAGCTCCGGTTTATTCCAAAGACAGCCAGATTGAGCCGGGGACGGGAATACACTCCTAAACAGACAGGAGAGGGAATATTGCTAGCTCCCGCCTCTTCGTGCCTAGCCTTTCTATCCTTTTCTGCCCCTACCCGGTAAAGGGCGACGTCCAGGCGGACGAACTCGCTTTCGGGCTTATCCGAGGTCAGCTCTTTCGAGTCGACAGAAAAAAGAGACTTTGCAGCGGAAGGAAGCGGGCTAAGTCAGAAAGATAAAGAAAAACGGGAGTCTTAACAGACAGGCCCTTACTACTGGAGGAACTGCTCCCATAGGAACTTCAGACTCCCATCTAGGAACTTGAGTTACAGCTGGGGAAGGAACTCTTCCACGATTAAGAACCTTGACTTTCTAAATCAAGAAGAAAAAATAGAGGTCCATTTTTAGTAGTGGAAGAAGAAGAGAAGCTTTTAGGCGTGAAAAACCTTCTTCCTGATTTTCCTCCCCCCTATTTGAGTAAGGGCCAACTAAGTCCTCGGCCAAGGCAAGCCTTTTAACCGTGGCTTCATAGCCGAAAGCCACTTCTTCCTTTATTACTATTACAATTTCCTAAACTTAGGAACTTTCAGATCCTTGAGTCAAAAAGGGAAACAACAGGAAATCCAAGGCTAACTAAATCTTCTACTTTCCCTACAGAACACCTCTTTATTCGTATATTGTGGATTCGACTTATAAATGATCGGATGAAACCCTTCTCGAAGAGGAGTGGTTTACTTTCGTCCATCTCCATCCTCGGCTTCGCTACGGAACCGCGCTTTTTAAACATTATAGGCTGAGCTCCTGAACTGCCTCTTAGTATAGGGCGAGCTGCTCTTCCTCCCTTTCCATCCAAGTGCTTTGCTTTTCTCTCTTACGGTGGTGGTGGTGAATCCTTGCTTGACTTGAGCCTTCGGATGGTTCTTAGAAAAGAGAGAGATTTATATACTTCCGATTGAACAAAAGCGGCGCCGGTTCCGCCACAGGACTTAACTTAGTTTCAGCCCTTATAACAACAGAAGGGCTTTCCTACCCGGGGGTTTGTTTCCTCTGCTTTTACACAATCAAGTTATCTCACCTCATTTAGAATAAGTCCGGATTCTTTCTTTCACCGGGAAAGAAGGAAAAGGAAAGGACTTACTTTATTACCTTGGGCCGGTAAACCACATCTAAACGCTCTGACTTTAACATCCATCTCAAAGCCCACGGAACTGACCTTATCGGCAGGGGTACCACGTCTCCTTTCTATACTTAAGGCAACGAGGTCTTCTTTCCCATTGGATGCGTTGGACTTTCCATGACTTTGGGTGGTTCTTAGCCCCCTATTTGAGATAGATAAGGGTTTCCATTGGAGTTCGCTATGGCACCCAACCAGTAGCACCCTTTCATCATCAGAGTCCGCCCTAAGGTCTCTGACCTTTTCTTTTAAAGAACAACACGGGGTCCCCGGCGCAGTCAAACAAAAGAATATTGGTTTGGTAATATCTCCGTGCTCTTTATCCCTCTGTCTCTTAGCACCCCTTATTGTGTATTACCTGCCCGGTCTAGGGTTACGGGTTTGGGTGACCTTTCATTCTGCTAGCTGGGTCGTAGGTTTACAGGTATATGGGATTGTCTCGGTCATTAGGGATATGGGAACTGTGTTTGGAGCCCTCTGTCTCCCCAGGAGAGTAGCACAAGGACAGCGGCACCTGGCCACTCGAACAAGAATTGGGGACCCCGGGTAGCAGAGCTGGGCAAGTCGAACAGGGCTTGCCAAGCAAGGATTCTAAAAATTTGCAAAAATTTGATAGTAGAACATAGATAGTCGAGATAGGCTGGGGTTCAAGTCCCCAGTATAATAGCTTACCCTCATGAGGAGCTAAGACTGCTTTGCGTCTACCTCTCTTACGGGTAACGAATGATACTTGTTGCAGTGCCCCGATACTATGTTAATCCTCGAAGCGAAGTAGTCTTGACTAACCCCTGTGATGAAACTTCTTCTATAAAGAAAGAGGAAAGGTAGCCGCAGCGACTGAGGAAAGAAGAGTTATGGCATCTGAGTTCAGTTAGTTAGCCTGAAGGACAACGGTTGGCATTTCATTTAGTAATTCCTCGAGCTAAGGAGGTAGGGAAGGGCTGGGCTAGCAATAGCGCTACGAATCTAAGAGCTATGAGCGAACAGACCGCGGACGGGGCCCCGCAGGGACGACCTGAGTTTGAGAGAAAAAGCCTAATAGTTCAAGGTGGCCTGATTCTTACTGTTATGCCTTAGAACCCCCCTTACTCAAATAGGGGGTGTTGGCATTAGTCTTTGAGAGTTACTAATTAAGACTCCGTTCGATTAGCTACAGAAAGAGCCTTAGGGCGCAGCCCGGTCTCTGAGCCGGGCCTAAGACGAGACCAAGTGAGCGGTGCAGTCTAGAGAGCGAATTGAGTTCCGAGTGATTGCTTGGTAAGTAAGTGACTTAAGGAGTGTACGATCAGAGAATGTTAGGTTTCCAATCAACTATCAAACTTTAGTCTAGCTTCCTGAATCGGAGGTTGCAAGATCATTCAAATATTAATGTAATGGAATTGTTTCGGAGGTCTGAACCAGAGCTAGGCAGCTTACAGCTATTAGAGTTACCAAATAACCATGATGGCTTCGGCCTCCTTCCAAGGTTGACACGAAAACAAAGCACATGAGGAGTTGTGTAACATTGAATACAACAAGGCTTTCTAGAGCAAGATGCGGAGAAGTGTAACATTTCACTAGTACCCCAGTAAGTCAATTGGTCTCAAAAACCCGAATTGGGTAGACTTTTTTCTGTGGATCCTTCTATTAATTAGAGGGGGATGCCTCCATTTAGGAACTAGGGCGATAATCCGTTTTCCAGTTAGGATGTGTGACGAAAACTCGATTCTTTCATTTTAGCTGGGTTTCTGGATATGAATTGAAGGCGAGAAACTTCTCAAAAATGTATTAAGCATGCCTAATACATCCATTTTGGTTCTGGTTTTGCTTTCTAGTTCTAGTCCGATTATGCTTGGGTTCTTTCCTCCAATTCTCCTTGAGATTCGATCCTTATTTCACTAGTAACGAGGAGTGGGATGCGCTCTCTGAAAGGTGTATTTTAAGCAAACTCGATAAGTAGAAAATATCCCCTGATGCGACTCGAGACTCCTATCTTTCTTTAAGAGGGTTTCACTCCCTCAGAAGTGGCTTTTCGAGGGAAAGAGGGATTCATTCTGTAATGCGCTCTCCAATTCGCATCTTTCAAAGAAATTCATTGATTCCGGAATGAGATACTTCACTAAGGAAGTAGCGCCTGCAGTTGTTAACTCATGTAGGTAAGTTTCTTGTTCGGATTGCATGTGTGACGCATGAATCAAGCTTCTGCGATTGAATCAATTGAATAGCTATAAATTAGCATATAAATGCTTGTGATAAGCCCAAAACCAGTACTGAACCAAGTCATTCTACTTTCGCTTCAGCCACTCTTTCAGTAGTAGCTGGTCAGGGAAATGAATGAAATAAGCTTCCTCTTTCAAATGAGAGCTGAGGACCGAGTCTTGCGAGTCTGCCCGTCAGAAACCTTGGTCTGATGGATCTGGAGAGCTACTTCCGTAAGTAATGACGAGTCTCTCTATGCCCACAACCCATAAGCCAAGTTGTTTGTTCCAGTTCTCGGACTAAAAAAGCCATCTACAGGCGCCCCGGATAACGCTTGCAGCCTCCGCCTTACTCACCCGTCCACCACTGGAAAGACCACTTCTCGTCCGACTTGGTGGGGACCATGGGCGAAGGGAAGACCAGGTACGAGAGGGGATGGGCTTTCGACAAGATGTTTGAGTTCCAGTGAGTTGGTGAGCTGGTAGTTTCACCAAAAGCCTTTGTTGTCTCACCTCGGGATTCAATCCAGCCACAAGTTTCCCTGCAGCTACCTTGTTACGAACGATGAAGAGAAGAGAATACCATAAAAGTAGTAACCCCGTAGTCAAATAAAACGGAACTAAGTGACTGAACCAGGAAAATTTGAGACTAAGTCCTGGCTGCCGACGTACCCTTAAGATCAAGCCCAAACGTCGTTCTGTTTGGTCCGTAGTTTCTATCAAACTTCCCAACGGATATTGGAATCTTCGTCGTGTGATACTGGATTACATTCAAAGAACAGGGACACCGGATGGGGGACCGGTGCCATCACACAGGAAAGCTACCCGGGTTTTTGAAATAGTGGCGGGCCAGTGATCTCACTACGAGAAGCTCCTTTCTAGAAAAAGACCTCATTCAGACCATTTGAAAATAAATTTCTCTCATACATTCTGGTGTGGCCCAACCTTATTTGAAATCCCCACAGGTCTCGGGCGATAGAGGATTCTCTCTTGTTTTCGGGACAGAGGGCAACCCTAGACTAAAGCTGAACTATAAAGCACAGATTGGCTACTTTCGATAAAAAACAAAGGCAGATTCACAGGTCAAGACTCGAACCTAATTCTTTCCCAACGCAACGACAACTGGTACTTTCGGGTCATCAACAGAGGCCCCGCCCCCGGATGTAGGCTTTATAATAAAATAAAGAGATGTCGCTGAACCGGGTCACCAAAGTTGCGATCAGGAAGGCTGAAATCCAGATCATGCATCGCATCTGGAGCACGCTGGTTCGAGTCCAGCTCGCAACAAAGTTCTCGCCCTTTTCCCTTTTTCGGGATGGGACTAAAGAGACTCTTTGTTTACAGCCAACCAAGAAAGACATGGGAATTGTTAGGCTAACTGAAGTGCCTTTCGAATCTCCGAGAAGACTTCGTTCTATTTTCATGTGATAAGCATATAGCTTAAGTAGACCCGAAGCGAAGAAAGCATAGTTCAAGATCCCATTCACTCGATCGTAGGCGATCTAAGGTTACCGACTCTCCGGCCCCATTTCGGTGCAAAATTTTTTAGTTCTATGGGCCCGCCGCTTGATTCCACTCCATTACTAAAGAAAGAGGCTCTTATCTATGCTTCTCTTATTATATTTATAGTTAGAAGTTTGACGTTTAGTTCACTCTGAAAAAACCCTTCCTTTCCTAACTATCACTGACCGCAGGGGAAATGCTGACAGGATGCCAATGCTTGTTCGATCGAAATTCTAACAGTTGTTCCGGGCGTTTAATGTTTGTTCTGGTTCAAGCTAGAAAACGGTCAAGTGTGTTTCTAATCAGGGTTATATAAATGTTTATAAGTACTTTTTGATAACTTTGTCTCATGCGTAGGAAAGACCTTCACCCCTTTCCTTTCTTTTAGTCGAACAGCTCTACCAAAATAGGTCAGTCGAGGACTCGACCGGGTACTCGGCCAGTAGATCCACTATAGCTTGCCCTTTCATCGTCTTTCGAGAAGTACACGTAATGTCAAAGAAGGAATTACTCTCTAAGTTGGTTAATGCCGGTAAGTTCGAAGAACGAAATCCAAGTTCTATTACGTGTGGGGGCTACCTATTTGCCAATGTTCGAAGATCTGTAGTTTCGATAGCAATTCCTCTTTGTTTACATGCTACCCTCACCCCAGGTAAACCGAACCCGTAAATTTTACTTTCTCGGAGTTCCTTCTTTTTTCTGCCTCCCCAATCAGATCTAACTGGCTGGCACTCGCGGATTGGCTGCTTTATTACTTTATGCCAACTAAGACATATATCAAAACGGCATGAAATGAAAGCCTACCTCTAAAGGGTTTGTACCAGTACTTATTGAAACTCCAGTTTTCCAATGCTTGTTTTCGTCCCGCCAATTCAGATTCAACAAAGACATTCCCTTCCCTACTCAGTTTGTTTGCCAATGCGTGAACTTCTTTTATTTCTGGGCAAAACCATGCTTCTTCCGCATCAACTGGTGATTCTTTTCACCCACAATAGAAGATTGAAACTGACCTTTGACATTCACCCTCCAGGAGTTCTGGCGAAAGCTATCCTTCTAGGGACCTCTCTTATCTACCAACTTATGATGCTGGGGAAAAAAGGCCACTAAACAGATCTTCACCATATCTATCTTCAAATCCTTTCTGTGGAAATGCAGTGAGGCGATCGACCAAATACCCAGCTTATGACCCACTGAAAACATCCATACATTGTTGCGAACCCGCTTTCTGAATCTCAGGTTTCGACACTACTAGCACCTCCTTCACTCTATTTCTCTGAAATATCGTCTCTTGAACAGCTTTCCCGCTACGCCCCTTGATCTATCGTTGGTCGATTGAAGGTTCAGTTTAGCCACATTGATTCCCATCTTGAGAAATGGATCTTCATCCACCTTCATCTTTCCCCTTTCAGGGAATTGGAATCGGCCATCTGAGATGGCTTTTTGCAACTGATTTCTGAAAAGGACGCAGTTGTTGGTGGTGTGTCTCCATGAGTGATGCCATTTACAAGATTTCCTCCCTTTTCTCTCATCAGCCGATGGAATCACATGCCCTTCTGGAAGCTGCAACTGCCCATCTTTCAGTGGGTGATCAAATCTTTTATCGGCTTTTGTGATGTAAAAATAAGAATCCTTGCAAATCTCGGCCATGTTCTTATTCTTGGTCTTAGGTGCTTAGATGACATAATGTGCTAGCATTGCTCTTTGGACTGGACAAAGCAGGACACACATAAGGTTTCCCATTGATCATTTCTGCCACACATACCTCGACCTCATCATCAAACTCTGAGTCCAAGTCTTGCTCGACCATTGCTCCCTCTAAAAAAGGCTTCCTTTAATAGGTTTCCTTGGAGGAGTTTCTTCGCTGCTCTTTCATCAGTTGTTCGTAACTAGCTGCTCTTGATGCCAAAAGGAACAGGTAAAAAAAGAAAAGTCTCGCCCTTCCAATTTCTCTCGCATATGGAAATTCAGCCCCTTCAGGGCAATTCTGACGCATTATCTATCAGTCAGATTGGTTTGACACCTCTAGTACTTCACTTCCAAACATGACAACCATTGAACACATTTTCTTAAAAAAGGAAATTATAGGCATAAGAATTCCTTCACTCCTGGGAAAGGAGAAAGACCTATCATTATGACCGGGCCGCCCCTATATATAACCACCGCACCCCCCTTAGAAGGGAATACATTTCTTTTCTTATAAAGAACGAAATCAATTGCGTACTTCACCCCTACCCATTGTGCGAGCTACTCCTCTACTTATTTTTATTGATATTTCCCGGGAAAGAAAAGGCTTTGTACGAGGGTTCATCGCCTCCCATGCCTGGCAAACTCTTGTTTTCGCTTTAGACAACAAACATGGGCATAAAAACGGAATTCTATCAGACAGAAGAGCAAGCACATTCATTGAAGAAGCAAAGCGATTGGCGGGAGGGGGGAGAAGTTCGTTTTCTCAAGGGTTAGCAGACGAAGAGACGATATAAGATCTTGCAGCTGCGTCTTCGTTTGCGTCTTTAATTTCATTTAATATGAATATGATGCTGCCTTTTTCCTTTCCTCTCCTTTCAGTCGAGCCCTTTTATCCTCAGAGAGTCGAGCTACTTCGTTACCCTGAAGCTACCTCTTATGCCTTGTTCTGCCTCCTACCCATCCGCGTCACATCTGCCTTCAGCTAGCCCTCCTGATCTAATAAGAAGATGCCTGATCGCTTACCCTCTCCTCTTCTTCTGCTAGACATCATTGAGCACTCCCGGATGTAACACATACGCCTTCTCGTAGAGCACTCCCAGAAGCTACACGATCAGACTTCAGGGTAGCATCAGGGCGGTAGTACGAGAAGCAAACTACTAAGCAAACTCCGGAGCCCGAGCTATCGGCTTATCGGGGCTCCTCGAGTCCAGGTCTCGGAGTGGCGGTTAAAGGCCAGGTCTTCTCCGATAATAGCCCTTATTGGCTTGAGTGCCTAGTGCTTTTCCGAAACTCAAGCTTCAAATAGACTACCGAAGAAGATCAGGAAGAAGTCTACTATAGCTATTTGGCATCTCCATTTCTCAGCTCATCCAATCCTGTCTAAGATCAGCAAGTCCACTACCGAATCTGCAAATCGATTTGGCATTTCAAAGAGAAAGAAATTAGGCCCTTAGTTCGCATAGGGTTCACTACTTTTGGAGGAAGGCATACGGAATCAGTATAGTTAAGTGGCTATTTCTCTCTTGCCATTAGCCAATCCCTTCCTTCTTTCTAGGTCTAGTTCCCTCAACTTTGATCATGTAGTTCCGTAAAGCAAGAAAACGGATGCTGGGCCCCTGCTTCAACAACTCTAACCAGATCCGCAGATACCTTATGACCAAGCCTTAATGGCTAGATTCACTAAGCAAACAGAGGCGTAGAAAGACGGAGTGCCATAGTAGCAAACAGAGGTGCCGGAAGCCTTATTATCGTACCGCTTCAAGTAGTGAACTCTATCAGTGTCAATGAATAAGGCTGTTCCAGCTGTAGGTGAGAGTTCTGGAGATCGAATGGAATTGATAGCTTAAAGTCGTAGTTCAGGCTGTGTGCTTGAACTGACCTTTCGGGAAGGAATGGGGTCAAGCGCTGGCCATAGACATACCGGACCACTTTCTTAAGATTAAACAACGGAGCAAACTAAGCTGTTCCCCGCTTCAAGTGAAAGGGCAGTACTAAGGGAAAGAAAGATATATTCTATCCTCCGCTCTTACCCTAGCTAACAATCTTATCTATTCTTATCTTCTCCGTTCTTCGCTAGCAGCACTCTAGATCTAATTGGTGCTAATTCAATATTGATTGATATATACAGGTTTTATGCCTAAGGTTTAAGCATTCCCCAACCACCCTAGCTTTCATAGCTTCCGACTACCAACTCGGTCAGATAGGAACTCCCAACAACAAACTACCGAGCTACCGGGGTACTAGGGAACAAGAGCTACCATTTAGCAGCTAGGATAGGGAAGTCCCGCTACTCAGACTAGAAGACAGACGGGGAAATAGAAGCACAGCCAGGAGAGGGATTCCCACTATCCCCTGGGATAGAACTACTAGCGGGAACTACAAAGAGGCTAGCTACTCGGATAGGAAAAACTAGCTACATGGTTAAGGTAGGCCCGTCATCTCATTACTTCCTCACGTCTTGAATCTAGGGCCGGGAAAGCAGCCAACCTTTCGGAAGGAGGGCTGGTGTATGTGATGGTAACAGGTGTATTGGCGGGAGGTACAGGTATTGCTTTTTCTGGGATAGTGACGGTGAAGGGTTGGACATCTTGAGGTGGTGGTATGGAATAGGTTAGGACCAGTGGTTGGCTTTTCGGGTGAGTTACTGTGAATGGTGAGGGTTGCTGTTGTGAGGGATTCCCTTGACTGAGATTTTAAAAATGATGTTGTGGATATCCTGGCTGTTTCGAAGCGGAGGCCTTATCCCTGGATAGAGCATATCCACTTCTGGTGTCTCTCCCCTCCTCGAGGTGCAATCTGATTCTAGTTCTGGGCGGAGTGATAAGCTGTGATGGGTCAAAACCCCTTTTCTTTTACCCTTCGGGAATTTCCTGCTTTGGTGTCCGGGACCTGGTTCTTAGGCAGATAGAATGTGGCCTCCCTTTCCTCTCCGAGTAGCTTTCTGAGTTAGCAGACAATTATGGTGCCATAACCTGTCCCCAGATTTACCGGTCTATCTGTTCAAAGATTCCCGATTTCCCCCTTTCCATTGAAGTGGGGAGGTCAATAAAAAGTAGAAAAGTTCAAGGAAAGAGGCATTCAACCTGAACCCACAGGAATGTGTCTATAAAGAAAGTGTGACTTTGTCCTGCAGGGTTCAATCACTAATGATGCCTTGAGTTCTACCTCTGAGGACGAGTGTGACTGTCCAAGAAAGAAGCGCATCAAAAAGCAAATAGGAAGGGAGACCAAGCTGCTATCAAACCTAAGACCAGAGATAGAGGTTGGGTCTTTAAGCTTGCTTAAAAGTTCTTTTTTGTGGTGAAGGCATAGCTACAACTCGGAAAGAGAGTCTAATTGGGGAGGATAATCTTCACTCAAACCAGCCTGGTGGACATGTGCCGGGCAAATCTCCAGCTCGAAATACGATCGGTTCGGGTAAGCCCAAGAATTGAGGCGAGTTGTTGGAATCAGCTTTGCAAGCGGAAACGGTTGTTCGAGAACTCGAGGTTAAAAAGAGTTCATACAGAAGCCATTCCTTGTATGGATTTGCATTCTAAGGGTCTGCGTAGACGGCTATGGCCGGAAGAGAGGGTGAATCCCCAACTCGTTGGAAGGCTTAGTGGATCCCTTGGTAAGAACATCCGGCTGCAGGTTTGAAGACTTGTTCCGAAACCGGTAATCATCATAATATGCAATTACCCGATCAGAATATATAAAAACTAGATCTGGAAGGTTACGAAGTAAGTGAAGGAGTCCTCGTAAGCGCATAGGCAAAAGAGCTTGGTGCTCGTTGTTCACCATTTGCTGTTACACATGGTCGAGAGCTAGCCCTTAGTGCCATGACGGCTAATAGAGAGGTATCAAGGATGACCCGACAAAGGGAATGGAATGCCGACTTGGTCTTGGCATAGTGTTCCACTACTTGCTACCAACGTAAGAAGCGAACTTGGGTGAACAGTAGTGTGGCATGAGCCTAGATGACATGAGGACCCATCGATCGGGCGGCTGGCACAAGGAAGCAATCGTATAGTCGCAAGAGGCGAGACTCGTTGAGAGTCGTTTTTGTTGGCAAACCTCAAGGTGTCAGATGGGTCAAAAGCATCAGTAAGCACCTATGAGGGTTAGGCTGGCCTTGATCAGAAGACTGGGCAAGTCATTCTTAGTAGGGCTTCAAAGAGCTAGGAGAAGGATCAGATCCTTTAGATACCGCTTATCCATCACTCTAAGAGCTACCGAACAATCTCACTTCCTGAAAAGCGATCCAATCGATCTAGTTAGCCAGGAATTTCCACTCATCATCCTGTTTAGGAAAGGAATCGAGATGCCCTTGACTTTTCTTAGTAGGGCGAGTGAAGTATACGTAACGAGCCATCTGATTTAGAATCTGGGCAACCGCCCACACAGAGAATGAATAGCTACAATGCGCCATCCGGACGGGAAAGAAAGGGAACTCCAATTCCATCTAGATGGCACGGTTAGTCCTTTTCATCATCTCGAAAGCCTGGTGTTGACTTGGATGACCCTGCCTAGCTAAAAGAAGCGTTGTCCGCTTCTGCCGGTCAATAATACCAAGCTCAACGGCCTGCTACCATCAGCTAAGCCAGCTCGGAACAACCAGATAAGTGACCCATTCGATGGAATGACTGGATTTGAGAATGATGGTATAAAGAAGCTCTGCTGCTCATATACGCCCGTCTTCTGATCAGTAGGCGAGGCCTCACTGAACTCATTATGAATAGCTGGCGAGTCCCCTATCAGTACTGCCAAAGACAATCACTAGGAAAGAAACTCCTGGAGAGGATCACTCTCCGAACTCCCCTCACGGATCAGAACCGGAAAGCAAAGCAGACACGTCCCGCGCTGCCTGCCCAAGAACTAGGATCAGCTCCTTTAGGCAACTTTAGCTACCCGGAACTATATATAGAATAGATAGCCCGAAAGCATGGAGCTTCTTGTCCCATTTTATGAATCGAGATTGAAAAGTTTTTCGAATAAACGTCACAAAAACACGGGTTTACGCGACGTAAACCAGCTAAATCGACCTGAAAACGCTATTCCCTGATCGGAGAATGAATTGCTTGCGAGTCCCTGTGGTGAAGACTGATCAGAGCTAAGCTAACTCAAGAAGAAAGACAGAATTCCATGACAGATAGAAAGACCGGGCTTCGCTATAGCCTATCGGGCTAGAACCCTATCGAAGAAGTGGTATCGAATACGTTCCACTTGAGTATACGTTGCTCAAACACGAGAATCAGTGGTTTCAATCAACGAATAGGTTGTATAGTATAATAGGTTGTACAGGAGAATACAATACGTTGGTCTCATTCCATCCATATAGCTAGAACGAATCAATGGCTACACATGCGAATCAGTTGCTTGCTATAAAAGAGAATAAGTGGCTACCACCAGAGACAAAAGCGGAGGCGGCTCACTCGAATCTATCCAGTTTAGGTAATTCGACTTCAAAGCCAGTTTCGGAAGAAAGGGGTAGATATCCATTTAAAAGAGGAAGCGACTTTAGATATCTTCAAATAGAAGAAACAGGCTACACGCTAGCTGTCGTATACGCCCGTATAACTCTAAGCAAAAGAACAGAACCAGAGGAACAACCAGATCCGGGGAAGATGTCCCACCCATCACTAGAAAGAGGACATTTCTACTTAGTTTACTCTTTCTGGAAGGAATCTCTACTCCACTTGTCTAATCATCATCTCCAAACCAAGTTTCTTCCTTGGATGACCCGTCAGAAGGGAAGCTACAAAGCATATATAATAGTATGAATGGAACGATCGCTCTTACTGCGGTTTTAGTAGCCTTGGAAGTCCCTAGCTTGGAAGCTTAAGGCTTTCACCGCTCCTACTGTTGAATAAGGCTTTCCGCCAGCTCGATGCTCAAATAAAGAGGGGTTTGGCCTAATTGACCTAATAAAGAAAAAGGTTCTTCTTTCGGTTCTCACTGAAACTCTATAAAGAAAAAATATGGGGCTGGGCCTCCTACGTAATTACTTCACGCCAAAGTAAAAGTAGCTTCTTTTTCGATATCATCAAAGAGGAATTTTCCTTTTTTTCCCTCGATCGGCATTGCTCTCGGGGCTAAATCTTACAGACTTTGGTCACACCTGACTTTCCTAATTGTACTGGCGCATTCCCCTCCTAAGGACCCCGGCTATCTTCTTTCTCTCTCTTATCCCGCTGTTTAGTAGCTTTTCGCCCTTGCTATCGATCCGGTGAAATAGCAATAGACCTAGGCGCATTAGGATAAGGAAGATTCTTTATTACCGGGTGAATATAGAATATAGAAAATGCGTCATCTCCTCTCGGGACTCCATTTTTATTAAGTCAAAGAGGTCGATGCCCGGTTATTAAGTCATCAAAAGGGCGAGGCATTCTTGCTTTTTTCGCCTAGCCTAGTTGAAAGACTAGCTCGAATGGCTTTTTGAGCACTAATAATAAGCTACTACTCCGCTCATTTCCGATCCTCGGAACCGGCCCTCTTCCATATTTCTCCTAGGCGTGCAACCTCTAAGCCACATTACCCGAGCCACCCTCTTCTCTTAAAGGGCTCTTTGCGAAGCATCCAATCTTGCCTTTTTTCTTTGGGTTTAACAGGTGGTCAGTTGAAGCTAAAAAGCAGTCTCTTTTTCTAGTTCCCCACTCGTGTCTAACTAAAGTGGCTATTGATGATAAAGTCCTTTTTGGATCTTTACCCGCATAGCTTGAATGAAAGCAGCGCTTGGCCACCTATCTATATTCTCCGCCTGAAGGCTGTCTCGGTTCTTTCGTGTCAAAGTGTGACTTTGAAAGTCTCACCTTTATTTAGGAAATTAATTTCATTCCCCAAGCCACGGGCTTTTTATTCGCCCAGGTTCAGGTTAATAAAGTGGTAGTCCTCTTATGGGGTTTGAACCCTAGACCTGCCACTTAACCTCTACGATAGGTGTAAGCCCCTTGTCCTTTGACAGGCGTGCTTCCGAAGCTGCTGCTCGTGGTACTGTTTGGAGGCTTTCTTCGGGCTACCCGGATGCTTAAACTGCTTATGCTTCTTTCACCGTTGGGCTAGGTCCCAGCCTCTTCCACTAGAAATAGGTTTTTCTCTTAAGGCTTCTTGCCAGTAGTGAGAAAAACCTTGCTTATCTATCTTGAGAAGGAAGGCAGATAGAAAGAAAACTAGATCAATGTCTTCGTCTGCTATAACCTTCAAGGAAGACAAGAGGAAGATGCAAAAAGGCAGAACAGATGATAAGACGATGCATCTTTGCGTCTTCTCGTCTGCATCTATATATAGGGGCTCGAATGCCTTATAACTCCTTCTATCTAGCGCTCTCAAGCTGAGGTAGCTCGAAGCTTTGAATGGCTCCTGCCTTCCAGTGATTAGAGTCTTCTGTTTGCGGTTTTGAATCTTGCTATGAGGGTCTTTTATCTTTTCTAAGAAGCCATAGGACTGTGCTATGAGGGAGAGGCACCCTTTCTTCTAATGCTTCCTCCTTACTCTATCTCTTCTAGTATCGGTTTAAGGCCTTCACTTAATAAGACTGCCTCTATGTACTTGAGTCCTTATTTACTAATTAAGTAGTATAGAAAGAGAAAGAGATTCGCCTGTCGCTGGCGAGACAAAGCTGATGGAAAGGACCAACGACGACCACGAATAAGGATGAGGAGGAGTATAAAAGGGAGCCCTCGATGCGACACTCGCATCATCAAGTGATTGGTCGTCCACTGAATAAAGTAACCCTTCAATGCCAGGAAGCCCCGGCGCTAAGCCGCAATAAGGATTATAAGCCGCGAGCGAAAAAGGTGCTAAGATCCGTTCCTAATGAGCCGAGGGAAGACCCTTTCCAACGACCTATCTGCTTTCGAATCGGGATTTGATTCAGTGACGAGTTGAATGAGATAGGTTTTTCACAGGTTCAGGGAAGTTTTGAAGATGGGAAGGAAAGCTTTATGGTAGAAAGAAGAAAAAGTCGGGCGAGTCAACCGATTGACTCGGTAAGACCGAACAATCATTAAGACCAAACGATCATGAAAAAAATAACTGAATGAATAAAGGTAGAATGTATCGAGAGGCCCACTAAAGGGATGACCGTTGAAATGGCCACAATCTTACTTTCAAAATAATAGCATTGCCTCCTCGTATTACGTATTAGAAAAGGTAACCAGATCTGTCGCATATCCGCTGTTATGAATGGGTATGAATAGGTCGCAGATAGGCTGTCGAGGAAAAGGAAACATACATCGCGTATCCGCTGTTAGGAAGACTGCACCGGAAATATCTCAACCAGGCTAAAGGTGACATGGAATTCTAGTCTAGTCCATACTGCTGAGAGAATCCACC
>OY756975.1:5000-142500 GCA_963580455.1 Euonymus europaeus | reverse complement strand
CGCTTAAATCCGCAGACCATCCCCCCCTACCCATAAAGCCAGGAAGCATTCTCGCCTCCTGACAACCGTGATAATCGATCCTCTGTAACTTGCCCACTTCAAGTAAAAAATGGCAAACGTGGACACTCGGCTCTTCAGTGCTATCACTGGTTTCATCCCTCCGATGAAGTATAATAACTCAACAAGTGGCCAAGATGTCTATTGCATCTCCCTCGGATTCTGCGTGGTATCCAGATACCAGAGCCACAAATCATCTTACTGGAGATCCAGGTATTCTTTCAGATTGGATTCCCTATAAAGGGAGCTGCATGGTCTTTACTGGAGATGGAACTGCCCTACCTATCCAAAATATTGGGACAGCCAATATCTCTACTTTTCAGGGCCATTCCGAATCTTTTTCGTTTTCCAAAAGTAAAGAATGCTATCTGTTAGTCAATTCACGCCCTATAGGAACCAGGCTATCCACTGCTAATTTGAATTCACTTCCAAAGCATCAAAAGCATTTTCTGATTATCTACAGCAAGCTGGCATTTCCCATCAGTTGTCATGCTTGGCCAGAGCAGAATGGGATTGCCGAAGGCAAACATAGGCACATTACTGAGTCTGGACTCTCTATGATGTTCTCCAGCAAAGCCCAAAAATATCTATGGACTGAAGCCTTAGCAGTATATCTCATAAAAAAAAAGTAAGTCTTCAGTTCTTTCAGGTGACATCCCCTTTCATAGACTTACAGGCACCTGACTTTTCTATGCTACCGAAGCGCCGGATCATGTTGTTTTTCCTGCCCGCTTGCTCTAATCCGTCAGCAGATGAACCCGGTTGGTACACCTTCCAAAACGGACGCTGAGACTTCTTCTACGGGCGGCAGCTCTCAAACTGAATTAGAGGAAAACCAGAGCGCTAGGTTCGAGGAAGTAAATAGCATATAACTCAAGGCCGAAATTGCAGAGATGCTGCCTCGGGTTCGTGATCTGGTAGTTCCGGCGGAGCTTACCACGGCCGTTATGGCTCTCGCGAAGCACGAGGATTTTCATTAACACGCTATTGGCTGCCGACAAAGAGCTGAGTGATCGCCTAGTACAACTGGTGGTGGACTCTAGAAAGGTGCTCCATGACAGGATGCTGGCTCCAGAGGCGGAGTCTCTGTTGGCTGATGCGGGAAGGCTCTCTGCTGAGCAGGCGTCCGGGTGTCAGAATATATAAGAAGAGTTGAGGTCCGAAGCGGCCAAGATTACTAAACTAAAGAGATGCGAGAGCTAGAGGGCGGCTTCGGTACATCAATCAATCAATCACTGGAGGAACTAATGCAGCGCGCTTCTTCTCCTTTGCAGCGCTACTCTCGCCACCACTTTTTGAGCCTCTTTGGTTCCTACCCTACCACCTTCCTTTCTCTCGGCCTATCAAAATAAATATCCTTATCAGACAAGGTTACTCCGGCACCTCACATCTCAAAGAGGTCATTTCTGATATTGACAGCAAGCTTTGTCTCATCTTCATGAGCAGCCACCAAAAGAAGACTTTGCCCAAAAGCAGTCACTGAGAGATTCTTCCCTCAAATCACCAATATACTCATCAACGGGAAGTTCAAGGTCTAAAGCTCGGGCCCTGTGATGCTTAAGGGTTGGGCCCATCATACTCTTTTAACATATATATGTTTTCCACGCTTGTTGAGCGGTCAAACTACTTGTAATTGCGGATGGGCACAGTATGAATTCAACTTGCTTTCTAAAGCCCCAATCGTAATCCGACTGGTTAAAACCCTAGAAATCGAGATCTAGGGGGAAGATAAATAGAAATCGTAACAAATCTGGTTGGAGGTAATGAAGGATAGGGAGTGCTATCATTGACGAGACGGTTCTGATTGCTGAACACGGAGGTTGAGGTTTTTCGGGTTGAATAAGTCGTAAAAGAAGCAAATAGGTCTCACAGGTTCCATTGAAAAGAAATGGTTTCTTAAAGAGGTCAAGTCGTGAAAGATCATAGTGGTCAAATGCAAATGAATCGTTTCGGTTCGCCTAAGACGAAAATGGGGATGCTTCAACGGGAATGAAAGTTGTTGGGTGACGAAAGAGGTCTGGCTAATCAATTGGTCGAGAACGGGGTCCCACTGTACAACCAGGAATCTTTCCCTTCCCCACTACTAGAAGAAAGGCTCCCCTTCCGGAAGGAAGAGGAAATCGACCCCCAGCAATTGGTCATCATTCCTGGCCGGCTGGTGCTTTTTCCTCCCTTTCACAAGCTTGGTTAGCAAATCTCATTGGCCACCAGCTCAGCCTCGATCTACGGTACGGGCATTCATCTCCATAGCCCTTTTTCTTTAGCAGTACAAGGTCTTCCAAGGAAGAGGTCGAGTTCCTCCCTTATTGAGAATCTATACGGCTTTGTTCGTTTCTATGATTTTATTTTTCAATAGCCAAAAACTTTAGTTTCAGGTCTGCGAGAGGTCAATGTACTAGGGCTCATGCCCAAATAGAGGCTTTCTTTTCTCTTGCATGCGCCTTCGTTCCTCATTAATTTAAAATAAAGGAAGCGACATCGGGAAGGGATAGGGACTCAAGTGGGGCTGGAGAGCTGCTGCCCTTCCTTTCTCTAGTTGGTAATTTTAATATACCAAGGTTTTTTGGGCAAATAGTTTTTTGAAAGTGGTGCATGTAATGTACTATTACTAGTTAGTAAATGAAATGGATATCAATCCATTTCATTTCATTTCCAGTTCAAGGACCCATCAGATAGAAGACAAAGAATTCAAGTATGTGCCGTGCTTTGTCAGTTCTAAGAGCAGGTGGAAGATCTCCCCTTCCAAGATGTTTTCCCCTTGATCAGATAAAGCTGCCCGCCCTTCTCTATTTTATTTTGAGGGATTGCATCCATTTTCTTCAGAGATGCCACAAGTGCCAAGTGCATGCGAATTTCATCTACGCGTCGCCGACGGAGCTTCATAACCAAACCACACCATGGCCCTTTGCAGTATATTGCTTAGATATCATAGGAAGGTGTTAACCCGAAGGCGGCCAATTGGACATGAATACATCTTAGTAGCTATCGATTCTTTCACAAAGTGGGAAAAAAACCTCCTATACCACGATCACAGCGGCACACGTCATAATTCTTTCTGAAGAAGCAGCTTCACACTCATAAGCTTAGGAACGTTAATGCTGTTTTCCGAGCGCACACCTGCCCTAAGTAAGCGGGGTTTAGTCAAGTAAAGCAGAAGGCGAAAGAAAGACAGAAGCGGAAGAGGCAGATTTAGACAACCAACGTCAGCTACGAGTTCGCGCCCCAACCAACAGCTGCCTTTGCTAACCTTGCCTTATCTGAACTAAAGCACTCAGAAGGTAACATCTGTCTGGCTGCTAAAGGAAGAGCTGCTACTACAAGTCTATACTGTACTGTAATAAGAAGTACAGGTTTCATACTGTGGAGTAGTGGTTTAATCTACTGTAAACTCTTAGCTCCAATGATAGTAGTGGAGATTATTCTATATAGATTCGTTACTCTATTCTTATTAGAGAATGACTCTATTACTATATACTATATTGACGTCATTAACTCGTTATTATATAAGATAAGTACTAATCCTAACTTCGTACTAACTGCTCCTTTACTAACTCAGTACAATATGATGCTATGGCTAAATTACTATATACTAGAAAACTCGTTATATCAGTACTAACGGATGCTCACTATATACTAACTCTAGAAGGACTAAGAAGTACTCGATTCGTTACTAGAAGAACTACGTCCTTTCTTCAACCTCTTTCATCCAAGCTCATATCATAGAACTACGAATGAGAGAGGTAAGGACCTATGCACTGATACGGAAACCTCTGACAAGTCTCATGGTCAGATCTACAGACTCTGTAAAACCTTTCAACATTTACATTCAAATAATGATCGTAATACTCCAGTGAAGTAGTTGACAGAAGTGTAGTCGTTTATGTAAGTACTCTTAAAAACCATTATTCCATACTCCAGAAACCACTCCCGTAGCTCCAAGTAGTTAACATTCTTATTCCACTTCACCAGTATGATTCTACAGTATGATCTGTTGGTTGTACAGTATCTTCTGTTAGCCTTAGTACATAGTCAGTATAGACTAACGTTGGCTAACGTTACTAACTAGTTATTACGTCACTACTCGTTGAGGCTAGACCTTGAAGTTGGAAGTTTCAGTTAAAGTCCCAGGTTCAATAATAAGCAAGAGGATAGTAAGCAGAAAGCAAACAAGCTAGCAAGTAGTTAGAAGTATTCCCTAGCAAATGACAGACTTGATACATAAACAAAGGTCATGCCACCTGAAACTAACCTTAATTAATTCTATAGGGCCAGTCGAGTATCTTCTCCCATATCCGCCAGTCAAGCAGGAAATCAAGTAAGCCCTTTTTAGCAAAGCTTCTTCTATAAGAAAGTTCTCTGGGCAAGGTATCCTACTTTCTAGGCTCCCTCGCTACTTACGAGCTCAAAAACGGAGTGTGGTTGCTCGTTATAGTGCTGAACAGAGTAAAGGGCGGACGAGAAGGCCCCGGGCCCGGATGGAACGCTCGATTTTTCAAAGATTGCTGGAACATAGTAGAAAAGGATGTGACTAGGTCCAAAACTTCTTTCGGAAGGGAACTCCCTTTGGAGACCCAGCCACCTATCTTTTCTTTCGATTACATCAACCAGTAGCTGAGGGACAGATTGCCCTACGGATTCCGGGACGAGGGAGGGAAGCACTCACGTAGTAGAGCCTGATAGAATGAGAGACAGCGGGAGAGGATGTGAAACCGAAAGACTTGAACTTCTACTGGAGAGCCTACCACACCGGAGTGGAAAGAGAGGGAAAGAGTCTTTCTTCTTTGTCGCCTTCGATCTATGAAATTGCGAGATCTGCATTTGAGAGAGTCCGTGCGAAGCGAAGGCTACTAGTTCAACTGCTTCACCAACGAGTTCAGCAGCTCAAGTCAAGGCCGATACCGCTTGCCGGGAAGGACACTCTCGAATCCGAATCAAAGAGAAGGGATAGCCACTTGATAGAAAGGTGATGGAACCTTTTTTCAATTCATTAGATTAGCGATCACAGGTCCGCCGCCGTCTAGGGATCAGAGTTAGAGGGGGGAAGGAGAGTCATAAGAAGAGAAAAAGTTCCTAACCTCGGAGGCCAGCTAGTCAGAATCAGGGATGAACCACTAGCGTGGACTCTTTCTACGAGCAGAGGAAGGAACTCTACCGATTATAAAATCCCTGGGCTTTGCCAAAGACATAGGAGGCATACTGATCTTAGTCTACGTCCGGCTCTCGAACCTGATCTCGTAGATTACCTCAACCAAGTAATAGCATTGACTCACCTTCTCGTTCTCTATGCGATTGGAATCTCAGTCTGAGTCCCAGCCTTTAGCGGAAAGAGAAGCGATGGGACTGAGAGAGCTAAGTGCCTTTGCGAGTAGCGACATCTGAACTGACCTGCTGTGCCCAATGTCTTTTAACTGAGAAAAAAGGATGAATCCACTCCGGGTTACATAAGATCTTGAGTTGGACCAGCCTTTACTTCGTTATCTATGTACGCAATTGTCCGAGATTGATGTGGAGAGGGCAGGCGACTTGGGGGAATTAATCTCTAACTCTGAGGGAAGGAGAACCCAATTCACCTTGTCTGAGGGGTTTCATAGGGAGGGAACCACACATTGAATACCTTTCTCAGTTCTCAGTGTGCGAAAGATGTTGTATGCTTTCGTTCTGGCTGAAAGCAACAAGAAAGGAAGAAGATGAGATGGTAGGAAAGACTTGAACTGAGACCGTGAGCTACAAGCGACTCGAGCATAGCAGTAGGAGCCGAAGGACGAAGAACTGCTTCAAGCCACGCCGCGAGAGCAGCTGAACGAGGAGAGAACAAAGAGACTGTCTGAGCGGCGAGAACTTGATCTCATCGGTAAATGTGGTACCACTATCGAATCAAAGAGAAAGTGGCCACTCGATATTATCCAAGAACTGGACTGGAGCTTCTAGCACCGACATCTAAGTGAAAGGAGTCGGGATTTCAAAAGGAGGTCCCACGATGAAATGACTGGTCGGTGAAGCCCTATGATGACTAGCTTTGAAGCCAGGAGTGCAAACTCTGTTCTGACTAATAGAAGTATAATTTCCTATCCTGTTAAGGTGCCGTTTTCAAGAAATTAATTTTCAAGCAATTCAAAAGAGACTATCGCTTTGTCATTCAATTCTTCTTATCTTATTCTCCTGCTACAAATGCCAAAACAGAGATCTCAAGATGAGCTCTTTCGATCGCCGATGCTATTGAATCCGCTGCTGTTGGTCTTACCGGTCTTGGTGGTAGGGCAGTAGGAGTAAAGGCAATAGGATCAGTATTAGGGCTGAAAGAGAATGTTCTGTCAGAAAAGAACTCATAGATGAATCGGCTGCAAGTCTTTTAGCCACAGACGCTCTTGCTGGAATAACCGGCAATGGTCAACTATCCATTGTAAAAGTCTCCGCCCTTTTGTTTTGGTGCTATCATCGTATATATAATATAATAGATCACGCCTCTAACTATAACTATAAATTTAATAATCGAAGAATTGGCAAGTCAAGTAGTACGCCCGGTTCACCAGGTTCTACCACTACAGGGCCAAATCATGCTAGTTAGGCGCTATGCTTAACACATGCAAGTCGAACGAAGTTTTCTCGGAGATTAGAAAGTCACTCAGTTTTGTTCAATGCCCAAAAACTCCACTCCCATGTCTTTCTTGGTTGGACCAACCCAACCAGCCCATTTCTGTCTTCCTGAATTGGAATAGTAAGAATCAGTCTCTCTTTTTTTGTGGGGAGCAGAGCAGTCAAAGAATGAACCAAAGCAAATGATTGTTCTAGAATGGTTATTCCTAACAATTGCTCCTTGTGATGCAGCGGAACCATGGCAATTAGGATCTCAAGACGCAGCAACACCTATGATGCAAGGAATATTAGACTTACATCACGATATCTTTTTCTTCCTCATTCTAATTGTGGTTTTCGTATTACGGATCTTGGTTCGCGCTTTATGGCATTTCCACTATAAAAAAAATCCAATCCCGCAAAGGATTGTTCATGGAACTACTATCGAGATTCTTCGGACCATCTTTCCTAGTCTCATCCCGATGTTCATTGCTATACCATCATTTGCTCTCTTATACTCAATGGACGAGGTAGTAGTAGATCCAGCCATTACTATCAAAGCTATTGGACATCAATGGTATCGGACTTATGAGTATTCAGACTATAAGAGTTCCGATGAAGAGTCACTCACTTTTGACAGTTATACGATTCCAGAAGATGATCTAGAATTGGGTCAATCACGTTTATTAGAAGTGGACAATAGAGTGGTTGTACCAGCCAAAACTCATATACGTATTATTGTAACACCTGCTGATGTACCTCATAGTTGGGCTGTACCTTCCTCAGGTGTCAAATGTGATGCCGTACCTGGTCGTTTAAATCAGATCTCTATTTCGGTACAACGAGAAGGAGTTTACTATGGTCAGTGCAGTGAGATTTGTGGAACTAATCATGCCTTTACGCGTGCGCCCGAAAACATAGGCCGACTGCTGAGCCCACTCTGGCTCAGCCGCACCCCCGGGGGTGCGAGACACCCGAAAAGCAAGCTATTACAGCGAGCGGCTGGAGCTGTAGGGAGCCGAGGAGCAAGGCAGTAGATAAGATAGAAGAAGGGGCCGGGCTCCCGGTGGAGCAGAGGAGACGGTTAGGATAACGAACTTGAAACGCGGAGCCCGAGCGGCCGGCGAGCGAGTGGTTAGTGGCCAATAGCGCCCTAGTTGATGGCATTCCTCTCTGCGGCTGGCACTCGAGGAACCACGGGGCACTCCATACAGAGCAAGCAAGTCTTAGGGATGAGACGCCCGCGCAAGGACCTCCATTCTCATTAGGAGGTCGAACCAAGGACCTATGGAAGTCGGGGCTACCCCGTCCCCATGGGCAACGCAACAGTGTCCTGAGGGAGGAGTTTAGAGGCCTTATAGTAGCACGGACTTCTTTTTCTTTCTAGGTCATGCGAAGGGGGCCAGTCCAAGATCGTACTGTTCCTCTACAAAGACAACAGACGCTCTCAACGGCTAGGCGCCCCTCTCTTTCTGAGTTATTCCAGCTTCTTCATTCTTTCGTGCCGCGGTGAACAAACAAAACAAAAAAAGAGGGCCGTCTCAGCGGAAGGAGAAGGACCTGCAACGGCAGAGACTACTGACCCTATTCTTGTTCCTAGCCGTCTGTTACGAGTCCGGGAAGCCAGGAATCCTAAATAGAAATATGAGGGATCCCTCAAAATAAAATAGAGAAGGGCGGGCAGGGCTTCCGCAAGAGCCTCCCCCCTCTTACCGGTCAAGATAGATGGGAAGGAGCTCTATCAAGTAAAGGCCATAACCAAGCCTCTTTCTTTATGTACGTACACCGTTGTTTCAGGGTGGGGCCGCCCTTCCTCCTGCTAATCCGGCCATTTCCGAACCTGTCTTTCCCACCCCATTCAATTCAATGGAGGACTTATCAATTCTTGCGATTCCCAGCTTATTAAAAAAAAAAAAAAAGACTAAAGGGTTCCGCTCGGCAAAATAGGCTCAATGATCTCTTTCTTCCGGCGCTCCGCGTGGTTATATTCATACATGTTCCGACTCGCCGGTCATTTAGTGGCATGGCGAGGCAAGGGGGGGGGGGGGGGAGCCAGTACGAAGCTTCGTAGACTCGACAAATCGCTCCGCTTATAGAATAGAATGGCAAGCAAGGTAGCTTGCTTATTCTCCCGTTGGCGGCAAGGAAGGAGGCATTGAAAAGACTAGACCATACTCTAGTCAAGAGGCATTCGGGAAGCGACTAGTCGCTTCTGGCGAAGCTTGACGCACTAGCTAATAGGCTTTTTTTCTTTTGTAGGAATACTACTTTTGAGGCCGACCACTACATAGAGAGATCCATATACCAGTCATGAGCGATAGCGAAGCCTAGAGAGGCGCAAGGCAGGATCGAAGAGCTTTGAAACGCTCAGGAAAGGAGCAGAGAATGGGTTGTGCGCCCTCCGCCCCATCTTACTAATAATAATGAAGGGCTTTGATGCCAGAAAGCAAGCACCCTTGTAGTTGTTGGGGAGTAGGGTTTCAAACCTTTTGAGTTTTTTTATAAAAAAGAATAAGAAGCTCCCCTTTCTCTAATAATAAGGTAAGGCTATGAAGCCCTTCCTTCAGCTGGTTTTGGCTTGCCCGGTTGGAGCTATGAACTTATTATTATGAAAAGGAGAAAGGGCTTTTTCAGCTTGCTGCTCGCTTTCTCGCTTCCGAGAGGCGAAGGGAGCCTGACTTACGCAAGCCTGGCGCGAAGAGAAGGGATTGGATTTCACCTATGATCAGATCAGTGGGCAACCATAGTTTACTTTTTTTGTGGTGTTGTTGAAAGCGAATTTTGAAGTAGGCCTACCTTTTTTCAGAGCTGGGAGCAGCTCACACTATGGTGGAGGAGGTGCCGTAAAGATCTAGGAGTGTGAGCAGTACGAGCTGAAAGGCTCCCATACTGTTTGGAGGGCAGGGGGCATAGATGCCAAACAAACCTGACCCCTATCTATCGTCGTAGAAGCTGTTCCTAGGAAAGATTATGGTTCTCGGGTATCCAATCAATTAATCCCCCAAACCGGGGAAGCTTAAGCAGAAATGAAAGAGTAGGGTGAGGGAAAAGGAGGGAAGCCACTAAATGGAAGGCTTCACTCGCTCGCTCTAACGCTCGTTTAGTAGACAGCGAGTGGAGTGCATAAGCCCCTTTAGAGATAGGGGGGAGTACTATACGAGCTCGTAAATAAAGTACTATACGAGCCTTGTCTACGAAGCAGAGCGACCTCGTCTTGCTTGCTTCTGGCGAAGCTTGACGCACTAGCTAATAGGCTTTTTTTCTTTTGTAGGAATACTACTTTTGAGGCCGACCACTACATAGGAGCGATAGCGAAGCCAAGCCGTATAAAGGCGAGCAGCCCTTATAGCAATAGCAAACGGCCTACTTATAGCCTTCCCCTTTATTCGGGGACTTCAACGAGTCTTACAAGCTCATCAAAAATGAATTCTTCGCCTTTGCCTCAGACAGAAGAACAACGGATTGAACAGGACAGGACAACCGGGAAGGACATAGATATTGATTTGAACAAAGGAACCTAAACCGATACCAGAAACCAAACAAGAGATGGAATTCCAGATTGAACAGATGACCGACCTACAATAAGACGAAAATAGAATTCCTAATTCCATTCTCTAAGACGAACTAAAGGGATGTCTCTAAGCAGCCAAGGCCAAGAGCAAGCAGGAGTAGGCCTATCTGCCTAGAAGGATTCGATAAAGAGAATGTTAGTGGGCAGGAGATCAATAGACAGAGAAAGAGAAGACCAAAAGCAGGTTAAACTTTGAAACTTTCCCGAAGAGAGCTCAAAGCAATAAGATGAAAGATGAGAAATGCTAGTAGATGAAAGATGGGATGAGATGCTAGCCTTAGCGCAGAAGATCAATCATTGAGCCTTAGGTCACTACCGAGCAGCAATGGAGGATCATAACACAAGAGAGATAGAGATGATCCCTACTTGAAAAGGCGGAGACAATCTCTCTTGTTGCGACAAATCTAATTTCAAAAGCCAATTTATCAATCAGGCACACCAGTCAAAGAGCCCTTTTTATAATAATAAAGTCTCCTTTTTTTTTTACTAATAATAAACATGGCTTCTTCTGCTATCTTGGCTTCCGGGTCTTCAATTTTTTGGTACAAAAGAGAATATTATAACTTTCCCGAAGGTTCTCCTAACAATGCCACTTCAGGATCTCCTCTTTCGTATCTGTCCTTGAGCAATTGCTGTGAGGTCTTCTTTTTAAGGGGAGGCAGCTTTCCCATACATGTCTTCTCCGGGCGTAGCCTTAGGAACTTTATTATGTATATATGATGGCTTGCAGATAAATTTCGTTGCTTATTGAGTAGTTGCTTCGCCCCTCGCTTCCATTCACCGGTCGGTGGGGATGGGATTTGGTTGATCCTTCTTTTCTTCTGTTGCAGCGGTGCTAGAATGTAGGCCGCAAAAGCGCCCCTCTAAAGATTTAACTAGCTTGACGCAGGCTCAGTTATTGGGTTAGAGCCCAGTCCCGGCGAGAGGGAGGAATGCTTTCTTTCCGAAGGTTATTTACTATAAGAAAAAACGGGCAATCCCAGCTATTATTTATTGGTTTTACGGGAGATATCCTCTTTCTTTCCTCTATTCATGAGCCCAAAAGAGATTTCGACTGGAGCAGACAGCGGCAACCACTTTGCGCCAAAGGGATGTAGGGTAGTCCTCTTCCGTACTAAATTAATAGGAGGGGGTCACTTACTTCTTTAATGGCTGTGGCTTGAGAGAGTTTTTTTTTTTTCCCGTAGGGGTACGGCTTGAGAGCTTTTTCATCATACTATAACGAGGGAAAGTGGAGGGATTTTTCGATATTAAGATAAAAGGGTAGGTTGAATTGTAACCACCACATGAGCATGAGAATGACTTTCTTCGCTCCGGCAGTTCGATCGAGATCTCTTAATCAGGATCTCGATCAACGAATGGAAGAGGAGGTTTTCGCTTGTCATTCCAAAGCATTTGCTTCTTTTCTTACACGGATTGCTAATATGCTTGATGAAAGAAGTTTCTTTGCCCTTATTAATTAGTTTAAGGGTTTAAAGGCGCTACCTAACACTAGTGGGAATTTCGTTCCAGGGATCTGTTTCATGCATGCTTATTAAAAGCAGTGATTCTAGCTTCAACCATAAAAAGCGGTTTTGTTGCTGACCGTAGAAAAAATCTTTGGTGTTGAGAGCCGTTGTATTGTCAACTACCGTTGACCCTTCGCTGACTTGAGATCTCGGCTCCCTTCCTATCCCATCAGAGGCGCTTTCTACCTTGCTACGGCTGGATGGAAAGCTCCTATTAAGCTTAAGCTATTTTAATTCTGCCCCCTTTCTTCATTTTCCTGTCAATGGGTGAACCTACTATAGCTATAGATATTGCCCCTTTCCTTCGACTAATAAGAAGAATAAGAGGACTGTGCTCGTAGTGAGAAGCTTGATAGCGAGACTTGAAGGCAACAAAGGAGTGTGACTCGCTGATACCTTATGGCGAATAGCTGTCTTCTTTACCGGTCCAAGTATCGAGAATATTCCATATTACCTGTCCCGTATCTGCCTCACTTAGCAGTCTCAGCTAAGGTGGAGGAGACGTGATGACTTGGGAAATAAATAAGTCAATCCGTGTGCGTAGAGGCCCTGGAACAGCTAATGAAGGCAGTCGGAGCATCCAGCACAAATACCTGCACGATTCACGACCAGAAGTCCCCTTCTTCCATTCATGAACTCACGAGCCCTCGGCCGCTCCCTTGAGACATCACATTTTTTATAGGTTTATTGAAATTCATCGGTCGGAACCAGCTCACTTGCCTCCTTGGCTCCACGTATTGAGGAACGACCAGCCCCGCACGAAGTTCTCAGTTCTGACCTTACTGTTCTACTCGTCCTCGTCTCGCTCAATTTAGCCGATTAATAGAGCAGGTTACTGAGCAAGAAAGAGATAGAGGTTTTTTCTTCTTCATGCTACCTTCCGCTGCTGTGGCATACATGAACTAAGTAGCTACGCGATCAACAGAAAGTTAGTGACGTGACTTGGGGATCGAGGGAATTTCTTGGTAGTAGCCGAGGCAGGCTTTAAAATAAAGCATTTGAGGTCTCTCTAGTTTATCAGCTGACGGACTAGTAAAGTACGATAGGCTCATGATCCACAGCCACGTGCTCCTTTCCTCACTCCACCGAAGGACTACCCAGGCTCACAAGCTAGCAGAATCGGAACCACCGGTGAAGTCCCCGATGAGAAGTTAAGGTTTGATCGTTGGTCCCCAAGACCTAAAAAGAAAAAGGGCATGCAAAATGGAAAAGAAATTATCCTATATCACCAGAAATGAGAAAGTATCAAACTACGAACCGAAGGAGGCGGGGAGATAACAGCTCTACAGCTCAACCTAAAGGAAGAGGACAGACGGCAACTCTACTAAGCGCATGAACCACTCACTACGCTCCTCAACCGCAGGATGTAATGAGTCGAGCTGCACTCAGCCTTCCCGTGATCGAGTGATGCTACCACCTATCGTACGACAAACTGGATAGAGCAGCTTTCAAATAGGATTCTACCGATCGGGCGGGATAAAGTAAAAGAGAGAAGTCGGGACGGGATAACTCTCAGTACGGCATTCAGTAAGAAGTAAGCCAAGTTCAGTGATCCTCGAGAATGAACTATCAGGCCGAAAGCCTAGACTAGGAGGAAAGAACTGATGACTCGCATCCCCTTAATCTGAAACTCTCACAACACAAGAAGGATGGAAAGTCGTGGAATTGATCGAAGTTAGCCAAGTTCTCTTAGCCGTTACGTTAGGGTGACTCGAGAAAGCTTGAAAGGGAATTCCGAGAGCCCTTAAGCTTCAAGCTATCCGGCTTCAAGCCGTGAAGGAGGAATCCGAGTTGCATCCTCAAATAAGGAAGATCGTTCATCAGCGCTTTCCGTAACTAAGAGGTGCGTAATCAAGCTAATCTCATTCCTTAGGAGCGGAGATGAAAGAGTTGACTTTACGTTGAATACAGGAACTCATTTTCTTAGCATAGGTGGAATGAACTATCAGAGAAGAGAAGGCTGAAAGCCTAGCCGAAAGCTTTTGAGTCAAGTACGCAGGAAGAGTTTATAGGTAGAGGAATAGGGCATTCCATTCCGCATTCTTTGGCACGAGGGTTTGGCTTCCTTGATTCAGGTAGGAAAGAAGGGGCTATGGCATGATGGTTCATTCATTTCTTTGGAATCGAACTCTCCCTCAAAGGAAGCAAGCAATTCGGACAGAAGAAAGAGGGCTTGAAAGAATAACATACGTAGAGCGTGAACCAAGGTTCATAGGCGGATCAAAGTCGAATCTTGCAGATCCTAGTTCGCTTACTAATAGCTTTCGGGACCAGGCATGAAGCTTGAGTGGCATAGAATCTCCTGCCTTAGTCGAATGATCGGAAAGAGGAAAGTGAGGCGGGGGGCAATAAATCTTGGGGTGTGACAATCCAACGGCGGAGATAGGGCCACGATTGTCTTAACGTGGCAATTAAAGCAACCCCGTGGAAATAAGATTGACTGGTAACTTATAAGTCTGCATAGCATAGTTGTGGAGGGCATATGTAACTTCCTTGACAAGAGTGGCTCTGGCAGCAAATGAGAGGCACTTTTTTTTCGATCGATCCTGTTAATCTTGAGTGGACTTTATCAAGAATGAATTGGTAAGTGGCCTTGGAGATTCTGTTATGAAGGAGTGGCATTCCCCTATACTTTACCAGTTCTCAGTCCTCTCTGCTATTCCGTCTCATTTCTTATTCTTTGGCGCCACTCCATTCTCTTTCGAGTCCATACTTCGGCACAGGTAGCTATCGGGCCTTGCTCTACTTTCATTGATTTTTCAGTAAGAAGAAGCTGTGACAGAACAAGCTGTTACAGAATCAGCATCTATTGAACCCCCGGAAGGGCTAGCGAAGGTAACTAGACAGAATGAGTCTTAGTTTCAATATCCCCTGCGATTCGAAGTAGCGTGTGAGTCGGCGGCAATGGCTTTTGAGCCTGTGTACCTTATCAAAAATTGATTCCTCCTATCCCGCCTCAAGTCCTTCTTCTTTCAGCCTCATCACTACCCTCCACCTTCTATGGAAGAGCTCTTGTCCTAGATCGAGGGACTTATTTATTGTCCTTTTGTCTTCCCGACCCGGCTGTCTTCGTTGAGGTAGTGTCCTCGTCACCCGAAGAAAGTGCTGATTGTCTGCGCATTCCCTTTCTGTCTTTATAGGCCTACGCCTTATAATCTAATCCTATCAGTTCAGTCAGCGAATAACCCTCCAGCCAATAATCCTTGTAATCGGTTGACTACCTCCCGGCTCAAGTACTTTTTTTTTAGAATATGTCTTTCCCTGTCTCCGTCTGCGCTTTCTATCTGTCTGTGCTTGGAAAGATTCCGTCAAGCCTGCGCGTAGTAAGGCCAGTAGAAAGCAAGAAAGTAGGCCAGTCTACGTCTTTGTCTTTATAAGAGTCCTCTGGGCCAGTCAGTGCTTTTTTATGGGTTATTATCTGCTTTCTGCTTTTAAGAAGGGCTAGCAGGTGAGGTAAGAAAGAGTATAGCCCTTCGTTATATCCTTAGCTTTCCTTTGACTGCTTTACTTAGACTTGAACGTGGAAATCTAGCTGATATTTCTGTTCTTGCTGTTGTTGAATCTGTTGAATTTTCTTTTTAAATGATTTAAGTAAGAAAGATCCCACGTCCCATTTCATTTGTGGGAGGAATAATGCTAGCTCCAGGTCTTGGATTTGGCATTACCGCAGCTAGTGCTAGTCTTGCCATCTCCTCCCCGTGGATAAGTTTCATCTTTATTCCTTAAGTAGAGTGGCAAGAGCTCGTAGAGAGCTATCAATCAGTTCAATCATTCCGCATTCACTCGGTTGACTAAGATGAAACCATTTTATTGAGAGATGCTTTTTTTAGTAAACTTTTAGTAAAGTACCCGTGGAATTCGACTTGCCAACTGATCCGAGTTTTATATGCATAAGGCTGACGTTCGACTAGCTTGAACGGGCCTTAGGAAGAAAGAAAAGAATAGGCTGCAAGTGAGAGTGATAGAATCCGCTCAGCTGTGAATGCTGCCGATGCCAATACCGGAGCAGCTAAAGGAAGCAGTAGCAGTACAACCCATCCAGTTGCAATGGAATTGCACATTCATCTGACTCTATCAATTCCCCGACATCGACCTCCGATTCAAGTAAGGGCATTGGAGCTCTTTGATGTTGATGCTTGAGAAGAAGCTGTGGCACTGACTTTACTTTCGGAATAGAATGGCGCTGCAATAAGACTTTCTGGGACAGAATTTAACATTGCTGGAACAAGAGCATCCGATAAGCCAATTTCCTTATGAGGGAAGTAGTATGACAGTTATTCTGACTATGCCTAGCCAGAGCTAGCAATAACTCTTTATTTTCTTCCTCTCGATCTAATATGGTCCCTTGCAGAAAGCGGGAATGCCCCTTACTCAAGTGGGAATTTTCTTTTAAACCTTTCAACAAGGAAAGGTTTAAAAGCCCCTCTACTTTCTATTTTAAGTAATGAAATCCCGGACAGCCAGTCCATCTTTTGGGACTTCTCTTACATACATGCCTGCCCTAATTTACCCTTCGCCCATTTCATTGTAAGTTGGGGGTCCATGCGAGAGATTTCCTTCTATTTAGAAAGATGGTTGCCCCCCGAGTAAGTGATTTCCTTGCCTTTCAAAGCAAAATTCTTCTTTCCTTGGAATATCTACTATTTTACTGATTCACTTTGTAGCCAGTGCAGTGCGGGATCGAGTTTAAATAGTTTCATTCCTTCTGTCTGCCTTCGCGAAAGTTGTTGCTTTCCTTTCAGCAGGCGAAGAAGAAAGCTAAGGATAGAGGATAGAGATCCTAGGGAAGCTCTTGGCTCGGCAGTAAAGGGACTACTTGAAAACTCACAAGCTTGATCACACCAAGACTGGAATAGAAGTCCCTATCTTGTGAGAGTAAGAAAGTCCCTTAGTCAAGTGGGTATGGGATTTTAGGCAAAAGGCTCCACGGGCTGTACCAAAAACAGTTCTATTTCCCACTCTTGAAAGCAAGCCTGTGAGCGATCCAAGAAAGCCTATATCAATCAATACTTCTCCTCTTAGTCAATGCTCGGTCAAGCGCATCTAGTTCTATTCGTTCTCCCGCTCATGCCTTCTCCCTTGTAGCAGCCTTCGTAGCAGTTGTAGTTTGTCGTGCCAGGCAAGCGAATAGGCTCTAAGGTTCCACGGGTGATCTTCTCGAGCAAGAAAGTTTTCAAGCCAGCCAATGCTAATTCCGGTTGAAGTTGTAGAAAAAAGAGAAGCTTTTGCAGCCATTGGAACTTATCTTGGGAGTGCTCTTCCACCCCGCCCTGCTCCCGTAACAGTATAAGATAGTAAGTAAGGGCATGTAACAGTATTAGTCTTTTTAGTTGTCTCCATAGTGAGAGTATCAGTATAAGTGGAAGTCTCTTTCTCCTTGGTTTGAGATTCCTTGGATGTGGGGCTAGGCGATTTCAGATAGCTTTCTAAGGAGTCAAAGAAGTTACTAAGCAAAGCAGGTGTGGCAAATATCTTTTCTAAAGGATCTGCGCAAGGGAGTTTTCTTAATCCCGTTCAATTACTTCTGACGGAATACTATACTATAAGGGGCGTGCTTTGTTTGGAAGAGTGAATATGAATACTATCGCCTTCTTGCCCTATACCTAAGAAGTCATTGTCTACGGATAAGAAGTAGCCGCGTAAGGATACGTTGATAGGGCTATTCCCCCCCAATCTATAAACCTTGAACAGAAGCTCAAGTGCACGAAGACCCTCTGACTTAAGCAGGTGCTATCACTTAATAAAATCTCCGGGTCATTCTTCAAGACTACCACCTTCTCGTCTATCGGAAACATACATTGGAAGATGAATCAACTCCATATAAGCTGGATGACCCGGGCCTTCTTTTTGGCTTGGTCAAGACCTAGACCTAATGGTCAGGGCGTACGTAGCCCACGCCCCTTGAGGTTGAAACCCTTGGAACTTGAGTGAGCTCTGCCCGCTTCCCACTCGACCCTTGAACCCGAAACAAGAAAAGCAGGATCGGGCGCCCCGGGGATTCTTTTCTTTCGGCTCTCGTCCTTACATTCATTCCTGGAAATGAAACTCAAAAGAATGCTGCCCGAGAAAGGAGCTTTCATTACAGAGAGGCAGTCATAGAATCGATTGACTTTACTTGTCCACTTGGGGAGTCTCGGACGAAGGACTCATTCCTCAGTTGCTTCTCTTTCCTCAGCCGCTTTAGCGCGCCTAGCTGACTTAGTTACAAGGGTCCCGAGACAGCCTGTCACTAAGGCGGGCGCCAAAAGCATCAATACTACAAGCTTTTCCTTAACCCCAGAGCAGGCTCATTCCTTTGGTCCTAATCTAGGCCTGTGTAACCTTATTCACTCATTCCTAAGGCTTTCAAAGCACAGGGAAGAAATGACTCAAAAGAAGAAGGGAAGCCCCTACTTAGGGTTCTGTTAAAGGCAGGGTGGTTGAAGACATGCTCTTTATGGTCCGGCTGGAAGGCAAAGGCCTACTTTCGTAGAGGAAGTTGAAACTCGGCCGGGCTAAGATTCCTTACTTGAATCGGTTCCACACTTAACCCTGTAAAGGCGGGCTCGAACGACTCATCCCCAGTTTCCACAGATGGAGGGGCGAACTCCTCAACAAAAGGGGTGGCATCTACTTACTTTGGATACTCACTCGGGGCCTTTAAAGGAAGGGAAAATAGTAAATCCCTGGGGTTCAAGAGAGCCAAGCGACAGAAGGCGAAAGCATACACTAGCGGCCCGTGCCCCAGCACCTTACGAACATCCATCCCTTGGGACTTGTGCCAAAAAGAGAGAACGACCCCCTCAATACAATACTCCTTCAATTGTTATGGCATCCTCTTTCGAGGTCGTAAGGCTTCAAGGAAGAAGCCGCAAGGAAGGAAGCCGCTAAGCCTATGCACATGAATCATAAGCTGTGGCACTTCTGCCTTTCCTCCTTATAAGGATTGCAGGATGCATGCTAAGTAAATGACGATGGCATCGAATGCAAAAGAGGGTGTGGCACTTTCGGGGTCTGGAGCAGTCTTAGGCATATTCGCAGTCTTAGGACGGATTTTCTGTGCTAGCTGGTAATTCTATGCTAGCTCTTGCTGCTCCTCTCGGATGGGGAGACCAGTGGCTTAGTCATTATCCAGGGCATACCAATTCCAGTAGCTCCATCCTGGCTATGCCGAGTGGAACTTCCATAGCTGAGACGTAGATGTAACGGTCTCGTCATTGCTAAAGTAAGTCGTATTGTGGGCTTGAGCTCATGAAAAGGGGTTACAATATGATCTTATCCCTACGCGTACTCATGGAATAATCCGACTGGGTACGAGCTCGGTATGAACAGTGGAACCTGATCGAAGAAAGAATGCTACGGGCTATATGTCACCTACCAATACTAACAAGCCCCCGTTGGACTTTCTGGGCCATGCAATGCAGCGAGGAGACCTATATGTGAAACAAAAGAGAACTCGATGGAAGGCTTGGTTACTTGCGAGGAAAGACAAGAACACTAAAGACCTTAAGGGTGTTCGGGTTCGGAAGAAAGAAAAAAAAAATGTAATGATTCCTTTCCTGGCCTTTATGCCCGACCCGAGGAGCAGGGATTTACTCAACCATTAATGGATTCGGAAGGGGGGGAATTCAATAAATAGTAATGGAGAGACATTGGATTCACTTAGAAAGACACTCCCTTCAAACACAGTTCTCTTTTATGAAGACTATAGAAAAGAGGGGATGTTGAAATGGCAATTCAATGAATCACTTCGGATCGTCGATTCTATTGCATATCCTCGCTCGCTCTACTTATTTTTTTTATTAGGATCTCATTGTCCATTCCTACCTAGGGCCTTTTATTGCTATCCGTATTGGGGTTTGTTTCACTCCCCACCACAGCTCTCCGTTCTTCACCTCAAATAATTTGGGTTAGACTCCTTCTTTTTTACCCTTCCACTATCCATTGCATGTGCGAATCATCTCCTTGATGCCCTACTAAATCTCCATTAGGTGTCTGGAGCATGAACATTGGTGCATTAAAAGGCTCTGTGGTCTCTCTCCCCTACTCCACCGAAATAGAAGACAGATGTGTGGGTTCCAGCACTACCTAGCAGTATGGCTATGTGCTTTGACCCTACCTAGACCACATGGGTAAGAATAAAAAGTACTCTAATATGATTATTGGGATTGAATGCTTGAAAGCCGCCCATTGACCTCTATGATGTGACTACGGTGAACATGAGGGAAGGACTTGATTTGATGCACATAGAAAAACTCATTAAGAAAATAGTAGTCAACATGTAATATGAATACGCCTACACTCCAACCTAAGGGGATAGAGCAAGACCCAGTTGCTACTGGTATATGTGATAGTAGGGATCGATATGCGAAGCCACAAGCTAGGAGTTGTTTCTATAGCTTACCTAGACCTTCGGCCTAGATATTTTATAACCTTTCACTAGTTGACCCAATTCCTTAGCTTAAATTAGGTTGATACCTGGGGCTATTTACATCAATAACAATGCTATTACAAAGGCCGGGATCTCTCGCAACCCTATTAAGAGGGAATAAGGAAGAGCGAATGGAATCTTTCAACTGGAATCGCTCATCTCTCCACTGTAAACTAGGAAAGTCTTGCCTTGCAATCGGTCATTGGTCTAACCGGTCATCTATGGTAACGCGCTTCTGTCATATGTCAACTTCGCTTAATCGTTTTTGAAAATCTCTCTATCCTACAGCCTTGGGCATGCCCCTTATTCTTGCTTTAGCTCATCCCTTGTAGCTTATTACAGCTTCCTGGCCTGTAGTCCTGAGTGCAGGACTTGCTCTATACGCACGCCTATTTATCTTTAGTTAAAGCCTATGAAATAGATCTGTCGGAAGCCGTCCACGAATACTTATTCCTTCCTTTAGAAAGAGTTGCCTTACCCCTTCTGGTCTCCGGTCATCTGTCTTTATCGGTCTGCCCTTTGCTTCTTTCCCGTCCTTTGTCGGTCTTGCAACAGTCGTAATTGGTCTTTCCTGTATTCAGGACTCGGGCTATAAGGCCTCTTTTCGATAGTGAAAAGGCCTCTCCAATCTATCTGATGTAGGAGAGGAGGTAGCGTTCATCCCTTCGGATCTACGACCATCCTCAAGCAAGCCGTGACAAAAGACCCCGTGTTGCGACTCCCAGACCACACAAAAACTTTGAAGTCCACAGTGACGCTTCAGACTTTGCTATCGGTGGGGTATTGGTGCAAGAGGGACACCCCGTTGCATATGATAGAAAGCTTAATGAACGTTAAAGAGTCCAAGGGAAGGAAATGCCTTTGTATGGTAAATAATATGGCATTGTTTGCGAACATGGAGGCACTCTTTTGGGGGGTCGAAGTTCGTGGTCAATACAGATAACATAGCGACGAGAGACTAGTAAGCTCATGGAGGCTAGTAGTCAGGTAGTCTGGTCTGGAAGCTGAAAGAAAAAAGAAGACTAACAGCTAAAGCAGAGGAAGAGGTATTAATGAAAAAAAGGAAGAGCTGATTGACGAGTTCGTTCTTCCTTCCCTCCTTCAGCCTGGAGAGAAGCATCAATCAGACTCTCCATATGGCCGGGTGCGGCGGGCAATCGATCGCTCATAAATGGATTACGGTCCCCTTTCTCTTGCCAACAAAGCTCCTCTTATCTTTGCCCCTATCTAGTCTAGTAAGGCTTTGATTTACGAGGTTCTGAATACAGCATTTCTCCACTTAATGGATGCACTAATGGATGAGGAGTCGCGTGGGCAATTGCCTTCTTTTTCCTTTTCTTGGTCTTGTTAACGGTTTCTAATCTACTTTCTCTCCCGTACTGATCTTCCTTGATTACTGGACTTCTTTCAGAGGAAAGAGAAGTAAAAAACTTTTTATTACCTTCTTACGATACCGCCCCTTATTCAATCGGAATTGATAGACCAATGTGGGAAGACCATCACATAGTTTCGCTAAGAGGAGTTTAAGGAAGAATCAATAGTTAGAAGATAAGCACTCACAGGTCGTAGCCAAATCCTAATTGAATTCCCTAAAAGTACCTTGCTAAGTACGACAAGGGATGGGTATGGAATCGAAGAGGCAGCTAGGTAACAAAGATTTAGGCTCTTAGCCTTTGCCTTGATTTAGTAATCCATGCCTTAACCTTAAAAGGGCTCTTGCAGGCCTCCCGAAAATAAGAGGGTTCTAAATTCCTACAATCACACTTACAAAGACACTTATAAAGCATACTTTTTAGTCAAAGACAAGTAAGTTTCACGCATCTATCTCTCTTTTTCATTCTCTTTATAGTCTTAGTGAAGAGGCAATCCAAGAGATAACTGCCCTTGCCTTAAGTTTAGTTTAAGTGCCTCTGGACGAGAACTCTATTATAGGACGGGAACAACAGTGCTCCTTCTCCGGTTGAAACCACTGTTGCCTGATCCGTAACCAGCTCCGGCTACTGTTCCATCTCCTGCACCTTCCATCTCTTATTTGAATGCCTCACCTCCTCTCATGAGCCTTGCCTTCGAAAGCAAAGCCAAGCCAACTAAAGAGCCCCTGGCTCGGGAAGTTCACTCTTTCAGTTGCTGTTCCGGGGAAGGAGTGGGGGGTTGAATCAAATAGTAGTAGAATATTAGGTGCAGATCAGCTTCCCAAAACCTCTATTCGGGGAATTGATAGAAAGAAGCCTTTATTTTCTCCCTAGGGTGAATCATGAATTAAGGTCCATCAAAAACCTACCAACTACGGGGAAGGGAGAACTCCTCCCAATGAGGACAGATCTTTTTTCTCTGTTGACTTCCTGATTGTACTTTCAAACTAGCTTGCAGGAACTGCCACTCGAACTAGCTCCAAAGCAGAAGGAAAAGAACTAGATGCTCTTAGCACTCGAACTCGAGCGCTTAAACTTAAAGTAGGAAGCGGAATCAAATGCAGCTTCGGGCTTAGCTTCGACCTTGGGAGATGGTCCCATAGCGTCTATCAGAGTCTGTTGCTTGCCTTTTTCTCCTCCTTCCCCTTCCATTCTATATCAGCTGGAAAAAGGGCTGTCCCTATGTGAGTTGCCCTCCTTGATGGCTGTCTTCTAACTCTTATGGCTACTCAATGCGGCTAGAATGCGGCTAGCGCCTTCCCCTCTCCTCTGGGGAAAGAAAGCAGCTGAACCCCTTACCTTGCAACTAAGCTCGGAGACCGGGACTGCCCCTGTCCCTCTCTGGTCGATTGGGAGACCTAATGCTTTGAGTGCCCTTTACTTGCTCTCCGCTGGAAGTAAATCAAGGGCTTTAAGGGCGCTTTCTCATTAGTTAGGTCTTTTCCTTTATAGGTCGGGGAAGAGTAGTCAGGTAAGCGAGGTCGATCTCTGTCTATCGATTGGACAAAAAAGGCTGGGATCAGTATAGGCCCTCCTATCTCTTGTAATGGACCAAGAAAGAGGGAGCATAAGGTATATATATATAAAATCTGTTAAGACTAAGGATTTCTCTCCCAAAAAAGTTCGATGCTATCCTCACTTAAAATATAGGTAAAGGGATTAGAAGAGTTCCGGCAGAAGGGTACGGGAGTTTAAACCTTTCTTGAAAGAAGAATGCCATCTAAAGGTTTTATAGTCATACCCTGATGTGAGCCTTGTTGGTCATTTGGTAAGCAGATCAATTAGGTACGGTCCGACGTAAGCCAAACCAAGAGATCCTGAACAGGTTGAACATTCTTGCTTTGTCACCATTAAAAATATATCGCTAGTGATGCCAATTTTTTTTCTTGTTTTTTTTATTATAATTGATCCAACTCGTAACTACTTTGGGCTTTTAGTATGATTCTCCCGCGGAAGACGATAGCGGTAGAAAGTTGCGCGTAGGCGCAGGCAATGAAATTGTTCTTCGCGTATTATCGGAATAAAAGAAAGTGTAAAGTACCTTTCCCCCCTTAGTCAAATAGGGCGGTAAGGAATTGACCGTACCCAAAAGCGAGACAGGTGAACGCAAGAATGCACCCTTGTCTAAGGATAAATGACCGGTGTTTCAGGGGCTTCGGATTGAAAGAACTGATATTCTTATTACAGCTTGAAGCGAAGGAAAAAGCTTCTCATTTCAACTCAGCCTTAGTCAGTAAGGGAGGGGGGCTCTCTTTCCTCTCTAACAAAGAAGGAAGTAGCTCCAGCTGTCTTTACGGAAGCTTAGCCTTCACACCTTTCGAACTCTCTCCCTTATCTCCTATTGTAAGGGGCTTCTCTTGCCGGAGGAAAAAGCAACCTGGTAATGAGTCCTATTGCTATGTTCCAAAAAAGACTCTTTCTTTTCAAATAGCACCTGAACTGCAGTAGCGCTTAGCCAAGCTTAGAGCTATCAAAGGCGATCCTTCTTAGTCTTAGTACGGGCACTAGCTTGAGCCAGTTAGGATTGACTACTTTAGCTTAGTTGGAGAACGCAAAAAAGTATGTTCTTTAAAGCGAAAGATAGTTTAAGTAACCTCACTTCTTACCAAAGAAGAAAAAGGAGTGCTAAAGCTCCCAGAGCGAAGTCCCACTTTTCCTATCCCTTGGAATGGAGATTCCAAGGATTTTACTTGCCGGTCTAAATCTTGTACATAATCTCTCTCTCTTGAGTGGAATTTCCATTTCTTCCTGAACATCAGAAAAGTAATTTTTTTCTGAAAGTCTCTTTGCTTCATTCCTAGCAAGCACCATTCCCAGTTCTTCTTTCATTTTGCTACCAGTTCACTAGGGATAGTTTTCGAGTCGCCTATGGAGTCTAAAAAGATGTGTATCTTGCTATTGGTATCAATCGGTCCTCGCTTTCCTTTTGGTGGTATAGCCGCATGTGTAGATTACCCTTATTCTTCATTTTCTCTACCCTTCGGTTGCTTAGGGCGCCCTGAGGGATTCGCCTCGAGGAGAAGAGTTATTGATCACATAGCTTGGGTACTAGAAGTTGCGGATCGTATCATTCGGGCAGAGCCTGGGTCCCTTAGTATTATGTATAGCGCAGCTCCCTCAAAGTTTCTTTTGCTAGTTTTGTTCCGATCGATGAAGGAGACTCTACTAGTCGGTAGCGCGCGGATTAGTTTTCCTATTTCACTGGGATCGGTCCTAAGGCGCGTGCTTCAATATTGTCTTGATTGGCATGGCAGTCGCTCTTCTGTATTTTTAATATTCAGAGATACCCTTAGAGTTCTGTCCTGAATGGGAGGGTTGTTGAGTCAAGTCAAGAAGAAGAAAAAGAAAGTCCCACAAAGGAATCTTGGACAATGGGCACAAGTCTTTCTTTATTAAAGTTTTTTTTAGTATCTCCATTATAATTAGCATTTCTATCAGCTCTGCTCTTTTGTCTCCTGAATATCATCTCGAGACCCAAACAACGAGATCCGGATTGGAACCAACGCATATTGATTCAAAGCTTATGGCCCTTCAATACAACCCCCCTCTGTATAAAACCGTAAGTGAGCGGTGCGAGTCTACAAAGAAGACTTTCCATCTTCCTTCTTTGGCGCCTCTTCTCTTATGATCTTTTTTCCGGTTGGAGATGCTCTTGCCGATATCGATACAGTGGCTGGGTGGCATATTCGGTAATAGAAAGAAAAGGACTTAAACCAGGAAGGTCCATCCTGAGCCAAAGTCATCTGGTTAATTACTATCGCTCTAAAATATGAGTATTCAACTGAGTCAATTCAATCATCCGATACACGGGAAGCTTCTATAGATTGCTACTTCTTCTGACCCAGCGGATTTCTCGTCGAAAGACGTTCTAACGGGAGATAGAGAAAGTAGGGCATAGAGCAGAAAGAAAGACTACCCGGAATACACCAGCTACAAGAGACACATTCAGGGCTCCTGCCAGGCATACTACACTCAAAGAAATAGATACATCTATGAAATGATTGCAGCGATTGCCTAGGAAATCTTACACACTCGGAATCAAAGATAACGAATAAAGGAGCACTCCTTAACTAATTACACTAACGGAAGGAGGTTACTTCTCAAACGGGGAGAAATAATTAATAAAAGACGAGAATGTTTCCTATGGTGCTTTGGTGCCACCGCAACCACTATATTAAAAAAAAAGCATTACACTTATCGCACTACCGCGGCTAAGACTTTCTTTCTACGGGCTCCAAGAACAGAACGCTAACAAGTCGAAGTGATAAGGCCTGGTTCAGGAAGGATTGATCCTAGATGGCAAAGTTGAGTACTACGAGAGGGGGTACGTTATACAGAATAAACCCCAATTGTTGCTACGAGAATGGCAATATAATGAGTTTTTGGGGATTAAAACCTGGGATTTGGCTTTGAAAAAGCTAGGTACGAGATTGAAGGATTTTATGAACCAAGTCAACGGGCGAGGGATGATGGAATTATGGAATTCTCGACTCGAAATGGGTTCTGCTCGAAGGCTGACGTAGAAGAGAAGAGTTTCGGCATTCAAATGAGCTATTCCTATTCCACGAAATGGGATAACTTTCCAAAAAGAGTTAAGCTACGATAGACCCAATTCATGTTCCTCAGTCAAGATGAAGGGGGGATGAGATCTTTTAGCGGGTTAGTGGGGTCCTTGGCTAAGATGGAATCTTCACCTTTGCTTTCAAGTTATCTTATCAAAGCCGGGAAATAGGGAACTCTAAGTGGCTCACTTATAGTGTTTGAAGTGAGGAAATCCAGATAGATGGCATTTCCAGTGAACCCAGGAAAGCCAAGACTAGCTCATTCACCAGAATTTGGTTGGAGCAGCGGTAGGGCAAACCCAGTCTCAGTCCCGCCTATGGTCTACTCAAAGGTTGAAGAGAAAGAGAGTGGAATTCACGGGCGACAAAGAAAGGGCTCAAGCGAATAAGCTTGATTACGGAGGGAAGAGAGATCTTGCACCTAGTGAATAGTAAGGGAAAAGGCTGCTATAGTTCGAGAACGCAGAGGTGATGAGCCGAGAAGCTCCACACAAGTAGATGTTAAGGCAGTATCAGTGGTACAGCGAACCACTCATTCAATCTACTGTGAGTTGCGGAGTTTACCTTGTTCGGTCAAGTACCTGAGGGCAGTCGTCTTAGAAGAGATGGCGTGCTCTCCGGCTTGGGTATGGAGAGCAAATGTGGTAAAGGGGAAGCAGTGAGTCGACCCTTTAGTCTAGTATCGGTGGTAGGGTTGACTTGCCTTCTTGTGCTTATTGGTCTTAAGTTGGTAAACAGTGATTTTAAAGGTCCCAGTTTATAGGCATTAAGGCAATAGGCACTAGCGGGTCCTGTTAACTTTTAGTAGTAAGGAAGCCAGTGGGGTAGGCGCTGTCAAGCGTGCAACCTTACTAATAAAGGGGCTCTTGTACGTTAGTCTAATACTGCGACTTGACTTCTCTTGAACGAGCTATTCTTTAGGAGCTGTTTCTTAAATGGGGGCATGTAGCTGGTCTTAAGGAAAGGGCTTCTTATGGGGCCCCTGGCTTCCCTTTCAAAGGAGTGAACGGAGTTAAAACTAGCTAAAGAGAGCCTTTTGTGGGCCCGAGCTCAGTGAACGAAGCGAATGAAGTGAACAAAGCGAGGAGGAGGGAGGACTCAACATTAGCCCTAGTATTAGTAAATTACTTTCTCATTCTCTTGTGAAACTAAAAGATAACTCTTTAAAACGGCTCAACAGGTTTGATCTCTCTTTTATTGGTTAGACTTTTTTTTTTATTGGTTTTTGTTCCTCAATGAGAAACTCTAATAACTCAGCCGGATTCGGGCGTTGGTTGATAGATGGAAAGTCCTTCCCGTACTTCTCCATTAGAGGAACTAGAACTTGGGCCACTCTCTCCTTCTGAGCGAGAACTTTCGCTCGAATCGAATATTTACTAATGTAGGGAACCGGAAATACGTCAAGGAGAGGGACGAGGCGTTAGGAGATAGTCATCAGTGGAGTCGGGAGAGGTTCGAAGATGTTGCCTCAACAGAAAGAGAATCTGGAGGAAGATCGAAGGAAGAGGTTACTGGCTTAACCGGTAGGGAGCGTAGGAACTGATACCGCGAATAAGGATATGGGTTGGCTTACGGCTCGATTAAGCAGTTTCAACTAACCTTTCTTTGTCTAATAGTTCCATAGTCAGGAAAGGAACCCCTAGTTAATAAAGGAAAGGAAATATCCCCTTGGAGGGAGTTTCCTCTAGTTCAGTAGCAAGAGAATCCCGTAGGAAAGAAAGAATCAGGTAAAGAAGGGATTCCCCCTCACCCTTGAAAGGGATGATCCTTATCTAACCCTCAAAGCCAAACAGTCAAATAAGTAAACCTTCATGCTCTTAACTTAAGCAACTCGGGACTGTAAGCCTTAAGCTTCACTCCGATCTAAGAGCATCTGATAACATCTTCGGCATTGTCGAGGGAAACTCAGATAACCGGAATGATTGGCCTTCACGCCTATCCCGGAACTGGCAACAGATCTTTCAGCGGATCCAGCAGCGGATGTAGCAGCGGATCAATATCAGCTGTGTTCAACTCCTGCTACTGGGTCAACTCCAACCCTGCCTCTCGGACTATCTAAAGAGCTATCCAAGCCCTTTCTCTGCTACGTTCCAAAGGCACCCTCCCTACTAGCTACTGCTTCGACTGAGTGATTGAGCGTAGTTCCAAAGGTCTCTTTCTGACGTAGCTTAGGTAAGATAGATTTAGCACTGTGTAACATTGACTTATATAAGGAAAAGAGTTTCATTTCAATTCCAAGATCCTATCTTGTCTTTTTTCCCACCGAAAAAGGGCAGTCCTACCTTGCCCTCACTCCGTCCACCCTCTAAGCCTATTGCAGAAAGTCTTATGCCCTGTTAGCGTCTTCAGCTCCGCTCAACCTCTCTAACCAAGTATTCCACTCGTTCCTGTGAGGTCTAGTTACCGCTTACGCCCCTTTCGAAAGCAGACTACACCCCGTGAAGAGTACCGACTACCATAGGGCAAAGAGTCACTTAGTTCCCCAAGAATGCTTTCATAGCCCCTGTCCCTCCGTACTTTCCCTTCACTAGGTAAGATTGTGTCGCTTACCCAGGCGCCTCGGCCAACCACCAATCCCCCTGCCATCTTTCAGCCTCTCCAGTTCGCTCTCTTCTGCGAATATGGTATCTCAGGCTGAAGCCGATCAGACCCTTGTATTATCGTCTTGGATCTTTGATAATTTGATATTGTAAAAGATCCAACTCGCTCTTTTACACCGATGTAGAAAAAAGTATACTTTCCGGGGCTTGCCTCTTTTTTGAATATTGAATAGTCCCCACCGTTAGTCATGAAGGCCCACTGAAGCTGAAACTTGTTTTCCCTTTTCTTTTTGACTAGGTCAGCTATTTCAGTTCCGAGGAAAGGTGCCTGGAATACCCTCTTTAATATAGAAAGTTCCTTGCCTTAGACTTCGAGTTGACAGAGAGGAATGGCAGAACTCTTGGCCTTACGAGACGAGGGCTACGATTAGCTCATCTGCCTTCTGGCACTTGGTATTATAATACGGATACTTAACTTCATTACTTTACGAGGACACCCTCGCTAGATTCAGGTTCTCCTCCCAGGGGAGAAAGGTAAATGCATTTTTTTTTAATGAAGACCCGGTAGCTTTAGCAAAGGAAGAAAGCGTAGAGGCTCTGCCTGATCTGATCCCCGGAGATGGAAAAACTTTTGACCCTGGCCCCAGCTTAACCACAAAAAGACTTATTCAGTCGAATTGGAAGACTGCTAGTGAATCAGCGCTTTAAAAGGGGTATTTTCGTGACTCCGCTGCTGGCTGCTAGCCTCTTGTTAGCTGCTTATCCGGTCTTGGTGGGTTAGGTGAGTAGGGTAATTCGATTCTGTTTCAGAAAGAACTCTGAGTGAACAAGGGTTTCCTCTCTTTTTCTTCGCAATAGCTATCAGTTCAAGCAGGATAGTCCGTCTTTCTTTGTTAAATGGCCGAATTAGCGAATAGAATGGATCAATCCCACATTCGGCTCAACAAAAGCATTCGAGCATCCTATGTGTTTTTTTCCCTATTTTTACCCCTTCTCGTCCTGCTTCGAAAGCTACGTCGAAAGGGAAGATAAGAGAAGGCGGTGGCTAGGCTAGGTCTTAGTATGAGACGATGGGTTACCTTTCCTTTGCAGCAAGCGCAATCCTCGCAGCGCTCCCCAGACAACGAGAATGAGATGGAAGCGGACACACATCCGGGTCCACAACAGACGATTCTCCCATAGTATTGGGTCGTTTGGCTTATAGATCACGGCCTGGGGCACCTTTCAGATATCTAAGAATACGAAAAAGAGCCTCGAGATGTGACGCCCTTACTAAAAGAGACTTTGCATAAACTTACTTACAAGGCTCACAGCATGAGTGATATCTGGTCGTGTGATGATGAGATAGACGCCTCACAAGTCTCCGAAACTTATTCTTGAGATCGTCAATCATCAAGATTTCAGCCGGTAAAAACAGACGTAGAATCTACTTCAACGCAGATCCTTGCGAATGCGAACGCAAGCCTGGATCGTTGCGTTGTTTTTTGGTCGGGATTGCCGGCGATACAACTTAGGCTCTTCCTTCCCCACAGATGCAAAGGCAAATCCACCCTAATAGGGATTTTTTTTATATCATCCTTCCCATCCAGACAAAGTATTCCCCTTCCATTCTTTCAGTACTAACAACCTCCCATTCAAAAACATGGCCCTCCTCTCTGACGGTCTTACAAGAGAATGTTTTTGAACACAAAGAACCCATTATCCATCGAGAACAATTGGACCTCCCCTTTACATCTCCAAGCGAAGGCAAAAAATTGCTTAAATTCCAGAAGCTATACGCCGGTTTCTTGCCGACGCAATAACCGACTAACGCTTGTTGAGAGTTAGTCTTTTTTTATCCCCTCGGAGTAAGGGATTGTCCACCTCACCGCCCCGAAGAGCAGCGGCTCTGTTGTTTTGCACGCCGACAGAGAGATACTCCAAAAAAAAGTACCGACGCTCAAGCGAAAGAAAGAGCAATCAACTATATGCTTAACTCATGCCCCAGGAATCCCTAGACACAGGGGGTGCGAGCTAATCTTTTACTAGAGGGAAAGCTGGGGAAAAGCATAGAGCGTGCGTGCTCAGCTCTCGCCCTCTTCTCATCCGCGAAGCTGAGGTTCACACACTTTTCTTTCTTTATGAAATTACACAGCAAGCTTCCAAGTCAGGCGCTTGCGCTTGGTACTATACTAATAGCCAGCCTATCTAGAGAGTATAGAGGGGCTATGGAGAGGAGCGCAACTGTGCTTCCTCGCTTCGCCAAGAAAAGCACTTCTTGGACTTCTTTCGGAGTGAAGAACATGGATTGCGGAGGCCGGCGGCACAGATAGCATTTCGTACAGATGGACATATATATTACGAGTACCAGGTACAGATAGATATTTCACTAGCACCAGTTTTTTACCTATAGCTATAAGCGGGGGAAGCTGAAGCTAGATCTGTCACGTATGAAGGAAAGAAGCACGTTAGATACCTCTTGGGCGTAGATAGGAGACCTGATCATACTCTTTACTCTCATCAATAGTGACGTTATGATTGTCGTTATTCTATTCCGATGGATTGACTGGTGCCCAAAACTCCTCTCTTTGGCTTATATCCATAGGCTGACTCGACCTTCTCGGAGACGCTTTGAATGATTCAAACTTTCACTCGGAGAGTTGAACTTGCATGCATCCTCTACTATGAAAGCTTACCTGGAATAAGGAATTCAAAACCTGATCATCCGCTTTAGCATAATTTCGTTTCAAGCATTTTTGAACTCGTTTAGGGGATTGATTGATCGAGTCCAAAAAGGGGAAGAGGAGCCGAAGACTGTTTAAGAGGCTCTCGCAAGGCCTGCTGCTAGGGAGTGGATTCAAGCAATGCAGGAGTCGATGAAAGAAAAAAAACCGATATTCCGAGGGAATCAGATACTGGCTAGGAATCGGGCTTTGATGCTAAAAAAAAGTAGTTTCTGTCAATTATACATAAAAATATGAGGTCAAGGAATAAAGGTGAGTGGTCCATTCCGTCATCAGCTCTTAGGAGATGCAGTAAAGGATATCCAGCTAGGGGTTGGTTTGACCAATAGTGATAGCTAGTCATCAGCTAGTCAGGTTTGAAAGGGTGTACTTTTGGTTTGGGATAATGTTACGCGACGTTCAGAACCAGCCTTGAAGTGAATCAATTCACAAGTGAAGCATGACTCGTTTTAGTTCAAATAGAAGGCTCCCCCTATCCGTAGTGTTCTTCCCCCATCCTATGTTCTTACCCCATGCTATCTATTCCACCATGTCAACTTTACGAGAATGTCTTATTATGGAAATAAGGGAGCCGGTATTCAAATATGAGCCTATATTCCATAGGGTCAATCTCGTTAGACTGGAACGGGATATTCTTTCTGGTGAGTATAAACTCACTTCCTTTTGGATAATAAAAAAAGTAAAGGGCTTTCCTTTTAAGATGGACAGCTTGTGTTTTTTTCGGTTCGACACCGGCGACAAGTATGATTATATGCAATACTATATTGGTCTCAAACTAGAAGATGAACTTATTCTTATATCACTTGCTAATGTACTACGAAACACCCCGAATCTCTTTCTTGACCAATCATACGCCTTCCGTAGGGATAAGCAAGCCCTCAGCTTTTTGGCTGAGATAAGATATTGGTCCAATCTGCGGGTCCTATTTGTTATAGATTTTTCTGGATTAATGCGGAATCTTTGTCGAAAGCGTCTTTTTGAGAAAATCAAGCCTATCATCAATGATGAATTCATATTGAATATAGTCAATAGTTTTCTGCATTCGCCGATACGGGACATGAAAGGGATAAACTGGGCCTACGACAAAATACCGCCCATCCGATTTCTTCGTCCGGTTTTATTCAACTTTTATTTGGACGATATGGACAGAAATTTCCTTTCTAGGTTTCCGGACCGCTCGATTCTCTCATCAGCTTCTTATTCCCCCATTCACTGATTCTCTAGCACCATCGTCTTCCTAGGCTAAAAGCGCTTACTCCTCCAACACCTAAATCGATGGAACTTTCTTTCTTAAATCACACATTCCTCAGTATCTCAGTATAATAGTATAAATTAAAAAATGAGATGGATCCTTCCTAAAGAATTCATTGCCCTGGAGCCCCATCTCTTGAGCTCAGTGGGATATAATTGATCCAACTTGGAGTTAGCATTCAAATGCAACTATATGCTTAACACATTGAGAAAGATGTATATAACGATGTGCTCTAAGGCATTCTCTATTCCCATCCCGAATTTACTTATCGATACTCGTACAATCAAGTTCTTTCAGTAGGAGAGCAGTAGTCACATCCTGTCTTCTATCTCCTCGTCGCTTTTCATTCTAGCAGTGATCTAGTGGCATTCTATCTTGAAGCGAGTGCAGCTCAATTCCATCGAGCTGAACATGGCTCAAGTTTTCAAGCTGCCCCTCTTTCTTCAACCTGAAAAGAGCTAATCTTAGCCTGCCTCTTCTCTTATCCTTCTAGGCGAGGAGGGAAATTTCTAAATAAAATAGAAAACGTTCTAAAAACTAGTCGAACTACTGGCTTCTTCCGTTCTCCAGCCTGCTTTGACCCAGCTACCGAGCTCCGTCGGTCCTATTTATAACTATGAAACCGAAGCCCCTTTCTTCCGAGTTCCGAGACCAAACTCCCTTATATTCTTATATATATAGCTATAGCCAAACCTCGGGTGAGAAATTATCCCTGCCCTTAGCCTTGCCTTCTAGCTATAAAGGCTTCAAGCCTACTTCTTCTAAGGAAGATTTTCGTTTCACGCCGTGGAAAGAAAGTCTTCAGAGTCAGCAGAAAAGTGGACAAATGCTGCTAGTCTTTTCGACGAATCACGAATAAGCGCTGTTAGGATTTTAGGAGTAGCATTAAAAGGAGCAGGAAGAGCTGGGGACTCATTATTGGACAGAAGACATCATTCTCGAAAAGGTCGAAGGACGAAGAAGAGCTCCAAGCAAGAGATATTATTCTCTAAACGCACGGGTGAGAATAAACAACTACCATTTAAGCTGACAGCTACACGGATTCACCACTACTTATGACTTCTGACTCCTGCTCCTAGACAAACTAAGAAGCAAGGAAAGAGGAACTATATATATAAGATCTTTTATCCGCTACAACTCTAACTCCTAACTCAGGAACTACCTAGCTACCTTAGGGCGGATTGCCGAAGAGAAGAAGCAAGGCAAAGAAATGAAGCAAGACAAACTGAAGGACAGAGCCAAGCTCAATTCATTGTTACAGGGTGCCACGCGCTGATAAAAGCACAAGAGGCACAAAGCAGCAAGGATGAGGAAAGGACAAGAACGAGAACATCGAAGCAAAATTAGATATATTGTAATCTTAATTATAGTAATATTAATTGCTCTTTTTTCTTTCTGTCTTTCTTCTCCTGTTGCTTCTTACTATACTTTTTTCCCTAATAGGCTGTTAGCAATAAGAAGAATAGGCTGCCTCCGCTCCAGCTTGCTCTACCACCTATGCAATCACAGCTCAGTCATTGACTGGCGAACTCAAATGGATAGCTGCTGGGAGAATTGCGACTGATGAATCGCGATCAGCCGCTGATTCCCTTGCCGTTAGATCCGTGCCTGCTACTGGGACTCGGTCGGAAGAGGATGCGTCCGTTGAATTTAGTAAGTATTTCTTTACAATGAATAAAGTAATTCATTGCGGGGAATCGGATTCTTAAATATGAGAGGGAAGATTAGTAAAAGGTCACAGATGCGCTGTGTGAGTTAGAAAAGACCGACCGCTTCGGATCGATTTTCCTGTTCTTCCAAGCCCTGACTCTGGAGCAGCGGAAAGGCCGATACCTATCTCTATCTGTATCTCTTCCTGTCTTAAGTGCTCTGCTAGATTTAGCCTGATTATCGGAGACTAATGTTGGAGAATCGGTTGTTATGAGATAGAGTACCCGTGCATTCTCTTTGCTCTTAAGCGCATCCAAGAGGACTCGAACCTCTCGCTTCGCTCGAGTCACTACGTACCTTAGAATACGTTTTCCGATCATTATGTGGAAGATTCCCCGTTAAACGTGACTTTTGAAGTCAGAATATAGCTGTCTGCAGGATTCTGGATGAAAGGATAAGAGACTTGGATATCGAGAACCTTCCTTCACCTTCAGGTAGTGCCTTTGGTGGGATTCGTCCTCCAGACATATATGAATTGATCAAATCAAAGATCTTCCAGAGTAGCCCAAACCTAACAAGTACAGGTACGGGAAGTCAGTTAGGATAACTACAGGGCCTGAAAAGAAGATTGAATGATGGTGGCATCCTGATTGACCATATCTTTAGCATACCAAGCAAGATGATTTAACCCACTTTGAACCAATCGTCGCAATATGGCCCATTCAACTAAGTCACGAGGACGATCGAAGAACTGAACATATGAAGGGATGAATGAGAACTGATTAGGATTAGTACTACGCTCCTTACGTCAAAGATGTACTATAACCCCCCTTGACATAAGGATCTATAAGCATATCCCTGCCTAACCAAAGGTCAAATGTAAGGGTGGCTTTCTTGTACATAGCATGCAACCTATCAGTATGAAGACTTCGACTATGAGCAAATCGAGACAAGTCCCCTATAACGACTGGCAAATGCAATCTCAAGAGAAAGATAAGCGGCAACACACAACGGAAGGATAGTACTTTGAAAAGTTGTTCATAGACATCATCATAGGGACTGGGCCGGATTCGAACCGACCAAGAAAAGGTAAGGAGCGAAGCCCTCTGCCTTTCTTCTAGGCCAAAGCCCAACCAGTCCTCTTGCCAATCTTGGATGAAGACCTATATGTAGAGGAAAAGTAGCTTGATATTGGGGCAGGCTTTTTTTGTCACTGTCACTCGCCTTTCTGTAGTGGCGACAGGCCTTTCAAGCATCCTACCATATCATCCTTCCCCTAAGCTGATCCACAATATAAGTTTGCCTACATGAGAAAGAATTGAGTTTGACCATAAATAGTCGAGCCCGTCCCTTGACCATACCATAGCCATTGTGAAGCGCTCTTTGACAAGCTGCAGCGAGCGCCTACCCAGGTCCCTGCTTCAAGTTGGGCCCTACTGGGAGATGGTTGGTATCAGACCTTCTATGTAGTTCTCATGGCCCCTTTTATTTGCTCAGTTCCTCAAAAAACCGGGATGAAGCCCAGAAAAAAGAATCTGAATCTGAAGCGGGACCTCTTCCGATAGAGTTTCAACTTCCTAGAATTACTATTCTATTAAAGGATAGTCTAATCCTTAGCCGAAGGACTAAGTAAGCAAGAAGCTACCTTCTTTTCTGTAGTCTTTATTTAGTTAGTTAAGAAGCCCGCTTTCCCTGTGTGGCTATTACAGGGAAGCTAAGATACGCAGCACCTTTATATAATAGGAGGATCTCTAGCCCTGGGAATGAGGTATTCAACAAAGATCCCTAGCCTAAGAACCATGAGTCCTACTCACAACCAGCTTAAAAGTAGTTATAGCAGTAGCTAGGAGAATTCCTGATAGCCAAAGCGCTAGTTTACTATTACTCTCTTTATCTTCTCGCAAAGGCTGCTTTGCTTCATTAGATGATTGTTCCTCCGACGACTCTGATGCCGCTGATTGGAGTACTTGTGCAGCCGTTTTCCCATCAATGACTCCTGGGCTGGAACCACCTATATGTTGATCCAAGGGACCAGTTAATGGATTTAATTTAAATTAAGGAATACATTTGTACTCTGAATAAGATCAGAGCTCATACATGCATCCCAGGCATAATAACCTATTAATAATTCAGGTAGGAACTTTTTAAAAACAATACCAATGAGATGTAAATGGAAAAAATACCCCCTGCTTCTTTGACCTAGTCTTTCCGGCTAAAGAGTTATATAGCTGGGGATCTCTAAGCCTATTTTAAAGAGGATTTAAATAGTATTTGGGCAAAGGTGCAGCATTAGACAAAGGGGTAGCCTTAGGCAAATGAGTTATTTGCGTTTTATGGAATACACGAGGGCCTTTAGCAGGAGGATGAATAAGCTTTTCACAAAGTAATTTCTTTACTATTCTATCTCTATTCAGTACATTTAGAGCTATTTCCGAAGGATCACAAATAGGTAGCTTTCTTAACTTAAGACAAGCACAGGATCAGCAGGAGTGGTAGGAGGGGTAGACAAGAGTGGAGCCATCATAGGGTGGATATCAGGCACTCTTAGACTGCTACTCCTTATGTTGATAAAAACCTCAAAGATGGGATATTAGGATGATTCTTCATCGGAAGTCGAGTTATTGAACTACATACAATTCCAGGCCCCTTTTGAGGTATATTGAAGATTTACTATTATTATGAGTAATAGTAGAAAGTTTATTAAAGAAAGAGTGGGAGATTAAGTTATGCAAATTTCTTTCCTTTTCTTTTTTTAATTAAATTTGCGCTAAGTTACTTTACTTAAGGTATTCATTTTGACCCCACCTTCCGTAGGCATGTTCGGGGAATTTCCACCTTCCTTCTCACTGTCACTAGAGGTTGTGATTCCCTCTTCTAAATAGAAATCGGTATCTAGTGCCTCCTTGGCCCTGAGCGCCTCTAATCTTGAGTGTAGGGGGGAGGGCAAGCCCTTCCTCTGCCGGCCCCTTCCGGCTCACCAAGCTCAATAGAGAGCGTACCCCAAGATGAGATATGGAGGGCCATTGAGCCGCAGGATGTCGGCACATCTTCCAGCGTAAGCCAAGCGCCGGGTAGGAATGACGCGGGGCCTTCACATGCAGGTCCTTCACATGTGGTCCCCGCCGATGACACCGATGAGCCTTACAATCGGCCCAATGGGTATTGGCCCCTTCAGCGGGTCCTAATCGACTACCTGAAGGCAGACATGGATACTTCCTTCGACAGAACACCGTCATACAGGAAGTATCAACGGGTGTTCGAGCTGTTAGCGGGACAGCATTATAAAAGTAAGGCTCGCCTCGTTGAACTTTTGGGGGATATATCCAACCGCTGATAATCCTACATTAGAGCGGGCGCGCCATATCATGGCTGATATTTACGAGAAGCAGGTGAAAGATAAAGACCTTGATAACTATGAATTTTATGACAACGCAGGCCAATAATTTAATGAATTGAGCTAGTGGAATTCAGCCCGCGGGGTGAAGGAAGGATAGGTTGGTTCGAGGACCCGTTGGTCAAAGGAAAGGGGAGGTCGGGAAACGTCTTCAGTTCTTTAATTCATTCTGTGGCGCGCATTGGCTAAACAATCATTTGGTAAGGAGGGTGGGTGGGATCGCGATCGACTAACAGGGAAGTCGCCCGATAGGGCAGATATTGGTTCGAATCCAATTCGTGAGTATGTGGGGGGATGCTCCTATCTATGGAAATGATCTGTAGACGGGCATGGACATAAAGATTAAAATTATCCCTTCCAAGGCTAGGAGTGCAGATCGCTGAGGAAGGAACCGGAGCAACCACTGGAAGGAAGCCTAATGGTATGATTTCAGACCATGCTTGGGGCGCTTCCGACTGTCTTAGTGCTTTTGAAGTATCCATTGAAATCTCTCTTTCAGTGCCCGGTTTCCACAAAGCATTGCCCTTCGTAGCTGCATTAGGAGACATTAGATATACTCCGGTGATACACTAAGAGAGTCGGCTAGGTAGTACACAATGAGGATTCCCCGCCTGACATCTAGGAAAGCTCCTTTCTGCTGTGCTTGCCACTACTGCCTAATAGGCTTTTTTCGATTGAAGCTCTCCTCGAACCATTTCTGATGATTGAGCCTTTCCTGAGTCAGTGAGAAAGCTCTGCTTTAAGCCTTTCTTCAGAGTTCTAGCAAGCCCTTCTTTGACCGGGCATTTCTGCGAGTTGATTCTACACCCATTCGGGGTCTTTTCTGCCACATCTCATACCCTACGGGTCTTGACCACGTAATCAAAGGCTTTAATTTAAAAGGTCTCTGCAGTGGAAGATTTTTTATGTGCAGGACCTTAGACGCTAAAACAACTTAAAACGCGAGTGCCTATGCCCATTAGAGCTCATTCCCTTCCTTGCTTGCCCGGAAGGTATTATTAGAGCTTAGCGCTTGTGCTAAGGATAGCTTCTTATATAAAAAATCGGGAGTTAAAGGCATTGAACAGCATCCCAGCTTTACTAACTAATAGGGGTCATCAAAGCAATCCATTTCAGGGACCCGCCTTGTAACAGCCTTCCATGAATCTCCGTCAGCTCGGGCTAAAGAAAAGGGGGCTAACTCTGCCAAGGCGAACTCTTTCCTTTTGTTTGATTTCTTGGAAGTAAACCTTCCCGTTCACTCCACCAAGTAAGGGACCCAGAAAGGGCTAAGGCTCAGCCCAGTCTGAAACGAATCCCGAAGGCACTCTTCTTTATTGCGTAAAAAGCGTATTTTTCAGCCAAAAAACCCCCTCTTTAAGCAACCCCGTCAAGGCCGCCCTCAAGTTTGATCATTTTTTGAATCCCACTCCCCTCTTGTCACTTAAAGGGGGACTTCGAATTAAAGCGAAAAAGCGGAGGTTGAATCATTCTTCTCGATCAGAGTGGAAAGGCCCGTTGACACATCGAGCTATATCCCTGAAACTAAGCAAGCTGTCCTCTCGAGAAGGAGTTTGACCTTTCCGAAATAAGATTAGGAGTAACCGTGAAAAAAAGAGATGAAAGCAAGTGTAGCAAAAAGAAAAAAATTTACTTCCGGAAATGAGAAGCGGTAAATTCTTAACTCTTCAACTATCACGGATTAGCCCATGAACCGAAGACCGGAAATAGAATAGTAAAATCCCGGATTTCTTGATGTAAAAGTAGCTTCTTGATTTTATTCTTCTTGCTCCTCCCGGTAATGCTCTTACTACAAGGAAGTTAGGGCAGCGGGCAGGCAGGAAGTTAGGTCAATCAGTCGGTCAGTCGCTCAATCCACCCGAGGCAAGGGATCAGAGGTAAAGACCGAAAGAGGTTTTCATCGGGATTTTGTAGCAGATTAAAGCTCGTCAGCTTCAACAGACAGGCTGGGAGAAAAAGAAAGAGGGTTTGGTTGCGCGCGAGAGGAATGATTCTTCTTTGTTTCTTGAAGGCCTCCCCCTTCCCCTTTGGGGTACAAGTACTCTGATTGAGTGAGACAGCAAAAAGTCCTCCTTTCCTGCAGCTAGTCGTCTCAAGTTGAAGTCTCCCTGCAGGTTGCTGTGGGAGTGTCCTCGTCTTCTTCCTTTCCCCATTCTTCAAGTAGCATATCAACTCTTTCTTCAGGGAGAGACTTATTCATTTATCTCCCCGTTTCATACCTTATCAGGCAGGTCTTCTTGGAGGGTCAGAGAAGTTCTCGGCTTTTGTTCGTACTCTTCCATAGAGTCCAGATCTTCCTCGATCGGAGTCTTCTTCCTCTGGATCTCCAATGGTAGGACAGGTAGTTTACTACTTTTTCTTCCTTTTCTTTCTCTTTTTCTTTTGAGTGGGCTTCGAAGAGCTTTCTTCCGGCTGGGGGCTCTCCGCCATCGGATGCCAGTCAGATTATTGACAGCTTTAAGCAGCTTCATGGATTTCTTGGAAAGAACTAGCTGTCCCTCGGGTCTGTCGGGTGGCCTTAGTGCTTCAGACGCTTCATCAAGCGCCTCCCAAAACACCCCTTCATTCCCCTGAGCCACTGTGAAAAGGTTAGTGTGCTCAGAGGCTTTGCCCAAGAGGACATTCTTGGAAAGGCGCCTGCTGCCCTGATCTTGTTTTTCCACCCAATCCTTGAAGACATAGCAGTTTTCTATGGGATGGCTGATCATCCTGTGAGATGGGCAGTCTCGAGGATGCTCTTTTTTACCAGAAGAAGCAAAGAGGACAGAGTCCTTGATGTGAAAGCCCTTTTAGGCTTGTAAAGCAAGGAAGAGGACTAGGAAGTGGTACATAAGCACAAGCAATCGGAGTTGGCAGGTGCATTCTAGTAGTGAAAGCTCAATCCTACACAGTCAATGAAAGAGCACTAGCGGTAAAGGCAGTCTATCTACTTTATAAGACGGATATCCTACTCTACCCAACATCTATCTATTATATGTCTTATGGAGCCTACCTCAATGAATTAAGAAAGTTAGCAGGTGAATAAAAAAGTGTAAGAGTGAAGCAGTAAAACAGGAAAGTCAGAAAGCTCGCCGCAAGGTCTAAGCGTGTATTCACTCCTCCCTTCTAGTCTAATCTAGTTCTATTCTATAATCCAGTTGAGAGAAGCATGTCAGGAAGGAACGAGTGTAACGAGAATCAGAACGAGCAGAAGACTTTCCACGAGAGGTAAAAGTGGTTAGGCGGTCAGTCAATCGGCTTGATAGTTAGTGTAGGTTTGGAAGTACTAGATCTCTTTCCTTCTAGCCTTTCCGCACATCTTAGATCCTCTTCTGCCATCCAGTCTATTAATGAGCAACTACGAGCTCCTTTTAGAAAGCTAGTTTAAGGGTGTGTTTAATGTAAAGCGAAGGTTACGGATCCCGGCAATGAATGAATCTCTCTCTAATGGTTTGAGCGAAGGGATTCCTCAAAAGGGATCCCGAGCGTTGTGTTGCAGTTGTTGTTGCTAGAGCGTAGGTCCGCGGGCTATGAACCAATCCCTTCTTCCTGTTGCAGTCTTGCTAAAGTGAACCACTCCACTAGCCCTTCTTTCCTGATTGATGAGCGAAGGTATCCACTTGAGAGGATCCCGAGCGGTGGGTTGCAGCTTCGTTCCTGATCGATGGTTACGGATAAGGATAAGAAACCAATCCATTTCCTGTCGATGTTGCAGACTGAGCTGTGTAACCAGGGGTCTATCTATCTCTGAAATAATAGGTGAAGAGCTCGAGACTCCGGCATCGAGTGCGAAGATCGTCCTTATAGAAGCTCCATAGTGGGAGCACGGGAACGTACTCTACTCCGAGCTACCCACCGCTATCCCCCGTTGGGTGGGCAAGCATCTGAGGCAGTGACTGAGCAAGCCAAGGTGCAGCTCCTTGATAGAGAGGCATCAAGCAACTTGATGGCTTCGAAGCATGCTTCAACTAACCAATGTTGCTTTTACTCCTTCTTGTGCTATTGCTGTCCTTTAGAAGTCCCTAAGGGTCTCTTAAAGGCTCTGTAATCGCACCCAAGCTTCCTAACTCTAGCTTGTTGTTTCTATCGGCGAGTGAGTTGCCGTTGTAGCTTCTCGGCATGATGAGCGAAGGACTTCATGGGAGGATGTCCGAGCGGAGAGCAAGGTGTGTGCCTTTCCTTACTTGTTGTTGCTGATATCACTACTAGTAGCTCGAGGTCGTTTTTCTTTGTTGTTGCTTCTTGTTTGCTGTTAGCCTCCAAAGGAGCTCCGCTTTCCTAGTTCTGAGCTAGGAGTTGGTAGCTCTTCCTCTTGTTATCCTAAGCTAAGCCATCTTCCTTTATCTGCTTCTAGTTGGGTTGTATGCTCTTGCGAGCCCTCCGGGGGAATGGAGCCACGGGAAAAAAGCTTTAGTAAAGCAGTACTGAGCTACGGGCTTCTCCCTCACTTCTTCTTATACCGCTCGTGCCCTATCCAAAGCTATACCCAATTATTAGGGCTTTCCCCCTTTACAACATAGGGGGTGTGCTTGATATTAAAGCTAAGGAAGGTCTAATCCATCTTATTAAGGTGGAGGGCCAGTCTCAAAGGAGTTCTTTTTTTATTCCCTTTTTTAGAAGCAAGAGCACGACCCTTACTCAATAGGAAAGATCCTTCACAGATAGAAAAGAATCCAGGTTGTAGTGTTGCCAGCTCTAGCCCTACATTCTATCTCTCTCCCTGAGTCCCACTCAATATTCCATCTATACGTTTCCTTCCCCCTTCCGTCTATAATTGTAGCTCTCCGTCCAATAGCATCGAACAGCAAACGGTGACAGATCCGTAGCAGTATACCACTGGCTCAAAGGAAGGTTCACTAATAGTAGTAAGTCTAAGTCATAAGCAGCAAGTAATAGCAGTCCTGCCTTTTCGTAGAATGCAACGCTTATACGTTCACTGAGCTCGCAAAAAGCTCCTGGTGGTGCGCTTGGTTATGTGTGCTGTCTACTCCTGGGTGGAAGAAAGAGCACAGGCGTCGTGAGCAGTCAAGGGCTCTTAGAGGATATCTATTTCCATCTGAACTAAGGTTATCCAGGTATCGGCCCTAAGAACATGTGCTAAAGCACCTTTCCGGTGAGAAATCCGCTGACTAAGCTTGTGGGGGAGACTCAGCTGCTAGCTCAGATCTTCTTGTTTCGGCTTTCTTGCTTGGGTGGGCCCAAGCTCCTAGCGTTAGCGAGAAAACTACCTATTTAAAGGTAGGACCTAGACCGATATCTTTCTTCTATGGCGAAGGATCTGAAGGTCTGAAAGCGCGTAAATAGCTTCTGAGAGAATCCAGCTACTCTCTTGAAGAGGTGTTTTACGCACTTGAATCTCTATCAATAACAATAGGAATAAAAACCTGATTAGAATCGTTAGGAAGTGCACTTATTTTCTTGTGTTAGGGCGGGGAAGTATATACTGCGACACAACTAAAGCTGAAGACCTCCAGGAAGCGAAAAGAGTAATTGGTTCTTTGCCAGTGAATCTGTCTTAAGCATAGTGCACGAATGAACTGGGTAGCATTCCATCTCTTCTATTATACGTCAATACTTTGATCGATTTGAAATTGACAGTCTAATTCTCCTCATAGCGAGTGAGGGGTAGAAAGGAGAAAGGAAAGGATGTATTTCCCCTGTCGTCATATCCGCTATGAGAAAGGGAAATCATAGGAAAATCACTGTCCAATCATACACAGATAGAAAACAGAATCGTAATATCCGGTATTCAAGAGAGAGAGATGCATCAAGTTGATTACGACTTACACTAGGGATTGTTTTTTTTGCAACTTTGAAAGGAGAATTTGCATGGCCGGGACAACAAGCAGATAAACATCGATCTAAACGAAAATTTTATGTGGGACATGGAAGAGTTCAAGGCTGGCTTTAAGTAAGTAGGGCCCCGGAAGAGGAAAAGGTCACCATCATCAGCATGTATCTTACGGGTGATGTGAAGGAGAACCCGGATGGAGCCTTACAGACGGCCTAGAATCGAAAGCTCAAAAAGGAAGTGAAGGATCAGTTCCTCCCATGCAATGTGGCATGGCTCGCTCGTGACTAATTAAGGAAGGGGCACGGTGAGAGATTATGTGAAGGACCCTAATGCTGAACATAACATAAATAAGAGGACAAAGTCTTCCATTGAATGGCTGGTTTACAAACCTGGGCTAGACAAAACAAAGGTACTCCGAGGGCTAGCTAATGACAGAGTACCTCCTCGTTCCTCGTTAATTGGAAAGCGATCCCGTCTACATACTAGGCTAAAAATGGGCACTTCAAGCAAAGTAGACTACTCATTAGAGTCTTCAATGTTAGGGGGTGAAAGCAAGATCCTAAAGGAAAGAGCTCTGTACTCGAGGGTGAGAAAGCAATGAAATAGGTTGTCCCTAAAGCAAATAAAGAAAGAAGAGGAGTCAAAAGATCATGTGCAAGAGCAGCTAGGAACAGTGCCCTCAGGCTTTCTTCGGAATAAGATAGATCAGAAGCAGCAACTGTCTTTGTCTGTACATCTCAAACAAATTCCCTACTCCTTATCTTATTTACTCCTTTTTTTGGCCTGGTTTTGACGGTTCAGCGAAAATCGTTGGACTCGTATGGGTCTGCTCGACTTCTTATTCCAGTGGGTGGGTCTACTATCCTACATAAAATAAGTCCCTTCAGCTTCAAGCGAAAGCATGTGAACGATTGCAAGAGGCAGTTTAGTGGACTGCCCAACAGCTTCTATTTTCGGAACAGCCATCCCGGCGATTTGCTTACATGCTTGTTCTAATAATTCCTTACTCTCTTTGAGACTCTCTATGGGTTCCTTATTCTGGGCTAGGTAACCAAGTTAGTATACTAGCATAGGGGGTGAGGGGGAAAGCGGTATCAAAGCGAGACATAACATAAGTAGATTATCCTCGCTTAGAAAGCTATCACCGCTTTCGGATATGTGCATAGTAAAGCGTCACTAGTGCGAGTCGAGTCCATATGCAACGGGACCATTAGACAAGTCGAGTAAAGAAAGCTGTATCGAATAGAGCGGGCTCAAGTACACGAGCGAGGGAGCGCTCGTAGTGCTTGAAGAGGGTAACTTCGCGCTTCGACCAATTAAAGAAATTAGCTACTAGACCGAGTAGGTGTCGCTTAAGGACTCTTGAAGGGGAGACTTCGAACGCTAGGTTTAAGCCTTCTTCTCAAGACTTGTAACTGGACCCTAGTATAGGGAGGCCTCTTGTGACAGACAGCTTTAGCAGCTCTTTCCTTCTGATCTAGGCCCAGCCTTGTGTATTCTTCTACCTAGGAGAGATCAACAGCAGCAACCTATCTTCATCAACCTTTTCCTTCTCTTTGATAGTTCCTGAAGGGAGGGCTCTCTTACGCAATTTTTCTATACTTTATATATGGGTAGGTAGTTACTACGTCCTGTAAGAAGTTTAGAGAGACTGCTTTCTTTTCCTCCGGTCGTAGATCAGGTGAGTCTAAGTCCTCTTATACTATCTAGGTAGGCCTTGCAAAAGGCATGGCATAAATAAAGGCATAAATGGAGTCATTTTCTAGCCCGATCGAGTATATGTCCAAGAAGGGGTCTCTTCCCGAGGGAAATACCAATATAAGTACGAGCATTATATCTGAGTCCATAACGGATTGTTTACCAGAAGAGGTCGTTCCCCTCTGATCCCAGCTGAGCTCCCCAAGCCCTCCCTCTCCCGCCGCCAGTCAGGAATAGAGTGAGGCGAATCCTGTATGTGTGCTAAGTGCTTCCCTTTCTATTAGCTAGGTATCTGGCTATGGAGGTCTTTCCCTACCCACCGATCTGAGTACCAAAACGATTGTGTAAGAGACCTTAATAAGATAAGGGGGTTCTTTCTCTATGCTATCTTTTATAGGCATTCATTGGTGCATTTCCTTTGTAGGACTGCTCCCCTGGTATCAACCGCTCTTTTTCTACAACCTCTTTTGGAAGAGAATGTTTAATGTAATAGGTTGCCAAGCTTATTATTAAAGGGCCCCAAGCTGAGCTAAAAGAATGATGAAACCTTCGTCCAGGCCTAACTGGAGTGAGTCCTCTTATACTATCTAGGTATCCCGGTAGTTCGCTAGAAATCTGAGTAAATAAGGGTCCCCTCGAAACGAAAGTAGGTAGAAGGAACCCCGCTAACTCTGAGAAGGTATGCTGCCCCGGTAAACCCGAGTTAGTCCGGTAAGCCCGATCGGGATGATAAAGGTGGACTTGTCCTGCCATTAATGAAATTAAAAAGAAAACCCGAGGTAACTCTCACTAGAATTCCGAACCTAGTAAATAACATCTTTTTTCTTTTATAGAATCGCTTGCTAACTGCTAACAGAGTAGGTTGGTATTGTTCCTAAATAGAGGACTGGTCCCAGTGCCTCTTTCCTCTGAGCTGGAATAGGGGTCAAAGAAAGAAGTTGGCTCCTCCTGCGGCTAGGCATAAATAGAGGCATTCCTCGGGTGATTTCCTGCTTCTTCCTGTGGATTCCCTACCCAAAGGGAAAGGGTACGGGACTAAAGCCAAGGCCTTTTTTCCTTCTATCGTGCCTATCTATGCGGCTCCCGACTGACGTTCTCTCATTTGAAGGTTCTTCTCGATCTGGCTAGACGCCCTTCCCTATGGAGGTTCTGTGTAGGATTTCAATCTGAGATTCAGACTGTGAAAACAAATCAGACTGACGGTATAGCGTTGCGTTTGCATCGTCTGACTTGTACTAGAAAATAAAGTTATTGAGCTTCCCCACGAGAAGGAGTCTCCCCCTATCTTATTCAACAACAGATTCTTTAAAAAGAGTAGGGGGTTAGCTCATAGGTTGCTCTGGGGCCAGTGCACCCCATCTTATTCAGCTGGAAGGCCAGACAGGTTGTATTGGGGCTTCCGGAGAAAGAGCAAGGAGCTTACTTACCGCCCTATTTGACTAAGGGGGGGCTAAAGGGGCAGGGTTGGGAAGGAAGGAGATACAGCTCTCGCCACGCGAGAGCTGTATCTCCTTCCTTCCTAACCAACTAGCCTTGGGCAGTTACCTCCGCCTCTTAAGAAGCTCCTTATTGGTTGAGAACGGAAAAGCCTAGCCTTGTTTTCCTTCTAGGCCCTTTCATACTCTCAACCGAGTAGGCTATCCTCCGGTCGGTAGTGGCATATGTTGTTTCGTGGAAGCCCACCTACCTCTCAGAGTAAGCTTATATCCAAGAAGGACCAACTCATTTCTTTCACTCGTAATGTGTCATTACCTCCCACTCTGGGATATACTGTTAGACTCCTGTGACAACATGGCCTTCTCGATTGTGTTGGTGTTCAATGAGTAAACACAGCACCCAATGCCAATGATTTCGAAGGCTTTCTTTAAGGGGTACCTTAGCGTCCCTTTCGCACTGAGCCTAAAACTGTTTGAAAAGAGCCCCATGTCAGGGTTGTTTTTTGGGACTCAGCTCTGGTGATGGCATTTTCGATGTTAGGTTAGTATTTAGAGTGCGCTTTCTTGAGCTTGCATACCAAGTTAGGATTCAGAGTGGATACCCCTTTCCCACTCTTCCACTCCCTGGAAAAGAGCATAGTAGTAAATTTCCCGCCCTTATTGACATCTCGCTCTGCGTCCGTATCTTTCTCATATTAATATTAGCAAAGTCTAAGTCCATTGGGTGGGAACCTTTCCCACAGGGTAGTACGGTTGAGCCGATCGATCGCATTTCGGCTGACCAGGAATTCTCACTTCCTAGAGCCAAATCCCACATGTCCGTAGGTAGAGGTCCTCCTGATTCCTCAGTAGCATCCGCTGGATGGAGAATCCTCCGCTTTTTCATTCAAAAAATGAAAAGCGATAGCACATGTTGGTGGGGAAAGAAAGCACAGCTGGGCTGGTCTCAACCGGTCTCTAAGAATCAAGGTAGACGGGAACTTTTCTTTCGGAAGTTGGTACAGAGATGAGACCGGGAATTTCGAATGATATATTCTCTATAGGGATCTGGTTGAATAATCCCGCAAGGCGGGCTCAAGACGAAAAAGTAAAGAATTCGAATGTTTAAGCAATCTATTGTGTGTGACGACTACTTTACACTTAGTAAGGTTTTTTTCTGGCCAACTGTCGGCAAACCTTGAATGAGGGGTGCTCCAAGAGAGCTATCGGTATACTCTGACAAGGGCATTCTACTTAAAAGCATAATCTTTCGTCCCCCGGTTGAAACGAGCATTTATGAACAGGAAGATGCCTTCTATGATAGAGAGGATATACTATACAGAGGTGTCACCTTGTCCCTTTATTTGAGATAGACTGGCTACCCTCTCTCTAATTTTTTTGTTTTGTGTGGTAAACGGGAGTAGCATCGGGAAAGTCTGATTCAATGAAAGCCCTTTTGCCAACGTAGATGAATCTTCTATCCAGATCTTCTTTCGACCCGTCTTCCAAGATACCCCGTAGAGATCAGGGGTGAGATATCAAAGTCGACCTCCTTGTCAGGTCAGATAGATGACTGGCATATAGAGATGCTTAAAACATCATTCTCTGACTGCGACGAAGCAAGGAGCTTAGCGTACCGTTTTTTGACTACCTTCTCTGTCATGTCTGAGTTCTAACATTCTAGGGAATCTGTGCTTTGCTTTGTCAATGTCACTTTCAATATGCTGAACACATACAAGTTTGATTGAACTGTTCACATTGGCCATCTAGAGAGATTCTATACAGTGTGCCGTTTGGGAGGAGAACTCTTGAATAAGAAAGAGGGGAAAACGGACGATGAGATCAGTCGCAGGCCAATGAAGATATCTAAATAAACATCAATAAATAGCTTTGCGTAAATAATTATAGATGCCGGGGATTAGCCCTTCTCAACTCCGACTTTTTCAGTTTCTTGGGGCCCTCGAAAACACTGGAAATCCCCAGAGTCTGTCTTCGAATCAGGAAGTACCAGCAGATGATGAAGTAGGTCTGGTCACTCGAGCAGAATTTATGGCCATCTTAGATAGAAAGAACCAAGCCGTAAATGAATAGATAAAGAGATTCAAGAAATGACCGATAGATATAAACGAGAAATTGAACGAGGGAGGCGTGACTGTGAAACCATACTTGGTACAGTTAACAAGGTTGGTACCTATGTTAACGAAAGGACACATCGAGAGGCTGATAGAGTTATCTTAGATGTAAACCTGTCCTTGTCAGCTACAGTGGCACCGATGGCCAAACAAGTGGCCAGAGATCTGACTTAGAAAGGAATCGAATGACCCTTAGTGCTAAGGCACCCCCAGAGGACTGACGTACCTCTAGGGCTAATGAATTCCCAAGCCTTAGGGAGAATCGAAGTCCTAACCAGAGGTATCAAACCTTGTTTGAACAAGGAAAACTTTAGGATACCCAACACAAATACAGAATAGGAATTCTCCTCTTTCGAATAACTTGAGTCTACCTTCGAATACCCAGAGTAACCCAGTGACTAGACAGAATGCCCAAGTCCCTACAAATCCTGGGATAGATGCTTCGAATGACCAAGTGAGAGGCCAGAATAGTCAGGAAAAACTCTAGTCAGGGTATAAAAGAGAAAGCTAGCTTTAGGAGAGAAACTACAATACAACCGTGCCTAACTCTATCGGTCAAAGAAGCTAAGCGCGAACCGAACAGAAGCATCCATGGGCGAGAACTAGAACTGATAGGACGAATACGTGACCAGAGAATGAGATGGGAGGCGTGACTACCGTGCTGAAAAGTACCTCTTATCCGCCCTAAATGCGAGAATTGCAATGCAAGCGGCGAAACTACTCAAGGAGGCAGCAAGAGCTCCTCGAATCTTGTGTTCGGTTGCTAACCACCTGCGCAAGGGCCTTGTTATTTATTTTATAGGGGAGATTAGGGAGATGAGGCAAGGAAGGACCAGCCAAGAATTCGATGTTCGATGATAGAATCTTTGGAATCATTAGCCAAAAGCCGACCTTTTCTTTTGCACTTTAACATTTCAGATACGTTGCTCGACTTGCGCTTTGGCACGCTCTCCCACCCCGCGCATCTTGCGGGGAATAACCTCCATCCGTAGAAGCTGCATCCGAAATGGGTAGATCCGATCCAGATTATTCCTCCAAGCTTGACTCTGAGGAAGGGGAAACCCAAGCAACGACCAGCTCATTCACCATAATTTGGGGCACGGCGGGTATTGAACATCTAAGTGCGAGCCAACCTCCGCTACCCTCTTTCCCAGAAACCAATTGTTACGAATCGTTAACTAAATAACCCCTGACGTAACGGAATGAAAAGCCAAACTTCCAACCCGGCCACATCCTCTAACTCGTCCCATAGATGATCTCTCAAAGCATAATCTTTGGGCGTACAACTCTGTGACAACCCACTGGTGATCCCCGCAAAGCTACATCTAATGGTGACAGAGAGCGACCCTGCCATTTCCTACTTGACATCAATGGTCTTTTTATCCCACACAACATCACAATACCCCATGCCCTCTGCGTGCAAGGCATGCCGAATTCTATCCCTGCCACCCCAAAGATCTCTAGCAGTCCTCCTGTCAAAAGAATGACGCTTGCTTTCCTAACTATAGACGCTTTACATTTATTAACTAAGCTCTTCAACACGCCCCTCCCGGTTACCCAGACCTCTCACATTCCACGATTAGATGTTTAGATTCATTGGAAACTACGGGTTTTCCTCCCTCTGGACCTATTAACCTCACTAACCCCCCTGACCAAAAGATAGCTAAGTTCCCGTCACTAACGTGACTTCGGAGTATGTGGCTGATCCGCTGAGAAAAGACGGTAAGGCAAACAGAAAGTACCACTTTTCTTAAGTTAAGATGAATCTATTGAAGAGTCAAGGTTTCCAAGGAGCACGGATGAGGCGAAGCATCGATCCCTAACAAGCGAGGTAAGCGCCCGGATACAAAGGAATCTTAGTCTATGTCTTGGTCACCCAGAAAAGTATTAAGAGATAGTTGAATTGAGGGACCTCTACTTTACGTACCTCTGTCGTCTTAAGATAAAGTAAGACACTAAGTCTCACCGTTGGAGGATTTAGTGGAGGATCTAGGGCGTTAGCCCATAGAGAGAGAGTAAAAAGCCTTTAGTACTGCACCAAGGTCTCGATCGACAGATCTAGTGGTCAGGTCAGTCACCCTCAATATTGGATTCTACGGCCAATGCTGCTAAATTAAAATCGCAATTAAACCATGTTCCTGGGGAAGGCCCTAGCCTTGAAACAAGGGGATTTACTAATATAAATATATAAATTGAAATCAGATAAAGATGCCGCTGTTAGAATCCATTGTAGAAAGGCTTGCTCACTTCTTCATCTGTGAGATGATCGTATTCTTTAGAATAACTATTATTAATAATGGGATGGGATTTTACCTTGCTTCGATCCCCTCTTTAAGAGACTCCAGAAACTCGTTGACCCATAGATGTAATAGCCGAAATGAAACTCTTTTCCTTTACGCCATAGGAACTAGTATAGAATTAGAAAAGAGGTCTTTCCTTTACGTCGTAAAGAGAAGCATGTGCCTTCCACCTATCCTGCACGTATAGCAGGGCTTTAAAGTTAAAGAACGCATCCGGCAGCGAGCGGAAAAAGAAAGTAGATTTAATCTTGGTAATTGAGTGAAGAAGCTCTCAGCGAAGAACAACCCCTAAATCCCGGAAGTCTTGAATCGGGATCCGATCTCTTTCCCTAGTAAGGAGTGTTTGGGGTGGGCGTTCCCTAGTGGTTGTACTTGTCTTCTAGGGGGGTAGGGACCTCCCGTAGGGGTTCCAATTAGCTAAGGGTTAGCTCTCTCTCCTCGGGAGAGTAGTGCTGATGCAACTAAAGGGTAATCCGCAGTGGCGGGGGGGGTGAAGGGGCATCAATCATAGCTACTTCATCGGATGGGATCGATGCATCAAGCTAGATGCTTGACTTATATTGTCGGACATTGGCAGCTAGTTTCATAGAAGCCGGTCTCACACAGTCTGGAAGAGTAGCCTTCCTTCTTCACGTAGGATCATCCCACTTTCCCCTTGGTCGAGCTAGTTGTGGAAGAGAATTCTTTAGTGGTCCTAGCCAGCCCAGGCCTAAATCCGAAATGTCGAAAGCGGTTGAAAGGGTCTTGAAAAGGCTCCCCAGGGGAATGAGAAAAAGCGGGAAGTCAAGCTGCTAGCCGGGAGTTTGATGGAGCTGCTGCGAATAACTGAATTATCATGACTGGAATCAGATGTACCGCAGAGGAGTATCAACCAGCAGTAGCGCTGGATAGAGGACTTGATTTTGATAGGGTACTTGATTTTATTTAGGGTCCTAGGCTTTACAGACCAGAAGAGCGGTAAAGATCAAAGAGAAGGGCTAAGAGAAAAGGATGGAGCCAGATGAGCAAATAAATTCCAATCTTGTTGAAATATATAGTACGAAAAAGTCAGATAGTGGCATCTAATAAAGAAAAAAAGAAGGAAGAATCAACTAGTCGCAGAAGTAGGACTGAAAGCCTTAGGTTAGTTAGCGTGCAACCGCTTTTCTTTTATAGCAGGGCGGAAAGTTTAAATTCAGACTTGTAGGAAGGATCTCCCGGAGCTAGCTTCTACTAGAGCTTCTTGACTTAGCCTAGCTGCTGGAGCTAGAGATAAGTAAGCATGGATCAGAGTTGAAAGAACTGAACCTGGAATAGAATTCATTGAAGACCCGGCTTCCGGCTTTTTGAACTTATTTTCCCGAAGAAGAATTCCACTCGTAGACGTCAGGAGTTGCCTTTACAGAAGGATGGTTGTTTGCGGGACTAGCACAAAGAATCTTACCAAAAAACTTCCCTTCAAAGGTCAATATCAGCAAATGACGAAAGCCCGGGAAATGGGCCTTTTTCCATGACATGATTCGGTGTGTGTATTCAATTACAGCGGATGCTTTGGTAGATGTCTTTTCCATTCTATAACGGGGATCCATTCTAGACTTGAGGCTGCTAATAGTTCTCCTTCTACTTCCGAAATCAAGGGAAATTCCCGGATCAGCCAAAAGAGGAGATTCTCCTTCTGTAAGCTTCTTTCGTGATTGGCTTGTTCAAGACTTCTTTCGAGATCTGCTTTATCAGATCTTATCTCTTTCCAGTTCATCCAATCTATAGAGTTAGTTTAATACTAATAAGGGAAAAGAAGTAGATTTCCCATACCTATCATAGGGAGATCTAAATCAGGGTCCCCAAATCTGCTTATTCTAACTTCACAATTGGACTAGACACAAATTGCACCATTAGAGCTCCCTTCCCTTTTGAAGAAGAAAATTCCATCCGTTTGGCTACCAAGTTGGAGCTTTCTTTACTATTGGGGTCATCACTTAAGATTAAAAAAAAAAGGCTATTTCAGAACTTGATCTTCAGGATGGGCTAAATAACCCTCCTCGGCTTGTCGATTATATAAAGAATTTCGGATGCACTTCTAGTGATGTCTCTATCTGCTAAGTCATCCCGTCCCATAGTGTACGCTCACTTCTTGCGGGTTAGCCCACTCTAAGACGAGTGAGGCTTTCGCTTGCCTTATCAGAAGAGGATGAAATCCAGCCATTGGTGCCTACGGTTAGAGCGCACGGATCAGTAGCCGAATCACCCACCCTCCTCCTCTGCTAGCCCAGCTTAACAGGGAACTCAGGCTCGGAACTTAACGACAAGCAGGGTCGGGGCATGAACTGAACTACTACTTGCTTCGCTGCCTCACCCGAAACAGGTTAATCAACCTACACTGGCTAATCCGACTTCCTCACTTTAGTAAGATTAGGGAACTGTCCCAACTGAAAGGCCCTCTTTCCCTACTTTTAGGCTTGGCTCTTCTCTTTCCGCGGGAGATGCAAGTTCGAGAGCAGTTCCTAAGGCAGGCAGCTTTTCAATAGCCCGCTTAGCTAAAGCTTTCTCGTCTCCTAAGAGGCGATTTCCTCGGGTAAAGAGAATAAATTCGGGATTTGAAGACGGGAAAGGAAACCTTTCAATCAAAATTGTATGCCAAAAACCTTTGCCTCTTTTAGTGTTGTTCTTTCCTGCTTTTAGTAAAGTTTAGTAAAATGGCCGTTACTTCGTTCCTCTTTCTTGCTTTAGGGCTAGCTTCTTTCATCTCCTATCCTGTTCTTGGGATTGTATCCCTATTCTTTTCGGGTAATTTCAATTGAGAATTTCATTTCGCTAACAAAGCATCGAGGCTTCCACCTCTCGGATCGGATCTGTGATCCCTGCCCTGCTCTTGTTCTTTCTAGCGACTTGGCTTGGCGAACTATCTGTTCTGACTTGGAGCTCCGCGACTAACCGGAACCGGGCGTGGCTCAGTTGGCCCAAAGCTTTATTTAGATAAGGGGCTTCCCTCTTGTCTAACTTTCCTCACCCGAATCCGAACGATCCTGGGGCTGGCGTGAAGTCCGTGCACGCATCCCCTCCTTCTGGCTCTACGCCGACATCTCTCGCGAAAGAGAGATTCGCAGCCGCTAGCAAGAAGACAAGAGAGACTACCGCAGCTGAGTCAAAGCCTAAATTCGATAAGAATGCTGACTCTCTTTCCGGCGCTCCTTCCTTTCTCCTTTCTTCCGGTGGTTGAGTTCCGGTGCCAAAGCTCGTTTAGTCTTAGTCCAAGGCTCGTCCCAGTTCGATTGAAGATAAGAAAAAGATTACGCAAAGAGTAAGAGCTAAGCAACTGGTTGGTTGGCAAGGGCAGGCGCTAGGACTAGTATTGGAAGGAAGGGAAAAGAAGGCAGAAAAGCAGGGACCGACAAGAGACCTGGTTCTCGCCTAAAGCCCCAAACCTTAAGAAAGAAAGCTTTAGTAATATAGGGCGGATTCGAGCAGGGCCTTACATATAGGCGCTAGCACTGTGACTGGCTAGGAAACTGAGATCACACTCTTTCCTTGAAACTCGTAACTTAACCCAGGGAAGGCAGAAAACACGGGGTTTAGCACCGGAGCGGGGCCTATAAGTCAAAGGTCCTTACTAAAAGCGGGGATAGGAGCATTAAATAGGTAAGGCTTGTCTTCTTCTTTTCTTGTTGCTGTTGTTGCAAGACCCGAAACTACTAAATTATACACAGAATAGGGACTCCCCATCTGATGCTAACTGATGCTAAGCCTTACCTATTTTATGGGCTCGTGGGGAATCCTTCCTCTACTCTCGGAATGCATGAAACGACTGACCTAAAAGGTCCCGCTTGAGAAGAAGGTGGGGCATCGGCTAACTCTGTGCCAGCAGCCGCGGTTAGTCTAAGATGTACGGGAACCTTTCACTCTAGCTCCAACTCTTCGGGCGAGATGAGCAGTTATTTTTGAAAAGTTCAAATCGAGACAACAAGCCGATAACAAAGCTAAAGCTCTCGGAAAGGAAAAGTGAGTTAGGGAAAAAATCCCGGGTTTAGAAAGTCAACGAGGGCAGTAGATCGGAGTTGGCTGGGCATCTGATCCGAGGGGAGAGGGCGGGTAAAGAAGCTGGCTAAGGGGATTGGCTAACTGGGGCTTTTTCTTCTTCACCAGGGGATTGAACTCATGCTCGTAACTTCCCTAAAAGCAGGGAAAAGAGTGCTGCGGGAAAAGAAGGCGATGGACTTGGCTCAGAAGGAGGGGATGGGGATGCGGAAGGTAGAGCAGATGCCCTAAGAAATAAGGCTTAAACAAAAGCTCTCCCTACTCAACAAAAGCTCGACCAGCAGGGCCTAATATTACTAAGGTGCGGAAGCGGTCAGGGATTCTATTCCCTATCGTTCTAAACGAATCTTTGGCCCCGTGAGCTTATTACCCAAGGAGGCCAGAGAGAGGCAAGCCACCAATTTACTGTTTAACTCAACTAGCCTTTCACTACAGCTGTTTCATCAACTACAGCAATATCCGATGTAGCGCATTCTCCCTCTTTCGCGTATCTTCACTGATGACTCGGATGGGCAGATAGCTAGTAAGTAGTTCTAGCATTTCCTTAGGCACACCTTCGAAGTGAAGGGCTTTCGGGCTAGCCCAAGAAAAGTCTCTTCTTTTTCTATGAGAAATAGAGATTGTCATTTATTGAATCCATTGGTATGGGACATTGCTCAGTGGAAGTAAGGACTGGGTTAAGGAAGATGAATCTAGGCACATGCAAGTCTAGAAAGCATTCTACGATCCAGGAAGAGAGAGATGACATTTCTAGTGAACCCAAGAAAGGAATGTAATCGAAGAGGCCAGCCTAAAAGCACAAAAAGGGAAGCAACTTGTCCACAAGCTTGATGTTCAAATAGTGGTCTTTTTTCCTAGTTTTTAGTTCCCCTAGTTCAGCTACTCGAGGGCAAATCAATGTTCATAAGGCCTTTTTAATTAAGTAAGGGAGATGTTAGGCGAGAAAGACTAATCTTCGAATTCCGCTTGAAAACTAGTCCCGTCCTTGCTTTTCTAAGAAGTTACTATCCCCTCGGGCAAGCATAAGATAAGATTTGTATGAAAGAGATTTCGTTTCACCGTTTGACTCTGAAGCTTGATTTCACACTGACAGGTTTGAAGGAAATTTCATTCACTAACCCTTTCTTACTCCCACTACTTCATCACCTGCGACAGCAGGGACGGATACAGGTACTCGCTTACTTGATTGGCTCAAAACCTTACCTTGGAATTTCGCCTGAAAATCGAGATTTCGTAGCAGGATTAGAAGAGAAGGTAGTTTGGTGTTAAGGACCCACCCTCCAATTCATAGTATTTATTCCCCCCAAGCCGGTTCATCTTTGCTTCCTTGCATGCCGCTTTGTTAACAACCGGCGAGACTCTCCTTCTCAAGCCAACCCCAGGTCGGGACGAGACTTTCTTTGAGCTACTTTCTACCCTAGATCTTCTCATTGCGTTCAAAGGAATGCTTAATCCCCGCCGTGAAAAAATGACTTTATTCGCTTATCCAGTTTGCGTTCTACTCCAGCTTTCCTGGCTAACTACTAAGCTTTCCAGGTTCGCTACTCTAGTTGAACTCGGGTTTCCCTACAAAGTCTTTCTTAATTGGCCCTTACCTGCCCTGCCCGTACTATTACTAGATTGAGCACCAGAACCGAACTAAGGCTCGTTCCATTAGAAATTTCTCCTAAAGCTTGAAAGCAATGCGGATTAGCACAGAAAGCCTGGCAGGAAGTATTTGATTTGAAGAATTGAACAAAACTAAAATTTCTGTAAATCATTAAAACGGGACTTTCTTTAAAGAAAAATGGTCTCTAAGGCTGGTTCAAAGCCCTATTTTAGATAGGAAAAATCCCATTTCATTCGGGTTTTCCATTCTGAAATTCCTTATCCCCACTGAGGGAAGTAGCTAACCTAACTTCATATGGATTAGTAAGGATCAACTGGGAATAAAACTCAACGTTGCGAGCTCCAAAAGTGATCCTGGAAGGCCCACGGGTAAGCGAATTCGAGATTGGCAGAGAAACGGCCCGTGCGAGCACGAACCAAAGGAAGGTGCCAAGCCGAAGTGTACAAATCTCATAGGTCAATATCTGCTCAGTCTCTGTTAGCAGCTTCAGTAGGATTCAGGTCTTTTCTTTCTTTCCTGCGAGTGTTGAAGTGGGGAAGTCCGGATCAATCCGTCGATTGAGAAGCCATCTCAGTCTAAATTGAAGTAGACCAAGTAGTTTCATAGGAAGAAATGTGAAAGTAGGTAAAGCTAAGCGCCCAGACCCAGAATTCATTAAAAATGGAGTTCTTGGTACCGGTCAAGCAGAAATAATATGAATAGCGAGCCAGCACTATATTTATTGATTGGAAAGAAGGGGCTCTCCAAAGAGAGGCCCGAGCGGAATGAAGTTGTGCTAAATGAACGAGTTGTCCTAAATGCCCCTTGTTAGCTGTCGCAGGAAGTGGTGAGGGCTCAGGAAGTGAAGCAAACTCGACCAAAGGACATGTTCCTGCTTCGTTTTCTGTTCCCGATTCAATCTTCACCTTTCCTGAATGAAGAAAGAGAGTGAAAGAGAAGAGATCAGTCCTTGAACGCGATTCATTACTATGATAGATAACACCTTCACCAAAGCGGATTAACCTGATTAAACAATAGGCAGGTTTTATTTTCCCACCAAGAGCGAAATCATTGAGTAAACAGTCGAAACGAAACAGCCGTCAGGGTCCAACCATAGTGAGACTCTTATTCCAGTCGTGCCAGTATCAATCAATAGGCCGAACACTTAACTGACAAGGAAGGCAAAACTTACCGGTTTCAAAGTGCCTTGAAAAGTGGTATCCTCGTAGCTCTTAAGCTTGAGGAAGGTGCCCTAGCTAGAACGAAATCATCAACTTTGGAATAGTTTCGATAGCTTCTCAAATAACCTTACCTTGATTGAGGAAGCGGAGTCAGATGCTTCATATGCCTTTTCTCGCTTAAAAGCTCATCTCCTGGATTTGGAAAAATTGCCTTCCAAGCCCCAACCCGGAAGAGAATTCATTTGCTTTTGCTTTAGCGCTAACGGCATAACGATCGGTTTCAAAACCCTCGGTATCGGCTTAAGCCTTCCCGGATCCAGCCTTCTCTGAACTCTTCTGACCCCGCCGGCCTTCTCGCCCGAGCCCTTTCTTTTCAATAGGATCAAGGTGCTCTAAGATTTCAGTTTGCATGCACTAGTATAGTAATCGACTGCTCTTTAGGAAAAAGATTAGAACAAGGTGGTCTCATAGGTTTCCTTATCCTCCTTCTTATGGGAGGCATGCCAACAATCTTTCGTGAAGACCGCCTATTTAACGGTCGGTGCGAGTTTAGCGAAGCTGGGCTCATTTATGATCCGCTGATCAAATAGCATTAGGGGCAGGATTTCTCTCCAACAAAGTAGAAGTAGGCTTTGCTTGCTCGCTATAACAGGCTGAGCTAAATGTGACAACATATCCGTGGGGTTAGTCAATCCCCTGTAAATGGGGAAAGAAGAGACAAAACCTTATTAGAAAGGGGCTAAGACCTAGCTATAGCTTAAGCAGAAGTCTTCTGTGATGTTTATCAGAATCAATGGCATGCGCGATATGCAGTATCGGCATTGCTAAACATTGAAAATGGAGCTAGACCTCTGCCCGGAGAAAGCGTCGTTTCCGCCTTACTCAATAGGGGTGGTGGCCGTTGAGGCATGCCATTCAAGATCTGATTGACAAAGGGAATATAGTGCAAGACACTCAGGGAAAACAATCGAAATCGAATCCTCGGATTGCTTGATCCATTGATTGAACGGAGTTCCAACTCAATCAAGATTGACCCCTTAGGACTGGGACCTTGTCTGCCGGCTTCCCTATATTGGAAGAGCAGGACCGTCGAGTCTGACAGCTCGGCTCGCTTTGATCCAACAGAAAAGGCCGATTTAGCCAGGAGTTTCTCGCATTTCGGGTTACGGCTCGGCCAGGTTATCCCGGATTCTTAAATAAGAGAAAAAAAAGAACTCAAAGGTAGCTGCGAAGCGCGAAGCGACAGAGCAGCCAGGAATGAAGTAGGACCCTGCGAATCGAGACTTGGTCTAGGAACACATCCCGGCCCCAATCCTTATGGCTTAGAGCTCGTCTGGGGCATTCAGATCAAGTAGCCCTTTACTAATAGGGCGGGCAAAGTAAGGATTTACACTTAACCCCCCTATTATATTAGCTGGACAAAGAAAGACGAATTAATAATAAACAAAGGAAGAAGGGAAGAAAGACCGAGTTACATATTTGCTGCAGTCAGAAACAAAGTTTGGCGGAAACTACTACCAACTCACCCAAGAACGGGATCAAACATTATTATTTTCGGAGAATAGGTTGCTTCGGAAGGGATCTTGGCTACGCTCCTGCGTTGGAAAAGCATCTGAGATAGAAGATGGCGCTTTCGGAGTCGACTCGACCGGATCAACAGCGTAACGCGAAAAGAAAGCAGCGGATGCGAAGGACGCAGGCAAACAGGCCGGGAAGAGAGGTTTGAGAAAAGAAAAAATAACAAAGCAGCGGGAAACACGTTTCCAGAGAGTCGCTACCCTAGCCCCTTGTCCAGTAACCCCACTAGGCGGATTAATCCAATGGGCCACCAACGGCAATCCAACCTGTCGGAGAAGCTTGCGGTGCAGATCCCAAAGGAAGAGAGAGAAGGCCTTCCCTTTTGTTTCGATGCTAATCTTTTTTTTTATGCAGGGATTCGGCCGGAGCGGGACTTTTCATTATTAGCCCAGATGACTTTTCACAAAAAAGAATGTAATTTCAGATAATATAAGCTTCCCATGCTCAAATAACCAGGCCGAAGACGAAGCACTTATCATCGCATCGGACTTCCAAGATTGAGAGGGTTCAATTTCAATGTTGATTCTTTCCAAACACTTGTCCTTGTTTTTTCACTAGAGGCAGGGGAACCAAAGAGCAGGGAAAAAGCAAGAAGATCCGCTTAGTATGCCGCGTACAGGGGCTTTGTACCATAACCGGAAGAAGCAAGGTAAGATGGAATTGAGATTGTAGTATTCATGCTTCGCTCCCGTCTTTCATAGTTATTCGATCGCTCGGATTCTTCTCTATTGTTCGTATACTCATGAGCTTGAAAGGATGGATATACGGATGGAAGACCAAGAACAACAGCCACCGGAGCACAGGCAGGGACACCCGAAGGAAGACATTGATAAGACAAGGGCCACGTCTTTGGATCGAGTTCGGGAACCTTTCTCCCACTTCTCCTTCTCTTCATCCTCCACCCGGAACCGAGTTGGGTCAGCAGAAAAGAGAGTCTAGAGATTGGTCTTGATAGAGCTAGATTTGCCTCACCTCAATTCTTTCTCTCTTGCCGACTTCGAATCGATGTGACTTCTTCTGCTTATTCTCTAGTTTCCTTCCTTAGCGCAAGCACTAAGTAAGCAAGCTACCTTACTCTAACAAGTAGTAAACTACCTTCTTCATGCTTCATAGGGAGTTTTCTTCATTGACCCGGGCCACGACCATCCTTAAATTGACTGAAATACATTCGGGACCACGCCCTCGGGATAAAGTAGTGATTATTCCAATTTACATTGCCTCTTCGGGGGATATTTCTTTGAGAAGAATGCAATTTCAATATAAGAATTTAGCCAGATTCAGAATCAACATGAGAGAACCAGATCTTATAGATTATCCCCCTATTCTTTCCCCTTTCTCTAATAATAAGGTAAGCTCGTTGGATCCTCGGAACTAAAAAAAGTAAATCTTTTTTAGGCGAAATCCCTTCCTCAAGAAGGGGAGGTTTATTTCCTTGTTGCTTACCGGGGCTCTGAAGCGGCACTACCTCGATTGAACTCAAATGCCTCACGTGCATACGCTGTTTGAAGCGAACTACCGGTCGAACCTCTTTGAAACTCACTTGCGTATGGATGTTCCTATCCTACCTCATGGTACCACCCTCCTTCTTGTCAATCTCATCGCCTAGTGGGACGTGTTCCCTATTAAGTAAGGTCCGCAGCTACTTCCAACCCCACCAACACTTTGTTTTCTTTTTTATCCCCGCCTCCTCGAAAGAATAAAGCCATTCACCTGCTTCGGAGGTTGTGGGGTCACGGTGCGTATCAGCGCTTGAGCATCTATTCTTATCAGTTTTATATCTCCCTGGCAGCAATCACAGGAGTTCGTTAGCCAGTTTCAAGGGATTATGGGGCCACGGCGCGTACAGTAAGCGCCTTTCTTGTTGTTCTTGTCGATTTATTTATTCCAGTTTGGGAGATTGACTGAGACTACCTGGCTTTCTGAATGACTGTGCTTCATTGATGGACTGACTGACCTAACTGAACTACTGCCCCGTGTCCCGGGCAGTGACATCGTCAACTAAGCAATTTCACTTGATCTCTTCTGGCAATGAATCGTAAGGAGCCATCGGCACCCACCAATAAGGAGCAATTCCAGAGTTCTCAATCGGCTAAAAGACCGAAGGTTGTGTGTACTGGGCTACTCGTTGCATGCTGAAGACTAAGTCAATGTACCTCTTTTAAGAGTTCTACGTTTAGCTATCTCAGTTGATATAGAGGCCATCCCTTGTTGGCTGCAATGGAAAGGAGAAGGCGAACTGATTTCATCTGGGGGCAAAGGTTTCTTCATAAGCCCGTATAGTTAGTGGGTGAACCCCTTTGCTACTAACCGGGCCAACTATGGACCCATCAGGCCTTCACGGTATAAACCCATCTGCATCCCCCCCATCATAAGTAGGGCCTTTCCCTTCAAGCAATAGAACAAGTTCCCAGGTACCATTCTTTTGGAGTGCCTCCTTCTCTTCAACCATAGCCCTTCTCCATTCAGGATGAGCAAGGGCCTCCCGTAGACTTTTAGGCTCTTTTTTTTGCAGAAGAAAGAGCAAGAGCAAAAGACCTGTAGGAAGGAGAGAGGCCTTCAAAGGAAAGAAATAACAATGCGAAGGGCCCGAGGAGACATCATCCGAAGCGGAGAAATTCCCTTATTTATAGAGAGAAGCCCTAGTCTAAAATGAGAAAGGGATTTTTTATCGATACGTTAAGGTTCAAAGCAGGAGCGCGTCAGACAATAATAGGAATGATTGCCATTGGACTGTTTGATTCAAGCTCTAGCTCTCGTTTTCTTTTTGCCGAGGGAATCTATAAACTCAAAGAACTAGGAAAGAAAAGAAGCCCTTTCTTATTGAGTAGCGTCTGTGTAAACCACGGCTAGAAGCCAGGTTTCATAATCAGGTCATGAAGTAGTGGTCCATGGTATAATCAGAATTAGCAGCGAGAAACCCTCTTTCAAGTAGGGCAGGCGGAGCAACCTTCTGGTATAAATGCGTCGAACCAAATCATCTTTATCTGTACAACCGGGCAATGAATAGCCGGCCCCAGCTTCGAAAGAACTCGAGAGCAATGAAGGGGGAAGACTCGGATCGGAGCATCTTACTGTACGAATTCAAGATTAATTAGTGGGAATTGCGTTTTAAGGCTCGTTCCGAACTCCACTGGAGTAATAGCTATGGTAGCCTCAAATCTCAATACGGAAAAACTTCCTTCTCTGAAGAGGAATTCCCGGCGGAAATTCTTTTATAATTCATATCTGTGCAAACCCTACTCATCAAGAGTTTTCTTCTTACCGAGGAAATACCCCAAGTAATATGTTAATCTCTATTGGGCTTACTTCTATCAGGCTCTCTTGCATCATGAGATCTTTGAGATCCTTTTAGAAGAAAAAATTTACAACATTTTATGTCCAAATACACAACTATTTATGTCCTATTATATGAATAGTTTCTTCTGTGTTGTTTATTACAATCAAAGAAAATACCCCTGTAACATATATTACAGGGGTATTTCTAACTCTAAGTCCGAGCGCAGGACATCTTATTCACGAACCCCTTTTATATTTATAAGAGAATCGGTTTTGTACCCTAAAAAAAGTGGTTGGTTCCATCCTGCATACTATCTAATATAGTCATTCATTGGTTCATCTCCAGGTTCTGACTCTTAATTCCATACCCCCCGCACCATCCGACGAAGGGGGGACGGGACGCACTCTTCTCTTCACCCAGGGCTTTCTTTCTAGTGTGCCTATCTATTATTAAGTCTTTTCCTATCCTCCCGGTACCCCCTTAGACAGGCATTCCGCTATCCCGTCTTACTGATTCTCTTCGCCAAGAAGAAGAAATTACTTTCCCTAAAGAGTGAGTCTTTGTATGGGTACAAGGATGGATTGCTCTTTTCCCGAGGGACCTCTCAAGAGAAGGAGGAGCAGCACATCTTATTGCACAACCGGTTCTATTAGAAAATGAGTTCTTTCCGGGAAAAAACCTGCGTACTATTGATCTACTTCGGTTACAACTCGATAGTGAGTATTGAGGGTCAAGTAAGGGATTGGGTTGAGAGGGGGGTCACAGTCCTGCTATATACGTATATACGAAAGACTGAATAGCTAACGGCCGTATGGCATCTATCCATCCATGCTGAAGTTTTTGAGACTGAGGGCTTGGATCGAGGTCCCAGGTCAATTGATACATCCACGAGTTCGAGGTCAACGGAATAATGCAACACTTGCATCTCTGCTACTGCCACTGATAGATCAACCCAGACTTTTTCCCAGAAAAAGACAAAGGGCATTCATTTCATTTGCTCGCAGGGGAATTGACGCATTTTAGTCAAGTCCGTAATCGTAATGAGTGGATTCAACATGAGACAGAAAGCTCCCGGATGCACTGCAGATCGCATTTGAAATCAAGGAAGAGGGGGGTAAGGTTTCTCATTCCATCCGAGGGGGGCTCACAAATCATCCACCACGTTTCATCATCTATTCCGGAGAGAGAGAAGTTGTTTTTTTATCTTCTTTTCGTTCATTCCCGTTCCGACTTGGCAGCGAGAACATAAATAATGGTGTAAGCTCATCACTGAGTGGGGACTGCATGAGAAAGAACATCTTGTGTGCACCCCCTCTTCGCGACTTAGGTCATTCCATTCTTGGGGTCTAACAAGACTAGTCATTTCGGCATCTCCGCGAAAGACTAGCCCCACCCATTAGTTCTCTTATGTTCTGCGTGGACTGGGGACATGTAGGAGAGAGTTTTACAAATGATGTAATTCAGCAGTGAGATAAAAAATCCCGTGTGCGGGAGAAAATGTGCCAACTAGCTCCAATTACTAAACACTGATCTAACGGGACCCTCTTTTTAGCTCTTCTTTCTACCATGTTAAACGACCCCCATGAATCTTTGGTTCCCTCAGGAGTTGACTCGCACCAAAGTGGAGCGGCTTCTGACGGGGAAAAAAGGGCTATAAGTAGGCTCGCTGTTGCTTGCTATACTAGCTGTTTGCCTTTATACGGCTTGCTTGGCTTTCCTACCGCTTGGTCGGTGAAGCTTCGCCAGAAGCAAGCAAGACGAGGTAGCTCTGCTTCGCATAGGCTACCATGAAATTATTCCTCTTGAAAGAAGAGGATGCGAGAGACGATTCCAAGAAAGTAGAGGGCAAAGCTCCTATTCTGAATGATTGATGGAAGAAAGACCAAACATATCCCATCTCTTCATGCGGCTTATTGCTTCACTTTGATAGATATGCTGTCCAGGCCCGGGAGTGAGCCCTCTCAAGCTTAATAAAAGGTGTTATCCATTAGGTTCTTCGATTTGTTCAGAAAAGAAAGGAGAGACAAGAAAACATCTTTGATTACGATTAAAAAAAACAAGATCAAATAGACCAAGATAAAAGTTCGGGTAATTTCGTGGTGGACATAATCTGCCATAATCTCTTCGATCCCTTCATTTATGTGCCAGAATAAAGAGAGATTTGGTAGGAAAGTGGAAGAAACTTTTTTTTATATGATAATCAAAGGGAGTGGGAAAGCTGCAGTCATTCTTTGGAAAAGCCCGCTTTGTCTTCGAGCTTTCATTCCTCAATCCACTCTTTCGTTCCTTCATATACCTCCCCACCAATAGATAGAGACAAATAGGAATAACCGAACCACGTCTACAAAATGCCAGTACCATGCAGCTGCTTCAAAGCCAACGTGATGCTCCTTGGTCAGATGACCAAGATATTGGCGAATACTACATATGATCAAGAAAAGAGTACCTATAATCACATGAAAACCATGAAAGCCAGTTGCTAAGAAAAAGGTAGAACCATAAATACTATCCGAAATAGTGAAGGGTGCTTGATAATATTCCATTCCTTGAAAGCCAGTGGATACTAGAGCCAGTGAAACGGTAGCTACTAAAGCATAAACTGCTCGTTTTTCCTTCCCCGCGAGTATAGCATGATGAGCCCAAGTTACGGCAGCTCCGGATGAAAGGAGAATAGGGGTATTAAGAAAAGGGATTTCCCAAGGGTCTAAAACCCCAATCCCTTTTGGGGGCCAAATACCTCCGATCTCTACCGTAGGTGCCAAAGAAGAATGAAAAGAAGCCCAAAAAAAAGCAAAAAGGAACATAACCTCCGATACGATAAAAAGAAGAAAACCATATCGAAGTCCTAATTGTACGACTTTGGTATGATGTCCTTCCAACGTGGATTCACGTAGAACATCGCGCCACCATACAAACATGGTATATAGGAGAAAGATGAGGCCCAAACTGAGAAGTGTTGCACCCCCTTGAAATGAGTGCATGTACATCACACCTCCTACGGTGGTTGCCAAAGCTCCGAGTGAACCCGAAATAGGCCATGGACTTGGATCTACCAAATGATAAGAATGCCTCTGAGATTCAATCATAAACCACTTTGCCTCGGTTGTATGTAAACCCCCCCTTCACCCACACCCCCTAAAGTAGTAAAGAAGGGCTCTTTTTCTTTCTATCTGACAGGACAAAAAAAGAGGAAGGGATGGTTCTTTCATTGCATTGATGTCTAACTAGAAAAAGATCTCTCTATTACTTTGAGAAGAGAATCGTTGGTTTGACCGACGAACTACGTGGGAAAATGGACCCTCTTTCTTTGCAAGCAAGTATTGGAAGCGCCTTCTAATCGACCTGAACAAGATATACGCCTTTTATTTATTATTATTCTTTCAAAATCTAAATAGTAAATCAATGAACAATTCATAGTTGCGAATTGCCCTGTAGACCCGTCGGTAAGGAGTGCTTTGACGGGTGCCCCTTTGGGGAATTTCTCGTATATAACGAGCTAAAGTAGCGCGAGAAAGGGGAGTCCCGCGGGGAGAAAAAAGAACTCCCCTTAACCGGAAAAATTCATAAAGCACTCGGATTGGAGGAATTCCGTCGTGAACAAGGGCAGCCTCGATATGTTTTTCTATCTCCGCCTGTTTATAGACGAGGTCACTGACAGTCTCAAGGGAAAGCCGATTGAAGAAAGCCTGCGGACCTATTCTTGAATAAAGTTGGTGCCTTCTGAGCTCATCGTTAATTAAGGGCTGATCCAACACTGGAATGTCCGGAACAAAAATATTAGGTTCTGCTACTTCCATAGCCATAGGGTCGTTGCCTTGAGCTTGAATACCAGCCTGTGCGGGGAACCCTACTCCTCCATCTGCCCCAATATTAAAAATGAAAAAATGGAATATAGATTCAAATAAAACGAAGAATTCGGGCGGAATCCTAAGAAAAAACAAAAGGATTGGATTTTTTTTATAGTGGAAATACTGAAAATAGCTTCTGAGGAAGAGGATGAATATAAAAATAATGGTAAAAATAATTTTCATTTTCATTGTTCTATTAAAAAACTTACTTGGCCGTGTAGAACATGGATTAGCATTATGTCATTCTTACAAGTGATCCCCCATCCAGGATTGGAAAAAGTGCTATATGAGGACTTCGAGATCAAATAGAATATGTTTCTTTCCATTCCTCGTGAGCCACTTAGTTCTCCGAAACAAGAGATCAAAGTTATTTTCTTCCTTTTTCCCAATAAGTCGACGGCCTTACACCATTGGGATACTTCGAAGAAAGACGAGTACATATAGGATACACCGGTGCTCAAACCTTTTCGCAAGATATCTTCCAAACTGTTGGGGTCCTTGCTCCGGATCTTGTTCCCCTTTGACTTTAGGGGCGAAAGCAGTTGGTTTCGTAGTTTGAGAATTCTGCTGATCCCAAGGACTCCATCTCTATCATTGCATATTAGAATATAGAAAGTAAAGAGGAAAAGGCATGACCAGAAGAATTGTGTGAAATAAGTAAATTTATCCAGTTGAGGCATGAGTGATTGAGAAAAAAATTATTCCTTCCAGAAAGAGACTGATTCCTGTAGGAGTAGTGATGAATTAGATAGAGTTGTGGTTGTTGACCAACAGAAAGCATGGGAGTTGGAATGCAAAGCATGATTTGATATCTTCTACCGCCCCTATTGAGTAAGGGGGCCTTAGTACACGGAACACTCAGAGAATCTCTGTTCAAACAAAAAGGACAAGCAAACCCGAAAACGAAAGGGTCACCTTCTGACGCAAGCAAGTAGACTTTTCTCTGAGCCCCAGGGTAGCAAAGCTAGCTTTTCGTATCATTGGCATTGGGCAGGTGAACGTGAACCTGGCTACACAACTACTCTTACTCTAGCAGAGGATCTAGTTCCACACCAATCTGCTTATCTTATATAAGATAAAATAGAGAAACTTAGCGTACCTACAACCGCTTGCTTGATTGCCCTCTTGCTTTAGCTACTTACTCGGGAACTAGCTTCGCACCTCACCCCGGGAACTCAAGGGTGCGTAGCTTGCTTGTTAAAGGGGTGTTTCCGTTCCTCCGGTGTGGGATAGTTTTTCCCTAGTCCGGTCCTATAAGAATAGTTCTCTAGACATCAACTCATGGTACTCCCCGGGCCCCTAACAACAGAACTCCTAGGTTAGCTACAGCAGTTCTTGCATCAGCTTCTCGAGGGCCTAAAAGAACCTCTTTCGTCATTCGAAAGTGGCATTTTAGCTCCTTTTCGTGAAACAGATCGGGGATCAGGTCTTATCGATTCATACGATTTTCATACGTCTTTTACCACATTAAGAAAGCCCTTTTTTCTTTAACATGCGGATCTCCTTCTTTTTTCTTTGAGCCTGCCGTAGCTATAAAATAAAGGGCATGGGGTTCCAGTTCGGGAACCAGTCCCGAGCGGCTTTGTTGTATCGAGTGAATGCGCTTTCCTCTTGTATAACCATTCCTGTAGCCCTCCGTATGTCCGTTTGGAAGTCCAGTCCCTAATCTGTATTGAACCCCTATTCCGTAAAGAAAGTATGTGGCTATGTCTGATGCTCTCGCTTTCGTCCTAGCTTTCTCGATCTTCTTCTCCTAGCTAGCTGTCTAATCGACTGGCTAAGGTCCCATTTTTCCTTCATTGCCATTGAAATCGTGTAAAAAAGGCATAATAGAAGTCCAGGGCCCTATGCTTTAGTCGTAGCAGGGAAAACCTATCGCCTAGCTGTCCGGTCTCTTTGGAAGTGCTGGAAGTCATATCTCGAGTGAATGGTGATTAAGGTCTAACAGGAATCCTAATTCCCAATCGGCTTCATCAAGACCGTCCACTTTTGCCTAAGGCTAAGTCGTAGAAGTTTCATTTTCTTTTCTTTCTGGTGCACGAAGGGTCTACTATCTTGTCTTCCTTTAGGGCTCGTCCTTCTAGCTTTCGATATAGTCGATCAGCCGGATTGGAATCATGATAGCAAGGAGACCTCAAAGCATTAGACGGGATACGAGAGGGCAGGTAGGGGATGGGATAGACGGTGTACCGAATCGAATGAGAGTACGGGATACTAGACGTAATCTTAGACGGTGAGATTGGAAGACTTGACCGGCACCTGATAGGATTAGAAGGATTAGACCCGGAATGACATACTGCTTTTTTTACTGCTAGACTGACTACCCTACCTTGGACTGATAGAGAGACTTCTTCGATAGCTTAGTCAGAAAGAGACCAAGTCAAGTAAAAGCACATGACTCTTCTCCGACCGGAATTTAAGACTTCGAAAACGAGACGGGAGAGAGATAGATATCTACTTTGTGTGAAGTGAGTGCTAAGGAATGGCTTCTTTAACAGTTTCACATTGAAAGAAAGAAGCGGACACTTAGCCGATTACTAGAAGGAGTCGGGTGAGGGGCTGGGTCTATCCGCGTTGGCCCTATCGTCTTAATCTGGTGAACTCTTTTTTCCTTGAAACTTTTATACTCCCGAAGCGAGTTCAGTTCCTTCCTCCACAGAAGACTTGCTAGAGGAGCTTGTGTCACATCGGATTCTCTTTCTCTAGATCGAATTAAGGAAAAAGCAAGAATAGCCTTCACTGCCAACCAACCTTTCCTCTTTCTTTGCTGCATCTGATATTACCGCCCCGTGGGTCCTATTCCAAGTATCGAGCTCGGTAGCGAGCCTCTTGTCCTTATCCCTGTCTACTGAAAATGGCTTAGAGAAAGGTCCCTTTTTCTTTTCGCATCTCGGATGCTTGGGAGTCGGATTCTCGGCTTCTTGTAAGCCCTTCTAGAGATTCATGGTCGAAAAGACTAGCAGCAGCTCCCGCTAAAGCAGTTCCGACAACAGCCCCTTCAATGCCATCTTCAATCCCTTCCCTCACAGCTGAGTCTCAAGCAGCGACTTCCCGTTCGTGTGGGGGTTTTTACTCAAGTTCTTGTTGCTTCCGACCGAAGACGCGGTCTTCCTCTTTATACAAATAGAAAAAACATTTTTTTCACCCAGGCTGCTCAGCTATTCTGCAAAACCAGCTTCACGAACTCTCATAGAGAGCTGCAAAGACGTCAGTCCAAGATTTCGAAACCCCTAACTATAAATTCATCCATGCAATCGCATGTCTCGCCGATCGTATCATTTTGACACTAATCGGGGATAGCTCACGCCTGGTTATTTCAACCAAAATCTGAGGAATTAGGTTCTTGTGCACCCGCCGGCGGTGAGGTAGGGAGAGTTGGTATGGAGATGAAAGAGACAGAAAAGCTTTCCATTATCTGGTTTCTATCCCGCGGATGAAATGAAAAGGGAAGAGGTTATCTAATATCTCGAGCGTTAGCTCTTTTCCCTGAGCGGAGGGTATGAAAGAACTTGGAGTTGCCGCTCTTGGTGCTTTGGCATTTGCAATAGGAAGTTGAGTAGGGGCATGCCTTAAGGAAAGGACTCAGTCTCTCGGGTATCTATCAACATATAGAGATCTTGCCTCTGTCGCTGCATAGAGTTATCTTCCTATTCAATCACCTTTCAATCTCCGAGTTTTAAGGGTAGAAGGAAGGTCAAGGCTTTCCTCTCACTACTCTTTCCACGGCAAAGTCAGCATCTTAGCCCGAAGAGCAAGGATTTCTTCCTCTGCGTCTGCTGCCATTGACTCTTTTTGAGTAAGATCAGTAGGCGAGAAGCTCACATCCCGCTCCATAGAAGGAAAAGAAAGATCAGAGTCATCTTATCTTGACTACTCCCTAGAAGGGAGAACTCTTAACGATGCTTTGAATAGCAATCTTTCGTACCCCATTCAATAGACTTCCCTTGTGAGATGGGAAAGCTTAATGGAGTGACCAAGCCAAGACCTTAGACGAAGAGAGTGTCCGGGCCAAGAAGTTAAATGAAAATGCCACTTAACACAATTCGATTTTCTTTCCCCTTCTTTTATAAGGGCAAGCCCGGGGGAAGTTGAATCTAGCTCTAGGGTAGGGAGGTCTTTTCTTTAGCTTTTCACGCCTCTGCTCCTATTTATTTCATCCGCTCTCGTTTTCTTGTCGACTCTTGCTCTTGAAAAAGAATAGCGATTGTTGAATCAGCGAGGAGATTGATTCTAACTCTTTCTCGATGCGAAAGATGTTGTGGCTAGGCAAGGTGCGTAGCCTTCTGAGATGGGCGTTCTCGTCCTTGTCCTTGAGGAAAAAAAGAAGCTAATCACTCTGCTCTTTTCCGGTGCAGATGAAGACGGTCTCTTGAATCTGCTGGTATTGGACTGCTTTCAAGGCTTGGCTAAACACGTAGAAATCCAGCTTCTATTGAACTAGCTTAGCTGCGAAAAGACGAAGACAAAAGGTTCGAAGCGAGTCTTTAAGCCCTAGGAATGAAAGATCCCAAGATCCTCCCTTCTTTTGTGGGAAGGGCGTCTTGTCTTTGTTGGAGGAGTTCACAACTCTTCTTTTCTTCAAGCAGGTATCCGATGTTAGTTCAAATAGAAGCTCTTCTTACCTCAAAAGGTAATGAAGTGATCTTCGGCTAATGGAATTCTTTCTGCTCGAGTGAGAATATCCGATGCAGTTAACTCAAAAGGGAGTTCGTTCAGTGACCCAGTTGAGTCACCTGAGGGATAAGCTTTGATGGCTCTTGTTCTCAGACCAGGAGTGAGTTGATGCCGAGAAGAAGCTGGTAGTCTTTCCTTAGCTAGGCTAGAAGGGAGAATCCCTTAAGTAGTAAGCCTTAGGGCAGTCACTTTCGGAAGGCCAAGAATCATCGATTTAGGAGTTTCCGGTGTAAGGCTCAAGACTAAGAAATTCAACTATAGCAATTCTTGTGATTCTTGTTCACTCGGAGTTCTTTCTTAAACTCTGGGTTTCGAAGAGATGGGCCTTGAGCCTGTGATTGGATGTAAAGATCCCGGAGGAGCAGAAGAAGAATTAACAGCTAGTAAAAAAAAGCTAGCCACTAATTTAATAATTAAATTTCGGTCCCTTACTGGGATCCGAAGGAAATATTTTATTCAAAGCATGCTACCACCGAAAGAAGGTCAGCCGAAGCAGACCCAACCATGAACTCGGAGTCGACAAGAAGAAGAACTGCTTCTGAAAGAAGATTTGTGAACGGCGCCCTTGCAGGGTTAAGAAAGGAAAGACTGGCCAATAGCAACGGATTCGTGAACAAAAAGGGCTTCTTCTCGAGCAGCAGCAAACCAACCATATTAAGGTAGGTACTCGCTCAAAAAGCCCCTCGGATGTTGGGATCGTTCCCTAAAGAAATTCCCCGGAGCCGGGATACATACTTATATATATAATATTACCACTCGGGTCAAAGAACTAACTGCCCTTCGAGCGAACTTCCAACAACAGAATCACAAGAATAGCTTTTTTCTTCTGGGTACGAGCCTCGAAATCGATGTGGGCCACACTCATTAAGATTCTTAAGCTTTCCCATCGATACCAGGATTCTATCAAATTAAAGCTTTCAAACAGTCAAACCAGAAAGAAAGTAAGTACTATCACTGCGCTGGGCGACAGGAGCGAGGGGAAGAGAGTTCAGCGCCTTTCGGGCTTAAGCTTAAGGGAGTTTAGTTCGGCTCAGTGAATTTAAAAAATAGAGTGAAGATGGTGAAAGAGATGCATTCCTGTGCCAAGCCAAAGGCAAAGAGCACATCCTAGGGCCAAAGTGCGAAGAGCTCCTTCTTTCAAAGACCGTATTCTATTCCGAAACAGAAAGATCGGATTCTATACCAGCGCATTCTCTCTATATGAGTGAGAAGGAAAGCCCTAAGACCCTTCGTGCTCCACAGTCTCATATAACATAGGTAAATGGCATCTTTCTTCTGCCTAATCAGTGCAATCCGGTTCAGGAAAGCAGGAAAGTAAAAAGGGGCGTATCGAGAGGCAAAGCAGTCAAGCAGCACTGATCCCCGGAAGCAGTACCGGTAAGAAGCGGAATCGAAAAAAGAGCAATTTGCCATTCCCTAATATATATATATAAAGGAAAGCCTAAACCTTACTCGGATTAACTGGGCAAAGGTTCGTAGCGCTTACCATTCTTTAGACTAACATCAATAGAGCTACGCGCCGGGGAGTCGAAAGCCTTCTTGGGTCATCATCATATAGGGAAGACGCAGATTGCTAATTGTTGTTGTTGCGTCTTCCGTCTGCTAGGAGAGATCAAACTAGTCAATCCAGGGAAGATAGAAGAAAGAAGGAAGGGAAGATGGTTTAGGATTAGACTTATTGAGAAAGCTAATGAAAAGAGTCTATCAATCGGGGCTTGTTATATCGTTCGTGACCAATACCCATTGGTCACTTCACTCACTTCAGAGACGTATAACAAAGATATTGTGCCTGCGTCAAAGGGCAGTTGACTCTTCTCCCTGCTTTAGTAAGAAGAGAGGATTGCCCATCCCAACTCAATCCAGTTTTCTCAGCTTCGAGCTAAAAACCGATTCTCATAAGTGTCCCCTGAGTCCGAGTTAGCTGTTCTAGTTCTAGTTCAGGACACGACAACATGGAACTTTTAGGCTTCTGCCTTTTCATCAGCTAGTGCCTCTGTCCGGTCTTAAACTCATCGTGATCCTATCCTCCGTTGAAACTCCTGAAATGCAGGCTTCCTCCTTCCCCATTCCATTGTGACCCCGTTCTAAGCCTTATTCATGGGTAGGTCGGCGTAGTTGAGGGAGGTTTTTTACCTTTCTAAGAGAGAGGAGCTGGTATTCGCTGGTATGGGTGGGCTTAGGAAAAGATGGGTCTTAGCGGATTTTGTATTCGCTTCGTTTTCCCGCTTATCAGTACAGTAAAGTCATCAGGGTCAGCTTCCATGCTTTCCTTGTTCATCCACCGGCGAGATAAATTTTAATCCGGAAAGATACATTGAGCTAATCAACAGCCCCTTCCTCGGGCAAGACCTAGTCAATCAAGAAAGAAGTAGGTGATGGGTTATAAAGGAGCAATTCAAACTAAAGCTGGAAGCATTGGAAATTAAGTGAAAAGCAAATTTCGTAGATCAGCAGATCGGATCAACCTTGAATCATTTAAAGGATCAAGCTGTGTCAACCAACGGCAGGAGCAGGTTCACCATTTGAGTTCTATACTGGAGCCAACCTCTATTCTTCTACCTACGCAATTTCTTTTTCTTGATTGAAGTACGTGATTTCCTCGATAGCTATTTATTGAGAAGCGGCTAGAAGCCAATTTCTTGTATCGAAGATAGGTGGAAGCGTGAGGAAAAGGTCCAGGCAGGAAGCAGATATGTGCCTATGCTGTCGGGAAGCAGATGTGCACCTATGCCGTCGGGAAATGGGAGGAATGCCAGGCGAAGAAAGAAGGAATGCCTAGGCAGGAGGGAGAAAGGAAACTGATCTTGGAGGGCCAAGTTGCTCGCAGTGGGCCGGTAATTCACAACTGAAGTAGGGAATTTCCGTCCTTTATCGGTCTTGCTCACGAGCCAAGAAAGATAGAAAGTAAAGATAGCAGCTCACGTTAGCGGGTGAAGGTTGCTTTTAGGCCGGAATCAAGCAGGGGTAGAACCCTACTCTTAGAATAGGGATTAGGCAAAAGAAGAAGTTTATGCTCGCACGGCAGTGGGCATTATAACCTGTTCGCCGGGGGCAAGCGGAGTTCAGTCGTCACAAGCAAACTAGCGAAGCAGTTCTATTGGCCAAGGCACATTATTCAAAGAAGTCAGAAAGAATTGAATCGATTGACTTGAAACAGTCTATCTACCCCAGTAGAAGAAGAGAAGGAATGAGAGATGAAGGTGGGTTAGGAAACATCATCCGCTTGAAGCAAAGCTCTTTCGTCTGTCGGGGAAGTCAAAGCCGAGGAAGGCTATTGACTGAGAAAGCTTCTTTTGACTTGAAACAATGTCTCTACCGTCCCACAATCCATTGAAGAAGCAAGGCGCAATCCAGTCCTACAATCTACGGCCTGTGAGAAAGAGAGTCTCAACTAGAAAGAAATAGGGAAAGGGATAATTATGCTCAAGCACGGGATTCGTTTAGTGGGCAGAAGAAGAAGATAAGTTCAGTGGGCTAGCTGACTTCAGTTCGATAGTCTTTCTAATCCCTATGGAATTGGGCCTCGGTCCTTTCACTCCAGCAGCTGCTCGTGGTTCAACCTATCTATAGTGAACAATCAATCTTTGAATGAGGAGGACGATGTGGAACTTTTCAAGGTTAGCTTCGCTTTATACTCATCAGTGGATCCCTGCGAAAGATGCCTGGTTTAGTATGACTTATGATGAACAAGTGATTGAGTCGCCTTTCTCTTTCCTTTATGGTGTCACCAACGCTACTGAAAAGTTTGAACCAATACTCATTGCTTGATTACAGGGATATCTGTGTCCTTGATGTTGTCACTTTCTTTCGTGGCTGAATCGAACCGAACCGCTGCTCTGCTGGTGCAAAGAGGCGCTATTGGCGAGTCAAGGGAGGTCTTTTTTTAGTGATGAACGAATAGGCACATCCACAAAGATGAATCTGGTTTTCGTCTCGAAGACGCCCGGTTCCCAACGATGAATAAGTGATGGTTGACGCATAAGTAGTAGGTGCCAAATTCTGTAAGCTCGGAATGACATAGAAGTGATGAAACCTTTTTTGGTGAAAAAGGAAAATGAAGATATGGTGTATCGGCCGGATTGCTATCAATCTCATTCAGGTTCTCACCTAGTTCATGCAGTGCGTTGACTAGATGAATAATGAATGTATAATGTATAATCAAGTGAGTGGTTTCGTCAGTGAGTGAGACTGGTGGAATTGTGAGATCAAAACAAATGCAATGGAAGAGGACTAGGTGGAATTAGGGGATCAGAACAAACTACATGCAGTAGGGCGGAGGAATGGCAAGCAAACGGTAACCCCCTCTTAGGCGCAAGGGACTCTTCCCTAGGTTAAGGGGCATCGTCTGCAGTTCCATGGTTGATAGCTATTTCATCAGGCAGGTCATGCTCAAATCAAGGTCAATCTTTCCCAGCAGTTTAGGCCACTTTCTCAGCCTTATTCATCGACAACTAGTCGCTCTCTCAAGGAAAGAAATTAAATGTTAAAATCCAGCCGCAAGTGCTTTTCGAACGGTGAAGGGCAGCGGGCTCAAAGACCTTCTTTTGGCTATCAAAGCGTCAGTCAGGATTGGGCGCTATCCAGAAAAGACAATCTTCCCAGACCGATCTCTATCATTCAAAATTGGATTCCCAGTAAACAGAGAGGAGATTCAGTAGGGCTTCAGATCTCCACAATTCCTTCTATATATGGCAATTCGTGGGCAAGAAGCTCAGTCTCTGTAGAAAGGGAAAGGAGAAATTATCATAGAAGGATAAATTGCGCCAGTCAACCAAGTCAAGTAAGTAACGAACTGAACTAGAGCCTAAATTTGGTCATAAAAAGAAGAGAATTCAAACCAGAATGGGTAGCTCGTGGGATTGACGTGAGGGGGTTATCTTTCTGGGAGCGAACTCCAGGCGAATATGAAACGCATGGATACATACAAGCTGAAAGACAATTCCGAATCCGCCTTGTCTACGAGCTCTAAATAATGCAACTATGAATCTCGAGGACGGGACTATGGATCCATTTAGTAAAGTAATGGGTGATATAGTATGCAAGCAACCTCAGGGCAATTCCATGCTCAAGGGAAGCTCCCTTTTCTTTGGTTTGAGAACTTACATCGACTAGGCCGTAAAGGAGTCAGTATTTACTTTCACGACTATCAAGCAAAGGAGCCATCTTTCATGGATGCATGGCTTCGAACTATAATAGCTCAAGGAATCAACCATTCGATTTTCAAATAGAGAACGTAAGCACTAATTCATCTCGTCTTGACTCTTTCCTTACTATACTTTCTCATTCCGGGTGAAGGAAGTATGCGTTATTGGTCGAAGGTAGGTAATCAAAGGATACCTTCTTGCTTCCCGAAATAACAGGTGAAGAGCGAGGATGGTATTCCAGTTCAGTACTGATCTGTGTAAGCCAAATAGATACCTACTTCCCTTGCCAGGTGCAGCTGTTAAGTCCCGTCCCCTATGTATAGGCAACCCAAGCCAACTACCACACTCCTTCCGAGTGAATGGATTCCTTTCTATAAGGTTCCCAAGTATACATGTGATTCTGCAATGTAAAACTGGTTGTTCCCCGAGCTCCAACTGCTTTAAGAGTTCCGAGCTTCCTGAGCTACCCGCTCCTACTCCTGGGTTTTGGTATCGAGACAAGGATCTAATCCATTTAGCCAAATCAAACGAACTCCCGTCCTCATTGGAGGCCCAGGTTCCGGATTCTAGGAGGAGAACCGAGACACCTCACTCATGGCACCTAGGCGAACTTCCGGAGATCTTATTTACATCTCGAGTCACCCTTATTGATTAGTGGAGGGAGAGGGGAGGAGCGGAAGGACCTAAGCTTTGGACTCTTGAGAGGTCTTTCAGTTCTATCTATAAGGTTGCTTTCTTGTTCAAAGGGGCGAAGCCCTTACCCTTACCTATCTATATTAGATAGAGTTTAGATTCCATGTGGGTGGGAATCTGATTCAAGAACCAGACGAAAAGGCTCTTTGTTGCGGGAGAAAGGCAGGATGGTGCTCTCCAATTTAGCTATTGAAAAGAAAACTCCTTCAAGAGACCATTATATATATAGAATTAAATGTGCCGGGTTCGGCTCACTCCGATCCCGAATCCCGCCCCCTTCCTGCTGCCGGCTTTTGCTGCCTCTAAGAATTGGATCATCTTACTCGTTCCAGGGCGGCTATGGGGACACCCGAGTAGGTGACGGGCAAAGAGAGAAATAGCTCGAGTCAAGTCATAAGAGCAGGGATAGGTTATGAAATCCCTCTCTCCTTTTAGCACTTCCTTCCTCTCCTGAAAAGGGGAGGTTTTGGTAGACCCATCAGGCTCATGACCTGAAGACTTCACGAATCCTGTCCCCGCCTGAGAGACTGGCAGCCTTAACACCCTTTCCTGAACGAGAACCGAGGAAGGGCTCGAGGCAAAGAAAGGGGATAGTCCCACAAGTAGGGTTAATCGACGTCAAAGAAGGAAGGATCTCTTTTTTACGGGGTAGACTTACCAAGCATGGGCTGGGTCCAGTTAAAGACTGGCTCCCGATTCCGCCAATAAAGAAGATAAGCCTAAAATCCAGAACTTTCAGACAAAAGAAGAATCCCTTGTGTGGAAGGTTTTGTTGATTGTGTCACTCTTTCATTTGTCAATCTTCTGGAGTCCGATACCCAATATAGGTAGAGCGTCTACGAACCGAGACTTGACTTCCCTGTCTATTTCACCTCTCCTTATTAGGCGAGTAGAAGGACCTAGGCACACGTTGAGTTCTCTTGTCGTCTCCGGTTTTGTGGCAATCAGTCTTTCTCCTCCTGTCCTGCTAGCAGCAGTACGAATAGGAAATCCAAGAGCCTAAGCCGGCTAACTCATTGAGAGAAAGCTAAGAGGTCCTGAAGCTCAACTAATCAAAGAAATAAAGAGAGGAAGGGGAGTATATGAAATAGAAGCTACATCGTCCCTTCTCCTATTTATTGCTAGTGATTCAATCTTCTCACAATTCCATATCCAAACCTCTCTGACTAAAGAGCGTATTCTATTTCTGAGACACATAAGTCTTAGGTAAATCCTGAACCACCAGCAGCCTACTCTGGTCATGAATAGGCTGGACGACTGACGAGTTCTTTATATCCTCTACGATCCTTGACCTGTCTGGCGAGCCTAAGGCGGTAAGGTCCATGCAACTCCCCGTAGTCCCAGCTATGCATGCCAGGCCAGCAAGCCGATACTGAATCGCTTGTTGAACTGCTGTCGCTACGAGAGGAACCACCTATCCATCGAATGCCCTCACTCAATGAATGGGGACCCAGAGAAATGCCGCTAATCATAGAAGGTACACCACAGAAGGGAACCTTGGCAGCTCTTTAGCTAAAGAAGAAGAAGGTTAATATATCTTTGCCTAATCAATAAGCGGGATTTATAGCCCTTAAATAGAGAAGGCCCTTATTATTTTTAATTCAATTAAAGGAGAGGGAGAAGGAACCCTCGCTATAGGCTTAACACAGACTGATCGTAAGAAAGAGTGATAAGTGAATGGTGATGCAAGAAGTTCTACGCGAGGAGACCGCAGGTAAGCTTATTGAACAGTGACTCGTAGTAGTCGTTTCCATTCCCTCCGTTGAAGACAGACACGACTCTCTGAAAGTGAGTGAAGGAAGGTTAGTTGATACCGATTCATTCGCAACTTGCACTCGGATTCCGCCTCTTAGGTAGTTAGGGCTACGATCAGTCTTTCCCCGTGCCTTGGGTATAGGAATAACTCGTAAGAGCAGCGATTTTCTATAGATTGCGAGGCAAGAGCTGCTCGAAGTTAGGTTAGGCTCGGGGGCCCAGAGATTCCTTTTCAACTGACTGAAAGCGAGCATTATTAGCTTGCGACTTTGATCTTATACCCGCTTCCAAAGTCACACCTAACTTACTTGGAAACCTAAAATAGAGTAATCCCCGGCAAGCCATTAGCCCTCTCCTTACCGCAACCCTTTAAGCATCTTCTTCTTAGACTCGCTTTCTTGTTATCTTCTATCAAACCCCGTCAAAAACGCTTTATTTCATAACCACTCTACGGCGGGTGCCATTTGATAAATATCTTTTTGATGCCAGAATGGTGCCTTGTAACTGTATTTTAGCTCTAAAACTGAAATGGAACTCGGAAAAGTACCAAAACCCTTCTCATCCTATATTTAAGGGATGAAAGGACCAATAGGGATAGGGATTTTAGCTATTGTATGTGCCTTTCCGTTCTACCAAGACGGAAGTCCTTCTTGCTTGTGTTGTAACCAGCTGCTTCCTGCTTTTCCGTCTTATCGGCTCTGTATGGAGGGAGCGGGCCATTGATTGAGATCCATTCATTATGGAAGAGAACTCGTTTAGCTAGCTTGGCTCGCATTCTACTTTCACAAATGCACAAAACCAGCATCACAAAGATCCACAGGATTTACACTGACCAAACCAGGAAGGGTTCTCTTTCTTCTTCTGTTGGCAAGGAAAGTTAGGCTACCGCTAAGGGGGCGTCTAGTGAACCTTAAGAGTCGACCTCTCTCCGCCTTATGCGATCCCTATATCTTAATTTAATGGCCTCTGGCTTTCGCTCTGGTTGAGCTCCGATACAACTTTCATCCTTTTTAGAATGCGAGTGTTCACTCCTAAGAGCAGCTTAACTCCTCTCGCTAGCGCTCGAGGCAGCAGCGGCAAAGGAGAACTCTCATTCGCGGGCCATTTCTCCTATGGAAGATTCTTTCAGGACTTAGATAGAAAATCCGAGGTGCCTTTTGGGGGCTTTCTAAGAGGGCCGAGATCCTTTTCCAACTAATCAGTCAGGTCTCTTCGCTATGGCTTGAGTGGCACCTCTCACGAAATTAGAAAGATTCTCTTGGGAGCTTTGACTTCGGCAGACAGACCTAACGTACCGGTGGGCCCTAAGGTAGGGTCATACTTAGGCTAAGAGTTGGCTTCTCGCCTTTGGCCTGGAAGTAAATGAATGAGAAGTATTCGGTCGAGGGATAGAAGTCCCTGGACTATCGCCCTATCACACGCATCATTCTTTATAAACGCCATTTATAGGTGGTTGCTGCATTACATTCAATCTCAATGAAGGAAAGATTTAGTTATCAGTTAAGATATAATGATAAGGAAGGGGAATAGCCGGTCCCGCGAGTAAGGAGAAGACTCTGGGGCTTAGTTCATGAACTCGGAAATTCGATCACATAATCGACAAGGGCATTCCCATTTTCGGTTTGACGCTCTCGCCACTGCATGACTAGATCAGAGAAGAAAAGAAGAAGAGGCGGGGTCGGGATGAATGCAATAAGAAGGAATCCGGGCGGACCTAGGAGTACTGACTGCTTAGCAAAGAAAAGGTAGGTCATAGACTGGAACAGACAGACCACATCGTTCTTTCTTCAACCGGATCAACAAAGGCGAGATCAGCTCACTTCTACACCGACTCAATCGGAGGAAATCCTCAACTCATTATTTAATAATTATATATATATAGGGGTGGGAAGCAGCAGAAAGTCCAACTTAGGGTGTCTAAACCACCCATCACCCCCCTATTGATTAAAGCTCAGAAGGGGGAAGTCATGAAGCAGAAGTTGAAGGAAAAAGACCCCCCCCAACAACTATAAGAGTACATTGGTTGAATAGTTGTTTAGGCAATCGACTTCTATTCGTTTGTGTGTGACGGCTCTATTTGAAGAGCTTATGCTTAGGTGTGAAATTGATGACGTAGGTTCGTCAATGGGCTAAGGGTAGACATTAAGAGGGAGGTTAGACTGTTCCTGGCTCTTTATAGGAGGCCCAAGCACGGCCTTCCTTATAGATGGGTCCCCCTCTCTTCTCACAGGCGGCGGCAGTAGAGTCAGTCGAGATCCGGCTGTCAGCCTCTAGAGATAGCACTGCTATGATGGGGAGTCCCTTTGAGAGAAAATCCTTGTTTCTTCCACTTAAGATTATTACTATATGATGAATCATTGTCATAATAATAGGGGTCACATAGCTGCTCGTTGTCCTCAACGGGGCCTAGCCCTATAAGACCCGTCTAGCGAACTACCGTAGAGTTAGGATCAGTCAATCTTGTGAGGTGGCGTCTACAGCTGTTGACAATGATGAGTAGAAGCGCACAACACCTACTAATTTGGTGATCGAACTTGCAAATGGGTCATTGGGTGGTAAGTCCGCTAGAGCGAGATTGAACCTTAAGGTAGAGCCGGTAGCCTCTGGGAAGAAAACCTTACCTGTCACGCGGGGGTGTCTTATTCCAGTTAGGTAACTATAAGGATCCCCGGTTTATTATGATGTCTTACCATGGATGTAACTCATATCCTTCTAGGACGCCCTTGGCTTTATGACCTTGATGTGACTACCCATGAATACCTATTTAAGTATAAGGGCAAGAACATTATCTTCACACCTGGCAAGCCCTTAGGAAAAGTGTTCACATTTTGGGAGAGACCCAGAAGACCTTAGGGCCTATTGCGCCGTAAGGAGCAGCTCGCCCTATTAGATAGGAGATACCTTCTATAGGCGCTAAAAACAGACTATGTTGTCATGTCTTTCACAGAAAGTGGAGTATGGTGCACTGCTCTGATAGTGCCGTAGGATGGGACAGAGTCCTAAGACCCTCTCATAAGAAAAGAAGTTAGCAAAGACAGGAGAGTAAGCCCTATGAAGTCAAGGGAAGTTTCATTAATTCGAGTGAAAAAGAGCTCCGGTAGCTGCTTGAACTCAAACTCTGACTCCGGACTTACTTAAAGAGCGAGCAATCCAGCTATCCTTTCCCTTTCTTACCCTTTATGGGGGGTGAACGGCCCCCTTTCGGGCCTCTTTCATGTCCGTTGAATCGTATATAATAGAAGTTCTTGTCTAACTCAAGAGGCTCTGGAAGACCTACCTACCGATCTGAAGAAAGACTTGTGTCAGAAAAAGGGTCTGATATATTGCTGCACTAATTCATCTACTTCCTATCTCTCATTATCCGACTCACTTTTAGGGAGAAAGATTTACTCTTTATTGGATTTATGGGACGCATCAAAGACTAGACGCCCAAGAGCAGCGGCCGTGGGATACCTTGTATATGCCTTAGCGATCCTATTTGCAGTCAAGGTCAAAGCCTTCTTTTATAGAATAGCCACCGTAAGGACCTCCCGAGAGTTGCTCTTCCATTTATTAGTAGCAGTCATGTTAGCAGGACATTGCAAGAACTAGGAGTGAGTGCACTAAATCTCTGCCAATGGCTCTATCTCTGAGCCCTATTAAGGCGCTAGTAGCAACCTATTATTATAGTATATTACAGAAGAAGAGAGTCTTCTAGCGTCGTTTCACTTGCTTACAGCCCGGTCTCACCCCTTAATCCATAGGGCAGCGTACTATCCATCTTCCGAACATTGATCTAAGGGTAGCCAGCCTGGTCGACAGAGGCTCTGGCCTTTCCTATCATAGGAGTCCGCCTAACTATTCTATTTCATTCATTCTACATTCTGTCTATTCCGCCATAATCTGACGATTCTTGCATAGGCCTTTTTTTACACATCAGTGATCCACGACCATCCTTTCATTCCAACAAAGAGTGGCCCTTCTAAACTAGTCCGCCCGGGGAATCCCCCTGACCCTTTCTTCTTCTTCTTCGAGCTCTCCTCCCTATTAACGGCCCTCGGTTGCGCGATTCCTAACTATTAGATCCTAGATCCATAGGATGTGGGTCAGTCCGATTCTTTTGACTTTGACTTGCCTTCAAGGGCCAGCCCAATGGGCTTTCCAGGAGTATCCCCGTTAGAAGAAAGAAGCTACGTATCGCCTGGTCAAAGATCAGCTATCGGAAGTCTTCTCCTCTCCAGCTAGGTCGGGACCCTTCGGTACGTTCATGAGCTGTCCGACTGAGGGTCTTTTGCTCTCTCTGCTGCTCTCTTATTCTGCTACATCTAGTACAGCAAAGGGGTGGTAGGTAGGGGAAGAAAGGCTCAGGATCGACTTATCTAATTGATTCTTTTCCCACCCCCGTTCTCCAAATCTTTGCTTTCAAGCATCAAATAGAAAAAGAAAGTACACATACAAAGAAGTAAGGCACAGGAAGAAGACATCATACATATGTAACTGAAAGCGCTTCGTCTACCCCTCTTTCTAGTCTAGTAAGGTAAGGCTCTTGTCAGAAAGTATGTATGGATCGACCTCTATGACACTAGCCAATCAATTCATTCAATCGCCGCGGTATGAGAACCAGAGACCTCTGATTGTAGCTCCGGCTGACGAGTGTGAGACCCGCCTTCCTTACTAATAATATACATCAAAGCGGAACTTGGAAGGTCTATTCAGAACCGATGCTGGAATTGAGATCCGTACGAACCAGCCTTCCGGAACAGTGACACAAGCAACTTCCTGCAACCTTACTGAGTTTATCCATATAGAAAAGAGCCCAAAGCCCTCAAGGGGTACTTTCACGTACTCGTTGGTGAGAGAAGCCATCCCACATCAAAGGAAGGACCATGATGGATGGCACGGTGCAATAGTTCTAGGGCCAATAGTGATCAATCTACTGATTATGTCTTGAACTGGAGGTCAATGGGCTGATGAGCACAATGCCGGCTCTCTTTCCTTCTATGTATGCATCTTGGTCCGCCATTTTATTAGTAGGGGGAGCACTCCATGGTAGCCGAGACAATCTTTTCGTTTTAGGATGGTAATGGAACCGCGGAAGACGTCTTACTGACCTTTTCCTTCTTTTCATTAGGTAATTGTATAAAGGATGAAGGAATATATATCCAATGGTCGAATTCCCACTTCGTCAATCGTTATTCGAACCGAACGTCGATTGCATTCCGCAAGAGCTTCATCAGTGTCTAGCGGCATTCTTCTTCCTTTCTAAGCCCTATTTAAGTAAGGGTTCCATTTATGGGGTCACGACGGTGTCATGGAACCTGCTACCCATGCTAGTGCATCGGCTCGGGCCTTCCCTTGGCGGCACATCTTCTATGTTGAAGTACGTGAACGCATCTCCCTCCGGTGAGAAGGTAAAGGCTAGCTTTAGAGCCTTGCATCTTCATTCCCTAGTCGAAACTCTTTTCCCCCGGCGATAGACCTTAGAATTACTTTCATGTCTTAATAAATTCCTCGAATTCAAGAAAGACTAGCCCAGAAAGGCCATTTTACTAATAGGGGCCACTCGACATCTATGAAAGAAGACCACGAGCAAAGCCATACCATGCCCTCCCCCCTTCCTTCCCTTATTAAATGCTCGGTAGAAAAGTAGTGATAATTGCAATGGTGCCCTCGAGAGGACGTAATCAGGTGCACGTGGAGACTTTGACCGAATGAATAGGGATCGAGAGATTTCTCTTTAGGGTCGTCCAGGATGAACGCTTTGTTCGCTATGTGCTGACTGGATGCGTACTCGCGTGATCGATCGATGTAGGTAGGGGTACGTGAATGACGATACCGGCGTCACTTTCCATCTCCCCTTCCCTATCTCTAATAAGAATAAGGCGAGGCGTCTATGCAAGAACCGATCCCTTAGTGACTTTCATACTAGGGGTCTCCGTTCCACCTATCCGTGGCAGAGATTGTGCATGCCTAATATTAAGGGGAATAAATTGTGCTTCGCATTAATTTTATTAATATATATAAATAGGGCCATTAATTTCTTAATATATATAGGGGCCTTTTCAAAAGAGTCTCTTTCTACACTAGTTCCGTTTGATAGCCTTTCCAGCTGGTGTATCAGTAGTGGCATTGCCTTCTTTCTTAAGGCTCTATCTACGCCAGTTCTGAATTCTTTTAAGAAATGCGTGCTTGTAGCCAGTCTCAAATGTTTTAATAGATTCAATTCGTTCCGCTCCTTAGTCAGATTCGTCTTCTTTAGAGTCTTTCAATGGAGGCGAGCCTCCCAACCAACCTGACAGAAGGATCACTCGACCATGGTTGGCTAGCTTCGAAGCAGGCACTTAGCGATTGAATTCAGTCTCTTTCTCTTAGAAAGGCACCCATTTCCGGTTAATCCCCAATAGTGGAAGAATCGTACATGGGATAAGCCGGGAAGGAATCCTTCTTCCATCAATCCCAACTCTTTCATCTCCCGCCGTTGCAGCGTACACTAGCTAGGCTCACTCCCGCCATTATTATTATTAATTAAATGAAAGTCCAGCTAATAAGGGGTTTCGCTATAAATAAGACTGGGTCACTTGGGAATTTACTATGAAAGGCAGCCCGGCCATATAGTTTAAGGGCCACTCGACTAACCAATCAACACTTACCTAGTCGGAAGAAAGCGAACTCAAACTCAAAGCTGTAGGAATCCAACACGAACTATGCATTGAATAAGAGTGGGAAAGTAGTCGTACAGATGTATCCGAGTTAACAAACAGCTTTAGTTGCCTCATGTCCTTAGCGAACTGAAACACGAAAGATGTTCAAAGGATTGATTCAAGGTATCCGTTATCCGAGTTCACTTGCTGGTGCTTTAGTTGATCCTAGTGAGGAAGGGGTCTCTTCAAGGCAATCTACCCAAGCCAACTATCCCGTCCTTCCTAGCTCTAGCTTGTGTCTTCTCGGCGAATGCCCAGTCTCTCGATGAATAGTCAGCTCTCCCTTCTATTTAGGTTCTTCTAGAAACCCGGTAACAAAAGAAGCAGTTTTCCTTTGATTTGCTCTTAAGCGGTGTTAGTAGTGGTAGCTACTGAAGACCAAGGAATAGACCCCAAACTATCCCCTCTTAGGTCGGTTCTATGCTTCCCGAGTCCACATTCCCTTCTTTAGGATTGAATAGAGTAAGGGCTGCCCTTTACTTGTTCTATTAGTTAGAGTAGTCTCCGATCGATGGAGAGGTAAATCAAACTCATTTAGTTGCCGAAGCGCAGAGCTAAAGAGTCTCTCTGCTTGCTTGTTCTTTCTTTTTATGAGTAAGCTATTCCCGCTTGTAATTCCTTCTCTTAATGTGGTTGTATCATCGTCGAATCGTTTGCTCGCAGTTCTTGCAGTTGCAGACTGAGCTGGGTAATCTGTAGCGAACCCCTAAGCCAATCAATCTCTCTTTTTTGGTCATTCTCCAAGGTTTTTGGGGTGATTCTTCGATCGAGACTGGTTCATGTTCGAAGGTAGGCAAACGAAGCCAACCCAAACACATCTTCCATCCAGACTTCTTCCACTACCTGTAAGAGAGTGGGGTGATCCGCCCATTTGTTCAATTGAAAGATTTCTCTACAAGTGTACGGCTTCCATAGTAGAACTCATTCGAGAGAGCCTAAGAGAGAGCTTCGAACCAGGCTACCCAACCATCGCTGGCGCAGTTGCAGTGTTGTTGCTCTCTTCTTCTGAAGCTAGGATTCCCTTATTTGCTGTTAGTTGGTAAAGGAGCCATGCTTCTTGAGCCCGCAGAAGGGAATGGTTTAAGGGATGCCACTAGCTTTCTGATTGATAAGACCGATCCCTCTTCTATTAGTCCTTTTTGGTGAAAGGACGAATCGGTAGAAAAAGGCTTAGAATCGGTAGTTTCGATCGGTCTCTCTCTTTTCTAATTTTATTTGTTCTCTGCAGTTGATGATCAGCGAATCATCAATCAGTCTTTCAGTGTTTCCACTCGATAAGGTGTCGAAATCTTCATGTGATTCTGCGGTCCTTGTTGCCGATGCTTTGATTAAGGGAAGGGGATTCCCAGGGCAAGGGGAAGAGCTAGGCTAAGAAGGAAGCTCTGCAAAGAGTTGATCACGTAGGTTGCTTAAGGAGCTCTGCTTTCTTCGGTGTGAGTTGTAGTTCCTTCTCTTGATGCACTTGTTGGCTATGCCATTGAGTCCGACCGTTTCCTTGCTTTAGGCAGGAATGTAGTAAGGTATGCCCTCTCCTGTAGCTATAAGCTCGAGGGCGTGTCTCTTGAATGATCTTCCACTCAATAGGTTGCCATGTGATTCTCGGTTGTTTGCATCTCATTCTTCGCTCTCTTTTGTTAGCAATGAGAGCAAGTTCCCACTTCTCTGAGCTATGAGCTAGCACTTGCTTCTGATCGAGGATGATAACGAGACTTGATTTGAGCGTAACCAACCAATGTTGGAGTTGTTTCATAAGGATCTATGCTTTCCTCCTTGTTTGCAGTTGGTATCGTAGAATCGGTAATCTTCCTCATCGAATGCCCATCTTTCCCTTCTAATTGGTGTATTCTCTGATTCAAGATCCGGGTAGTCTTTCATGGGTCTCCAATTGATGTGTAACCCAACCGGAGCTATTGATGATGTCGAGCCGTAGAAAAGAGAGAGGCCTCGCCTCGCAGAAGAGAAGAGGCAAACTCATCTTTCCTGTCTCGAAGGTAGGGTTGTGACCCAGGCAAACCCCAATAGGTATCCCCTTGTCCCCGATGCTCATCCTTCTCTTGTTACCGAGTTGTGTAAGCCTTAGAATTTCAACTGGACTTCCGGAAACAAGAAGCTGCCCGCCTACCTACATTATTTCTAAGATAAACTGGGATGAGCACAAAAAAAGTGCTACAGGGGCTGCGCTCAACCAGACCTCCCCTATTCATAGATAGATAGTATGTCATGTATTTTTGGGTGATCCCTTCCTTATACGGTAAGTAATTCCATACCTTGGTCAAGCTACTTCGTTCCTTCCCTTCATTTGCGTAGTTTCGGTAGCTGCAAGGCATCACTCAACTCTTGGTTATCTAGTTAGCATCCAGTCAAAAATATTGATTCGTCGATAGGCAAGCAATCTCCAAAGCACGATCGGAGAAAATAAAGAGTGGGAGAGTCTTCTAGTTGGTTGGGTAAAGGTCTCCCTCATCTAGGGAGAATCCATTGAAGGGGCTCTATTTATAGAATAAATAAATAAATAAAGAAAAACAAAGTTCAGGTAGTGCAAAACAAGTTATTCATTCGTTGATAGGCCACTCGGTGCGTGCATTCAGGGATGGCCTGCCCCCTTCCTTCCTTTAGATAGAAGTTCAACTTTGGCTTTCCCTGCAAATGTTATCCTCCTTACGATATACTTCAAATGGTATTTAAATTGTGGAGTAGTTCAGGAAGTCCTTTCGTAGGCGGATCTTCTTTAGTCACAAAACTTCTTCCGATAGATCGACGAATAGGTGGAAGGTTCATCACTTGTTACAAGTCTCGTTAAAGAAGACGATATAAAGCTTTCCATGAATGAAGGAATAAAGCAAGCAAATAGGTATTCATAGGTAACATCAATAGATGCATCGGTCGAGCTGCCTTCCCTCATCTCTCTATCGAGAACGGGGAATAGAAGGCACGAGTTGTCTCCATAATATGCCGGTGTTTCCTCTCAGCTCCCCCACCATATCACCAATAAAGCTGTGCGACCCATCACTACAACGGGCCTTTTCTCAGCCTACCTATTAGCCCTGAATTGGTCGCAGAACAACTGGAGAAGGGAACCGAACCCCATAAACCGTTTTTTTGTTTGGTCAGTAGCAAGACTAAAAAAAAGAAAAACTTTTATATGAAAGCATAAGAAGCTACAAACAAAAGAACTGCTTAGCCACAGGAAAAGAACTCAATGTCCCACAGAAGCGGAAAGAGTACTAAATATCCTACAAGACTGCAAAGATGCTATATTAATTACCCAACATATTGCCTTTACTTATTCTATTTTCCATCTTGGGAAAGAAAATGCTAGGCCTTAACTTAAAAAAAGGGGCTTATTTCTTGGCTGACAGCCATTTTTATTCTCCAGCTTGAAAAGCCCTGTGTTATCACTCTTAACCTTACAAAATATGCGTATTAGGTACTCACAAAGCCACTTCCACTCAGTTATTGAGATGCTAATATATTGAATGTCCTAGCCTATCACAAAATATGCTCTTGACTTTAGTGCGCCTTGCTTGAATGAAGGCTTTCTCTAGCTTTGGCAAAGACAGATCGGAAAATGAATCAATGCTCGAAGTCTATTCCCCTCTCGTCCAATAGAATGACCTTCAAAGGCTGGCAATCTTGTTCTCAAATCAAATGGCTCATTGAAAGAGGCAGGCATGTTAAGCCGTGGCATGAGACTTTTTTTTATATTGGTCCGGTCCCCAAAGATATAGTAAAGAAGAAATGAAAACTATTATTGATAGAAAACATGAATGGAAAGGGAACTTACAGATTTAAGTCCAATCCTATTTTAATCCCTATTTCCGGTTTCACTTCCTCAGTTAAGTGATCGGGATCTTTCATTTAAAGTAAGTCAGCGTGCAAGAGCTAGAGTCAGAATGGAATTAGAAGTAAAAAGTTAAAAGTAAGGATTCGAAGTCAACTTGAAAAGCAAATGAGTCCGGTGATAGAGTTACCTTGGTTCGTAAGTACCCCTCTTTCTATCTTGTAGTAGTCAGTCCACGTTCTAATCCCTTTTGAAAGAGCTAGAGGAAGGGATATTTAAAGCCCACGCTCAAACCTATATTTGCTATCGTGCTCAGTCCGGTGCTATTCTCAGAGACAGGTACGGAAGATTCTCAGGTGCGGAAGAAAGGAGTTATCGAAGCAGGACAAAATCACTAATAAGTCAAAAGCCACAGGAGCTGCGGGCAAGTGCTTGGTAGGCCAACAGCCCAATGAACCGGGCGGGGCGCACGCTGCAGCTTCCTGCATTCGTACTTCTGACTAGCTCCCATCCTATTCTTTTAGTCAGTCTAGCTAGTATCGGATTCGGAAGATGAAAGATTCGATCTTCACTTTCGACACCTGCAGGTAAGACCGACAGAGAATTCAGAAGAAAAAGCCGCCAGCGCTGGTGGAATGGTTCACTGCCCCCATTCCGATTTCCCACTTCCGAAAGAATAATAGATATAATTTAATATAAATAGACATTGCGATGAAACCTCTAGTTGAGCTGCTTACGCCTTATATCGTTATTGTTCTGAATGACCATGTTATGGACTGGAAGTCTTCCCAATAGCTTTGCGGGTGCTCAACTCTTGGATGTTATCAGAGTCCTTTTCCTACTTAAGAGGTATTAACCACCCACTAAGATTAAGAACCCTTTCGCCTCTCCGTCTTTATAAAGAGCATCGCTTGTTGACTTCATGTCTTAGATTCAGCCCCAATAAAATCAAGGGGCGCTGGGAGACTACTATTTCGTTATAGAGTACTTGCTTTCTGCCTCTATCACTTCCCTGCCTTCGCCAGGTAGGGTTCCGAGCTTGGACAGAGGCTTTCTGAGGAGATAGATATCTTTTGGGGTATTTTCGTTTTTGTTTTGATTCCCTCGTCGTTTATTCCCCTTTCTACGGTGAGTCTTTCTCGTTGTTTAACCCCGTATCCGGCTCGAAAGTACCATCATGCATTAACTACCATCCTATACCCATGACTCGTGATAGCAGGAAAGACTTTGCATACATAATGGGTCAGAAAGGGCGTTTCCGATCCCTTTAATCAGAGCTTTTCTTCGTGCATCTCATGGACCTTAGTCATCCATTTCCGGCGAGGATTTCTTGTTCTTATCCCGCTTCCGTTCAAATAGATGCTAATTGCGAGTTCGAATCTTGGTTAACTAGCAGCCCCCGTGGCTGTACATCCCGCTCGAAGAGCCTTTCTTACATACCAACCGGACTTCTCTGGTTAGACTTTCTGCATAGCGATCTTCTTTATAAATAATATTATCAAGATTCACGACTTGTCTGGTTTGGCTTGCTCGTGAGCATGCTGTAATCTACGCGTTCTCGCCTTACTTGGGTTCATGAAGTAGGGGAATGCCCTGAACCAACCGCCTGTATGATTTTTTTCGTCAGTCTCCACATCAACCCAGAAAGTATCAACTTAAACATATAAAAATGGATCGTCAAATGGAAGAATCGTCTTTGTATGAGCGAATCCGTCAACTCGAGGCCACCTGTGGCCATAAAATTCCCCCGCAAATGGAGCAGGGGGAATACCTGCGTTCCGTCCAAACCTCATTAAATGAAAGTGCAGAACTTGGGCAATCTTTTTATGAAAAAACTTTCGAATTCGATACTTTCGAAGTCGAGATTCTTGAAAAAAAAAACGGAAAGCCCAAGAAATACTCTTTGACTTACTCATAGACGATGAAGACATAGATACTATAATGAGGGAATCCCCCTTCACAAACATAAGGGACGAGGCTTTTGACTTCATTCAAGAAAGAAGCCAGAATGTCGAAAGCCATTACAGATCCATGGAACGGGATCAACATAATTATAGAGATGCACTTCGAACCTGTCTTGATTCTTTAATCATTAATTTATAAAGAGACAGGCGAAATTCCCGTACCTATCTCGAGTTCAAACAAGCCTTCATGGGTTAGTGCTTACTATGCATAAATCTTCCTTTTTAGCATGGACCAAGCGCAAGCAAGTCGGTAGCGTCAAGCGCCCGACCGAGACTCTTTCTCTTAGATGAGAGTCTTAACTAACTCGGCGCTTCAAAAACAAGAGTCACGCTCTTTATTAGAAGGCGCTAGGTTTCTTTTTCGTTTGTGCATCTTTCTTTCTTTCTCCCATTTTCTTTTTTTCCATGTTTTTGTTGGTCAATAACCAACCACAACTCTATATAGTTATTCACTACTCTTTCAGAAAGATACTTGGTTTAGCAAAGGACTTTCGAATCGGATGCGCTCGCCCAGCGAGAAAGGCCCTGCCAAGCAAGTGAAAATTTAAAAAGAAAGAAGAGAAGGAAAGGAGAAGAGAACTTCGTATTTTTTTCATTCTCTAGGAGTCATATTTAACCTTGAATGCTATTAATAAATTCTACAGCAATAGTCCCTCGGACTCGGAAAGTAATAACGAAAATAGCTAACCCAATAGCAGATTCCGCAGCTGCCACTGTTGGAACCAATGAAGCAAATGATTGACCCATCATATCATCCGAAGAAACAGAAAAGACCAAAAAGTTCGAATTCACTGCTAATAACATTGATTCAATTGGCATTGACATAATAGGAATATTTCGTCTATTAAGGAGGATTCCCCGAATACCTAAAATAGAGATAATCATAGAAAATGTGAAATATTTTATAAGATCCGTTTCGGGAACGTGGAATGTAAGAGAAATTCAAATGTGAAATATAACCGTGAGAAGCTGCACCCTTCCAATATGTTATGTCATTTACAACCCCGGCGTATTTAGGAATTGCTTCGCCAGGTGGAGATTGTCTCCACAATCTTATTATGTAATTCCTCGTTTTTCGAAAAGGATGATAAAAGAGTTCCAAGCGTTAGCTTGCTCGCATCCTTCCCACAGACTGATTCCCGAAGTTCTTTGATTGTATGTGGTCGAGGAATATGTAATCTTTCTTTCTTTAAAAAAGATCTTATTTCCTCTTCAACTTTTTATTTCCAAAAGAGAAGGTTTTCATCAGGATGCGAGGAGCTTGGACCCGCTTGCCCTACACTTTCCGCGGCCGTGGAATTCGTGTTAAAGGAAGGAAGGGATGGTATGGAAGGGTCGGATGGGAGGGGTGCCAAATCCTCAGGAACGGGGGGGAAGTTCGTTGCCCAGCCGCTCCCGTGCGTGTGGTTTGGGGGAGAAGAAGGGCCAGAAGGGAGCGGCAAAACCCCACACATGGAATTCATGATTATGAAGTCGAGGCTGGAGTAGAGCATATATAACACTCGTACGACAATAAACAAAGAGATTAAAATTTTCAAAAGAGAAGATAAAGGAAGGGCACCGCTCCAACGGTAGAAGGGCTTAGCGATTAGAGAAGCGAAGCAGGCTTACTGATAGAAACCGAAAGAAAATGATTACATTCAGATTTAGACTGAAGCAAGGAGGACATATACAATAAGGGATTGCCCCTTTTTCGAATAAGATAAAGGCTACGAGAATGCTTCCACAACCGGAAAGACATAAACTTGCTTTGGAGAGCTAAGAGACTAGATGGAATGCTTACGATTGATTCCCTTAGGGGCCACTGGGGGAGTTTGAAAAAGCCCTACTAGGAGCTGACAAGGCAAGGCGGGAAGACTGATAACTAGCCAAAACTCAAGGAAAGCAAATGCGCCAAGCTAGAAAGAAGCATAGGACTACTCTCGGGTCCTCCGAAAGGAAACCCGGCCCCTCGCTTAGAAAGACATACGAAATGGACTGGTTACGGAATATCAGACTAGACGGAATAGAGAGCTTTTAATGTAGTTTTTCCTGTAGTAAACTTCTTTCTTTTTCACGATTATTGACATAGGGCTTGGAGGCGCTGAAGGATCCTATTAAGAATTTAGCTGATGAGCAGGGAATCTCAGCAGAGGAGAAGGCTAGGATGTTGGCACTCGAAGAGGAGATTAAGATGATAGTGGGGCGTGCGGCGGAAAGCAAAAAATAAATGGATTCTAAGATCCAAACCTTCCTTCAGCAGTCAACCAAGGCCAGGGAGTCCGTTGCGGGATGTAAGAAGATAGAGAATGATCTAGACTCGATGGAGGCCGAGGTTGAGGATTTGAAAAAGCCAAATTATGAAGTTCCAGGAACAGTTGGCAGCCGTTGAGAAGAGGCAGAGTGATGTCACTCGGGACTATGACTCCTTAATGACCGAGTTAGAGCCACTCCATGCCGAGCTTCAGAGCCTGAAAGACACCAACTTAGAGGAGCAGAAGGCCAGGATCGAAGAATCTGAGCAAGCTGCGCTGAAAGCCTGGGAAGATACTAAGAAGGCAGTCGCTGAAATCTTCTAAAAAATGGAAATTATTTGAATTAGACCAGTCTGTACGGCCTTTTATGACGTAGTAGAAAGAAGCACTGTGCGTTAGCACAGGGCTATATAAGGGCATAACCAATATAGCGCCGAAGCGAACTAGAACTCGAACTGGAACGATAACCTCCATCTAGACCTAAACCTGACACCCGCATACCGCATATGCCAGTGGTTGTGGTACAGGTCGTTCTGTCTTGAATCTGCAGGAGAACTAAATCATGCCGACTTATGGTCAGCAATGTCCCGGTCAAATTTATTGTATAGACCCATTTTGCTCGCTTGTTCCCGGTCTGATCAACTTTTGGCTGTCGTAGAGTTTTAGTAAGACCACGGGCAGTACCCGCAGGACAAGCATGCTGCGGTAAGGTAATCCGGCCAACTTATAGATGCAGGGCTCGCTCCCTCCGAAACTCGAAACTAAAGAATGCTCTGCCGTTTTTTAGTTTCCGGGAAACCGAAAGCTTAACAACTTTCTTTTTAGGATTAACTAAACCTACCTTTCGACATCGCTCGAAGGTCTAGTATCATCGATTATATTATTATAGATAGTAGCCGTCTAATCAACTAATTTCACAGCAAGAAAGCTCTTACCTAGTCAGATAGGTAGGGAAGAACGAATACAAAAATGGAGCGATAAATCTTGGCTTGTTTAAAAAAAAACCTAGATTATGGATAGCTCGGAATTTAGGGAAGACGGACGAATGGTGTTAAAGGGCTTAGAGGGGGCGGTGGAAATGAGAACGAGGAGAAGATATCAAACCGGGCAGGGAAGCAACCAGCGAAGAGAGCATTGGAGAGGGCGGTAGGCTGGGAGAAGGAAAGGTTTTAATAAGAAGAGTTTGCCTAGCGTCTTTCGCTGTCTGTTATTAGAAGAAGGAAGGGATAGGTGGAGGGCCGGGATGCAGAGAATGACGCTATCCGGAAGAGGAGGCATGCATCGTATAAGAATATGGCACCGAAAGTAAGGATATCCACGCACACAAGAGAATCGCTTGGGAAAAAAGGGCATCGTTCTCAAGCGAGATGGGGGACTTTCGGATATGCCTTCCCTGTCTTATGTTATCGCCGCTGTTGATGGGCTAAAGGAGCTGACATACTTAATTTCTTAATCTACGAACGGGATTTCACCTGACCTTCCTTTCCCAGGACTGAAAGCTGCCTAAACTGGATCAATGTTAATGTCCGAAGAGGTTGGGATGGGATTGGACAAAAAGAAAAATTACCCGCAACAAGCACCGTTTAGACAGATCAGACTTATTTAGTTAAGTATGCCAATGTTCATTGCCTTGCTCTGACTCTGCTTAGCCTTTGCCCGTGCGCCGCCCTTCCTGTTCGCATAGCAGGGCTAGTTACTAATTATAGGACAAATCCTATGCACAGGGGACTGAGTGGCTATTCCATATGTGGATGAATTCGCTCTTAGTACGATTCCCTAGATGTTGGAATAAAGGCGGGTGCGCTTATTAGACGCTTTCCGGGCCCGATGAGGACTAGCAGTTCTCTAAAGCTCACACTGAATGGGCTTAGCCCGATTGTTGACGATACCATTAATGTCTAGCCCAGCCAACTCCTCAACAGATAGTTTCTCATCTCGACGGGAAATTAACTCTTTCATTTAAAGGAAGAGATGGCCTTTTTGTTTTTTCTTGCTTCTTATCGTTTAGCCCTGCCCTGACTTCCCACCTAACCTTAGATAGCTTGTGCACGAAAAGGCTCTTTGCAAAAAGAAGCTCTTAGGCAGCTATTGAATCCGCTGTGAATGCTACCGATACTTGAAAGACTCATCCTCTGGCAAAAGCTTGACTTTATTACTTCAATCGCTTAACCGTTAACTAATACAGAAAGAGCAAGACTGATTGCTCGAAAGCACCTTTCTGCTAACCTATTGGCTTTCCTTTCTGGCATATGAGACTGAAGTTGCATTCCTCTTCTCTAAGTATAAAGTGGAATTAAAGTTTCACTCCTACGGCTTCAAATCAAAGAATCAAGGCTATTAACGAGACTGAATGGGATCCCCTATCAGCCAACCGGAACTGGCCCTTGCACCAATTGGATGTGAAAAATGCCTTCCTCCCTCAAACCTAACTGAAGAGGGCGTCGGGGTAGGAAGGGGCAACCCCCCGGCTTTGTTGCTCAGAGAGAGTCACGGAAAGTATGAAGATTACGGAAGGCTATCTATGCTTTAATGCAATCTTATCGGGCCCAGTTCGACAAATTGACTACAGCCCTAACTTCACTCGGCTTCTACCGAAGTAAAGTAGACCATTCGGTCTTTTTTAAACATAGTGACCGAGGGATGATCGCATTGCTTGTTTATGTCGATGATCTTTTTTTCATTACTGAAGATGATGGACTTGGTCTTTTTGCCTGATCTCAAGAGGCATTTTTCAAACAAAGGACCTGGGGAAGCTGAGAGACTTTCTAGGGATCGAAGTGGCTCGCTCAAAGCAAAGGTTAGCATAAAGATTTCGCAGCGGAAGTATATGCTGGATCTACTAGCAGAGAAAAATATGTTGAAAAGGTGCTTGAGAGATTCAACATGAGCAAGGCAAAACCAGTCACTACTCCACTTGCAGGCCAATCTGCGCTCAGTACCAATCAGTGTCCTACAAGTGAGAAAGATAAAGAAGAACTGAAGACAGTCGTGGCATCGAGGACCAGGGGCAGGCTCCCATGGCGAAGACCGCCTTTTTGACTGGTGGGAACTGCTGTGAAGAAGTCCGAGCATACCGTTAACTATGCTATAAGATGAGCCATATGCAAACCGAACTGCTCATGGGGGCACGCCAGCGCCCCTATAGAGTCAGGCTTTCAATTGAGTTCAGTCTATCTGGACTCTGACGTCATCTGGCAGGTTAACAAGTATCTTCTGAGCTATCCAGAAAGTTTATGACTCCAACCAAAAGTGCAATGCACTAAAGCCGCCATGTCTTTCACATGAACAGAGCTTCTCCTCCCACCACCTCAGAGAGGGATCACTGTGCTGCTCACTTTTCTTTGGTGTGGATTTCTTACCTTCCTTTGCCCCGTGCTTCATCTTCATGGTAAGAACCCCGGCTAGGAGGTGAAAAGCAATTTCAGAGGGGGTTGAGTCTTTCTTTTATACCTGGTTTTCCGACTGGAATACAAAGTATAGTTGTAATCGGAGTCAACATAACAATGAAAATACCACTAGAAGAAAACCTCGTTTAGTATCTTGAGTCCTGATATATAGAACAATTTTTGTTTTTCATGTGCATCAAATACTCTTTTTAGAGTTGTGCCACCCGAAAGAAATAGTGTTGAATGTACCGAGGTTCCTAAACTCCCAACCTCCTAGTCTTCTCTCAATCAAAGGAAAAGAAAAGACATGGTTTTAGAGTAGTTTAGAGTAGGCAGAGAATGCCATGCTTGTTAAGCCCTAGCAATTTAAGGATTCCCTGTTCTAGCTGTTGTTGGACTAAGAGCGTCATCTACAAGGCGAGGAGGTGCCGGAGTTCCCGAGGCCGAAGGGGTTTCATGCTCGACTCAATCAATAGGGTTTGAATACGAGGTGCTCGCCCCAGGTATCCGGTATGTAGAAGTCTTGAACCCTGGCATCAAAGAAAGTTACTTTCAGTATGGAATGCCTCGAGGAAGTCTATTCATTACATTTGTTATCATCGTGCTCCTCTGAAGAGTAAAGGTGGGGGAAGCAGGGAGAGCTATTGTTGATTATCTATTTCATTTGGTCTACAAAGATTTATTTCCGGTGGGACAGCACCCCAGGCAAGACTGGATCCCGCCGGGCTCGGTAAAGGACTTTTGTTTGGCATCTCGGGAAATCCATTTGGCTCTGGCACCAACATCCGAACCATCTCTGTCGGACCATTGCTTACACTTTAGTAGGGCCTCTTTCTTTCTTTTGGTCGGCACTCCTAGTTGGGTGAGACATAAAAGTTCCTAAGTTCACTCCAGTCCAATTCACTCTTTCTTAGATTCCCAATCCGAGTCAAAAAGATTAGGATATCGATTTTGGATGGGACAAAAAGGAAAGTTGGTAGTATCGAAAAAAGAAGAGAAAAGAGTGACCCGAATGTTAGTGAAAAGAAGAATGTGATTCGTTTTTTCCCTTTGGAATGTAAGTGTATCTGTCAGTTCTGGTATATCAGTTCCAGTACGAACCGCTGCCCGGAAAGGCGGAGATGAGAGCGACAGAAGACAATCAAAGCATCACGACTCGAGGAGTGAACCTGTGAGATCGGTAGACAACCCGTAAAAGGCTAGGCCCCTATTCTCTTACACCTGGGTCTCAATACCGGGAGTAGAGGTGTCGAACTCTTGTTTATGAGTTTACGAGTTGGCGGAGGTCGACGAAGATCCTTGAGATGGTTTGACCGCAACTCTTTATACACGTGTCACTGTCAGATCGAAAATCTATCTCTTTCTCGCAGCTCGTACTTTAAAGCGAACGGCGAACGAATGGAACTAAAGGAATGATTGTTGACTAGACTTAGACGATCTTACCTCTGATTCCTATATGCTTTAATAGAGAGAAGACCCCAGCTAGAATAGCAATAGGATATAGGAGAGACTAGGGAGGCCTTAGCGATTCTTCACTCTTTTTTCATAGCTAACCAAGAGTTTTCTTAAAAAAGCGGATAAGATCCCAGCTCCTTCTCCAACAGCGGCAAGAGATCGTCCGTATGCATAGACATCGTCCGCGATTCTATAGCATAGGGAAGCATGGAATCGGACGCTAGCTTCTCTCTTTTCTTAAATGCGCGGTGCTTAACACATGCAGATTGGACCCCTTCCTTTATGGGATTGTCGCCTCAGTGAGTGCCTCCTTTCCCTTCTCGTCGACGGGAGTGAGTGTTCCTAAGGCGGGAACAGGGAAGAAGTGACGGAGGTCTTTCGAGATTGAATATGACTGAGAATTGTGTTAAGAAGAGTTCTTTCTTTCGAAGCGAGCCATTGGCGATGCACAGAATCCGCTGCTATTGAAGGAATTACCGGCTTGGCACAGATGTAATGTAATAAGCTCTTTTCCCAGCGAGAAAGAGAAAGATAATGTTAATTGGCTCTGACTTACTCTTATCTAGTGCGCCTAGGACTAATTCCACTCACGGCATTAGAGGTCTTACCCGCTACCCTTTCAAAATACTTTTTGCGATCACACCCGTCAATCTCCGATGAATCAAAGGGGGTAGAATCCGCTGCTTGTATGGATGGTATCGAATCAGCTGTTGGAGGAATATCCGCTGTGGGACTTCACAAGCTCATGCCATCAAAAGTAAGCTCTTTCGGAAGAGAAGGAGTTGCATATATAAAGTTAGCAAGTCAATTCCTTATTTTCCATTTTACGCTCTTGGAAGAAAGACAAAGACGGAGATCCTTCTCTTTTAAGGAGAGATTTCTATTAAAGAAAGAACTAGAATCTAACTCTAGTCTAATAATAATTATATAGAATAATAGTTAGAGTTACTCACTTAAGGAAGTGGGGAAGATGGGCTCGAGATAACACTATTGTGAAAAGGCCTTTAGTTGCGAACCTGTAGGGATCCACTTCCATAGTAAGTAGCTCACCCGGGTTGTTAACAGGCGATGGAAGTTCAGTCTCTGTAGGCGGCGAAGCAAATAGCAAGCGAGGAAGGGAAATCAAAACAAAACTTCTTTTAGAGCGCCAAGTTGCTTACAAATCAACTTCTTCCTTTTCCTATCTGGAATTCTCTCTAGTTACAGGCCTACAACACCTTGAAATTACTTGACTTACCTACTCTCAGTTTCACACGAAATAGACTGCCTATGCGCTACAGGTGACTCTCGAGCCGATGATAGAATGTTTCGAACCTTTCCTTGTTGTCTTCGCCGGGCTTGAAAGAGTAGATCGAGTAACGACTGATCCAAATGTCCTTGTTCTGGTTACACTCATTAGGGATAGACTTAGCATGATCGGAATCATGTGCTTTCAGTTCCAGGGATGGATGGTATGAGTTGAAGAAGGTAAGCAGCGAGTGTACGTGCATGTGACCCTTATACTATGGAGGAATTGTAAGCTTCTACTCAGCGATCTGGTATGGAAGAACGGCGATGAGCCAATAATCTTGTAGATCTCTATTTTTTCACGAAAACTTGAGCGCTATTGAGGCGGTTAGGCATAGCAGTTAGGCCCAAAACAGAAGGAGAAGATGTATCGAAGAAAAAAAAGGGGCCATGACCACAACTACCAGAGAAAGATAAAAAACGGCTATTAGCACAGATGAAGATAACAAAACTTGGAGTTTCCCGCTGCTTAAAGGATGCAATTGGTTCATTAACAAACCTGTGGGTGACTAAAAGACCTCTACTCTTTTGACATTTGGAAGAACCAAACTACGTACTTGATAGTAGCCATTCTTGCCTCTTTTATCTCCTCCTAAGGCGAGTGGAGTGAGTCTGGTCATCACGGCATAAAGAGGGAACTTTGCTATTTTGATAATAAGATAGGTTTTTTCTGAATAGATTGATTGCTCATGAATCTCAGGATGGAGGATCAACGTCAGTAAATCCTTTTAGTCAAGACCAGAATGAGTTTATTACAAAATAAAGAAAACAAAGTGCTCGTTTATACCTCGAAGTATAGATCTTAACCTCTGAAATAGACAACAAAAGGGAAGAAAGACTTCATCACATAAACAGAAATCCCCGGTGGACCTAGCTAATTCTTTTTGGTGAGATGCATGCCTCGGACCTGGTGATGGATCAAAGGATAGCTTTGTAGCTGCTGTTAGCTCGGAGCGGATGAGCGAGAAATGGAATAGGGCTAAACGCGCCTCCTTCCTGTCCCTTACCCCTTGGTGTAAATCGGCTTGGATTCTTCTGCTTTCTCATCTGCTCCAGTCAATGGTCTCTGCTCGAAAGTCCCATTCTGAGATGGCATGAAAGGACTCCCCAAAGAATAGGTGATCGTAGGTCAGCCCGTAGGTAAGTTCCGGTCTTTCATTGAGATTTCCTCGTTCATGATCTCTAATGGATTGGGCAGGGGTAAGACTATGCACATAGCTTCGGTTCCGTCTTGTTTGCCCGCCCAAAGAAAAGAAAGGAGATATGGTTGCTCTTCCTTCTTCAGTAGGCTTTCCCGCGGGTTCGGTTACAGATAGGATACGCGGGTCAAAGGCAAAGGGTAGGTTGGCTTGAGTGCGGGCTTCCCATGTCTAGTGGCGATTGTTTGCTAAGACCTTTGTCCCTTACCCGCCGGTCGCCTCATTCTATCAATTGCGAAAGGCATTTGTCCTCATTCTATCAATTGCGAAAGGTCATCTTTTAGCAGGGGCTGTCGCACGGTCCTTCATCTTTCTTCTTTCGGCCTTGATCCTTGATGTCGGTATTCTTTGTAGATAGGTGGTCTTGAAAGTTTAGAGTAGAGGAATTAGGAAGTAAAAGGTTGCCGAGAGGTAGGGGCGGGCGAGGAGCACAAAGGCTACCCGAACTCTCTTTTCCCAAGATTAGAAGGAACTCGGCGGAGGCCTCGGGACATGACATTCGTTCGGTTATGGAATGCCGACCCAAACTCCTTATGTGGGCAAAGAGCCTACCACTTATGCAAAGGAAATTGCATATGGATCCATCCTGATAAGTAGATCAGACTGACGGAAGGGGAGCACCCTTGTCTTACTGAAATAGGATTTGCCCAAATCCAAATGAAGGTCTGCTTCTATCTTTCTTCTCTCTTTCCGAGCTTATTAGGAGCAGAATTATACGGGTATGACATTCGACTTTAGATGAGCCAAAACGCATTGAGACAGCTTAACTAGAGGTGCCGGTGACCTGTATCGTCGGGTCCGACGGACGGTAAGGCCTTCGATCAGTCTTAGCTGATAGAATAGATCGAGAACGGCTTACAACATTTCATTTGAAGCGTGGCCCTGACATGAGGTTTCCTACTTTTTTTTTTTTTATGATCTTTGGTTGTTCGTACTGACCTATTGTGGTTAGGACCGCCTTCCTGCAGCTTTCAAGCGGATGGAGGCACTCATACGGCTTCGCTTCCTTCGCCTGATCGTGATTTTTGCCTATTTTCTGATCATTGAATTCCCTTTTTTATCGTACAACAATTGTGATAAATTTCTTTGTAAGCAAGGTGGCCTGATCATCGATATTGGATCTCTTGGCTTATCAGTTTATCCTCCGTGAGCTATTTACTTGACGTTCTTCCTTAAAGAAGGTGGAGCGCCTTCATCTATCTTATAAGGATGGCACCGCTACGGGTTTCAATCTCTTAGTCAAGCAAAGCGTAGTACGCGAGTCAATCAACTTCTTTTCTCACGAGTGTGAGACAGAGTCATTCCAAGAACTTCTATGGAGGGATCACTTGTTTATGAAATGGAAGAGAAGGAAGGTTTATCAATTGCGTATGAAGAGAAGGGTTTTATGTAGATTGTAGATTGCTTTCTATGGATTGCGTGCAGCTTTACTTCCTGCTGCTTTCAAGCCCTAAGAAACAGTCCCGCTCAAGCGAATGGATCTGACCCACCTCAATCTTTGAGTAGACCACTGGAGGCTCCCAGCCCCCTGACTAAATGTTCTCGTTTCTAAAGAACGAGTCTCGACCAAGCGCATGTATCTCTCTTTTACAGGTCGATACCGAACTGATCCATATAGCATCTAAAGCACAGATCTATCAAAACTCTCTCTTCTACGCTAATTCATTGCTAGACTACCTTTCTTTCGGACAGGAAGTGTTCCAGTTAGGCTAGAAACCTCCGAACTTCGTTCAGGAAAGAAATGTATTTTAAAAGGTGCTTGTTATCGGCAATGATTGGGACTCTCCCTTACTCGAGTTTAAGGGATTATTATTACCAGCTTTCTTTTATTTTTAAGTTAAGTGATGTATAAACCATTTGAAATAGAATTGTATAGTATGATAATAATCAGCAGTCCAATCAAGCTTGAAACGGAGAAAGGAGCACGGGAGTACCTTAAGCAAGAGTGTGCGGCTAGTGGTCAGTTGATACACCGGGTTAATTGAACAATCAATGCAACGCCTAGCGGCTAGAGCAATGGGAGAATTCAGAAAGAGAGTTATTAAGACTAGTAAGAAGGGACGTTAAGTCCAACGGGGAAGCTTTGGATAATGCAGCGGCGTACCTGCGCCTAGAAGAGCAGTGGATCAACAAGTGGTTAAGATAACCTGGGGGTCTATAATACAACCAAAGGAATAAGTTAATAGGTAGTTTACAAGTGGAGCCATGGCCCTCCTAATGATCAGAAGTCAGTGAGGTAGTAGAGTAATGCGTTCAAGCTTGCGTCGATATAAGTATCTTCAACTTGTAAATCGTGAAAAAGCGGCTCGCAGAGTCATTGAGAATCTCTAGCATAGAAGTCCTACATAGAAAAGGATCTCGGTAGCATCCTCGATTAACAGAGGACGGGTCGGAGTCTCTTTCAATAGTATGCCTGACTAGTCATACCGGCTATGAAGAGATTATGGAAGATATGGGCTGATGTCGATACTTGACTTGGAAGAGACGGCTTTCTAACGAGAGACAGACTGACGGGTCAACCGATACAAAGAAACAAAATAGCATACCCTGAGACATTCCCCGATGCTACGATAAGCTTAGAATATGGAAGAAAGGCCCCTTTGGATCAGGTCAGGAAAGATTGTGTATTGGCGGTGAAAGCACCACCTAGCTATAGTTCTTGTGAACGAAGATGTAGTTCTAGTCAATGACTCAAGTGGATGATGGAACGAGATTTATTGAAAGCTAGAGGCGAAAGAGCGAATCTGGGGGCGGTTTGTCTTGTCACGACGTTGTGTCCTCTATGGCCGGATCTCTTGAATTGTAGTTTTTTTCCGTCCTCCCTTTACTGGAATGAAAGAGCTCGTGACCTATTTTCAGGGAAATGAATCAGTATCAGAGTCAACGCTTTGCATGCAGCTCCCGACTGACACCTTATCATTGAAATCATCGCAAACCGGGATTTTCATTACCCTTTGGTCGTAGATAGCCCATCTCTCGAAACTAAACCTAATCCGGTAGGAGACGCTTCCTTATGCCGCGGGATAAGGGATGCAGGCGAATACATGCGCTCTTTCCAACCTACGAAATTCTAGTGATTGTTCGCGCTTTTGTTTTGGTCTTCTTCTGTTCTTTCGTCGGAGAAAGAATTCTTTTTGGGTACCGAATGCGTATTCGTTTTTTGTCTCGGCCCGCCTTTGGTCTTCCATTATTATTAATATAAATAGGTAGGAGTGTGTTTCCAGCCACTGATCGTGCTCTGGGCAAGGGAGTTAAAGCGCTCAATAATCATATAATATATATAATTGGTTATGGAAAAACAACCGGGAACGGGCACACATATGGTAAAGTTATCAGCAACGTGGTATAGCGCGGTCGGGAATCTATGTTCGTAGATGATGGCTCGGGACGAGAACAAAGAGAAGGGCAGCTAGGAGTTAAATTTTTTCCCTGTACATTTATATAGCGGTTTCGGTAGGATCCGTAGAGCAACGGGGATGATAGGATTGCCTGGTCTATCTAGTTAGACATTTAGTCCCGTCTCTGGTCTTGTAACAAGGTATTACCTTCTTGTTCATCAAAGACGGACCTGGAAACCCTAAATGGATAAAACCCAAATGAGGATTCGCGGCCGGAAGAACGGACATTGTTCTTTAAAATTCTCCATCCTCTTCAGTAGAGCTCTAGTTACGGATAACTGCCTGAAGTGAGAAAGTCGGAAGGAATTCGATCAAATCCGCAGGTGGGGCAAGCATTTATGCCAACCACACAGGAACTATAACTAGAAGACGAGGTTCTCAGAGAGCCCTAAAATTAAAATGGAGAGGAATGAAAATATAAAATTAAAAACTAAAGGCGAAGCCATCAATACAATAGAACGCCCCTTATAGCCCCATGTTATTCCCGAATCGTGGCTAGTAGCTTAGTCCACCTTTGGAATGAAGGAGAAGATCAAATAGAAGCGAGTGATACACGGGTCCACCGACAGAGCGACAGCAAAAGCCGTAGCTTTAAGCCATTCTTACCGAACTGAAGATGAAGGGCGAAGCTCGGCTTGAGAATGAGAAGAAGAAAAAGATTTTAAATTCGTTTAGGCGGTACGCTTTGAAAGAAAAGGCAAGCTACGTGCGTTCCGTTCCCTAAGGTTCTGCTGAAGATATCTAGTAGAGTCCAGAGCGGAGAAATCCACATCGGATGGTATATTCTAGATAGTAGGAATGGGTAAAGTAAAGCTTAATAGAGTCAAGTAAACGAGAAATTCCCTGGTAGAGCGCATCCTGTCCTTATCGTCTTGATTGCTATTTAAATGAGAGAGAGATCACCTTCCTTTGTACCTCCGTGTACCTGATCCTATACTGACATATAGATTAACGAGCTTGCTTCCCGCTGTTCGTAGCGAAATCCTATTCATAATGAAAATAAAATATTGTAGGTGAACCTTGAGACCAAGACCTTGCTCTATTCATACAAAAACGCTCACTCCTGAGTGTAGGGCTTGGAGATAGCTTACCTAAACGTATTTTGTTGATTCCTTAGGTATCCTACCTGTCCTTTCTATTTCCGGAAGTGGATTAAGGAGATCTAGGATATCACTCCAGGATTCGCGGCGGGTAGTCTTGTCTTTATGGATCTTGATCCCAGGGACTTTCCATAAGAGAAGCAAAGTAAAGTAAATAGAACATCTTGCCAAGAATCATCCCGTTCGGGAATCGTGATAAGCCTCGTATCGAAGGTTCACGCATGGGCTATAGATCATAGGAAGTGTAAAGCCTCTATGCCTGTTGGAGCTGATGATAGAGGAGATATTCCATATCGAAGAAGTTCTAACTGGAGCCCTATTTGTTATGTAAAAATCCTCTTCCTCTTTGTTTTTTTTTTTCATTTTAAGATAATGAAAGGAGGGCTTCAGTTAATGCGTATGTCCGTAGGCGGCTGTACACTTGAAGTAAGAAGTCTCGGTTTTGAGAGAAGAAATCTATCACTATGATAGAAAGGAGGATGCCCGTTTAAGGAAGAAGAAAGAGAATACGAGCAGTTGTACAGATGCCCGCTTTGACATATTAGCCCGGATTGGCTTATTGAGCCTTATTAACGAGACTTTTTACAGGAATGGAAAGATTCCAGAGGAAAGGACAGTTGACCGAACGTTACAGAAGAAAGAAGAGAGAAAAGGGCATGCCCGAGCTCAAAGGCAAGAGAAGAGACTGATTAAACCAAGCAGCAAGAGATCAATTACCGATGACAGAATAGCGGCACCGGGAAGGGAAGGGTTACATTTTTATTTACAGACGGAAATTCGTACCCTTTGCAAGAGTTGAGACCGGGAAGGACTGATTTGCTTAATAGAGTCATGTTCGCTTACCGAAAGCCCTATCACTCATGAACTCATGAACTCAGGAACTGGCAAAGATAGCCACTTAAATGAATGATGATTTTCAATTCTATTTTCAGATAGTGATTGCGCCTTCTCTAATGCCCCTATGCGCCACTCCTCCTTTCTTTCCTCTTAACTTCTCAAGGATTCCTCTTTTCTAAAGTGGAATTCAGTCCGTAACCTTAAAAGAAAGGCTTTTTAAGCATCTTCATTATCGTAAGTCAGCCTAGAAGATATAGCTTTCACGGGCTTGTTACTACAGAGAAATGCCCTACGAGAGAGACTGATTCCAGGTATAGTATATACAACCTCCTCTTGCTTTTGCTTTGCCCCTTCTTTCCGAGAGCCCCTCGCGCATCAAGGCTAGAGGAGAGGGGGATATATTTAACAAATAAATCGTTTAACTGATTGCACCCGCCTATGATAGCATAAAGCGCCTACCGAATGCTTGCTCTAACAATTGGCTAGTCTATTTTGGGATAGACTAAAGATGTCCCCTATATGATACGCTACTCCCTTACAACATTGAAAGGAGCCCCCCCTTAGTCAAATAGGGCGGTAAGGATTCCTCGCTTGAATCTAATAGGCTGCCTTCCTTGTTTCACTATTCGAGGCCGGCTGGCTTGCTGTACTATGCTAGGCTCCCGTCTTATCTTAAAGGAAAGACCTTGGCGCCTCCTCCTTAGCTCAGGAATTTAGCTCTGGCTAAAGGAAGATGGCATAAAGAAAGAAAAAAAGGCCATTTAAGCTATGTTTCATAGACCTATGCTACCAGAAGTTTGAACTGGCCATCAGATCTGATACTACCTCAAGGGCTCTCTGTGTGAATGTTTGAGAGAATGATGCGATACCCGGTTGCATGAGAGTCTTTATATATTCTTGTATGGGTGATTTAAAAGTGTTTGTCATGTACAAGTATTGCATGTGTCTACAATAATAATAAAGGAAATCAAATATATACCATACAAAAAAAGATGAAAAACTAGAACCCTCCCTCAAAGTCAACGTGGATGAACACACGTTGACTTTGTCACGCAACCGGAAGGCAGGCCTTTAGTGAGAACATCTGCTAGATTATCACTGGAGCAAAAGAGGACACGAAGAGCCGCGTGCAGCACGTTCTCGAACGAAGCGATAATAAACTTCTATATGTTTCGTACGAGCATGGAAGATGGGATTGGCAACCATGTAAGTGGCACTGATGTTGTCGCAGAATAATGTTGGCGGAGCTTTGAGAAAGACACCAAGATCACGTAACAACGACTGTTGCCAGCATATTGAGATAATTTGAAGCCAAAAGGAGCTGGTGTGGAGAGGGGCTTAGCAGCAAGCATATTTTTGCGATGTAGTAGCTCAAGAGCATACTTTGTTTGAGTAAGCACAAGTTCATTAGAGGAACGAGAAACTTCCATACCTAGGAAGAAGTGTAGGGGGCCAAGGTCTTTCATGTCAAACTGAGAAGCCAGGGAGGGAGGATATAAGCATGTCAATACCACGTGTCTTGCTTCCGGTAAAAAAAATGTAATCAACGTAGAGAAGAAAAGAAGAAAGATGCACCCAGCTGCACTACTGTGAATGAACAGGGATGAGTCAGCACGGCTACCAACAAAACCACGCTCACGAAGAGCTGAGCGGAAAGAAAAAAAAGTGAAGAAACTGTACAAGAGCGAGCCAAAAACCTGACCTCTCTACCTATTCCCTTAAACAGACAGGCACAACAGTTGGTATGGGCTTATTCCCGCACCTGTACGATTGATTGCTTCCTTCGGGGTCTAGCTTTCCCGTTCCTCTATGTGAGGAATTCCCCCCGCAGGAGCTCCTTTGTTTACGGGAATAATAGGTATACTTTCAGTTTGCTTCTAGCTTGATAAGGAATTCGTCAACCCTCGCCCTGGGATGAGGCTAAAGTCAGTAATGGGCTAAGGGCGTCGCTCCTAGTAGCAGGTTGACTATGTCCACAACTTCTTCTTTTCCGTAAGAGAATAATAGTTGATAGTGGGCGGGCCTAAAGGCAAGTCAAAGTCCCTGCTAACTCCGATTTTCTTTCCTACGAAATGGGTACATAGGCACTGAAGCCCAGTCCTTTCCACAACCTATCTTTGTAGCAACCGATTTGATAATAAGAGGTTGTTACAAAGATAGGTTGCTATTTCCTATTCTCAACCAATCTTTTTAGCCACCTATCTGAGTACATAAATGCTTTTGTAATAGAAGGGCTTTTTCATCCTTCTAGAAAGGGGTAAAGCCATCAAGCCACCTCTGTCTATCCCGATATTGAGTCAACCTCTCTATCCCCATTGTCTTACTGCTTGTCTTGCCCAAGCAGAATCAATTTGTTGCACTTGCACTAAGGTAAGGATGCCGTATTTGTATGGGTCCAATACTGGCTCTCTCTCTGCGAGTGCAATAGCCATATAAGTCCGAGCACCCTATCTTTCTTATTCAACAACTTTTTTGTAAAAAAATGGGCTGGTACTCTAATAGGTAATAGGTTGCTATTTATCCTAAAGTGAGTACACCATAGCATAGTTTATAGGTTGCTCTTTTTCCTACAGGAAAGAGCAGCGTCTTCTCAACCAATACTGTTATTGCGCATAATGGGACCTTACTCTTTCTAGTGAGAGTTCCTCTTCTTAATGAAAGTCAGGACAAGTCCACCTTTATCATCCCGATCGGGCTAGCCAGGCATAAATCTAAATAGAGTGAGGCCTTTCCGAATCCCGTCTTTTCGGAATTTCCCCCCGGGGTTGAAAGAGTGGTTTAAGTTGCTCCCTCTTTCCTATGAGCTCCCCTCCGAGCTAAAAGTAAAAGAAAGAATGGAGGATCAGAGGCGAATCGAGTGAGCTCATTCGCTTTGTTTGGTCTTCTCTGGAAGATCTATTCTTTGGTAGCAGAGAAGGGTGTAGCTTGGAGCCCGCCATGTCTTCAAGAACACCTCCCTTGATTTCGGGGATGGTTAGACGGAGGAGTCTCTGGCATTGATTTCTTAGTCGAGCCTGATGGTTTAACCCGCTTGGAAAGGGATCATCGAACATAAGACTTTAGGCGCACCTGGGGGAAGGACAACCCTATATAATATAATATACGCAATTAATAAATAAACGATACCGAATTAACTGATAAAGAGACGAAACTAACAACTGCCGTAATGAACCTAAACTAAAGACGGAAAGAGGCACTCACTGAATACCTATTTTTTAAAGAAGACTGAGTTAGTCCTAAAGCCGAAAGACGAAGGCTGAAGCTGCTAAAGAAAGAAAAAAGAAACTAAAGACATACAGAAAAAGACTCCTATCCTAATAAGGAAAGGAATAAAGTAAGGAAGGGAAACTAAGGCAGCTAAGCCACTAGTACGAAGGAGCAAGCGGCAAGAAAAAGCCATTTTTGAACCGGGGAGGAGGTCGAGTTCTCTCTTATCTTATATACATAGTCACAACATTCACTGAAGATGTTGCTTTCAAGGTCGAGGACAGAACGCCGGAAGGGGAGCGGTTCCACACGTTCCACTATTTGCTGCGGCACACACGGACTCTCTGCAACCAATCAATATCTGAGTTAGGCCGGGGTGGGTTGGACAAGCGGCTGATAGATCCTGGTCTATATCGTAGTCTCTGGTGGCCTCTGAGGAGTCTGATAAAGCTGCCCTTCTTTCATTCCCATCCTCGGGTAGGTCAATCTTACCCGTCGCTGCTGTTGAATGAATTCCAGATTGCCCGGCCTAGGAATCCGCTGTTTTTTCCGTTGGGCTTGGGGACGCTAATGCTTCTCCCCCACTGAGCTCTGCACCCGCTCGTTCCCACAGGACAGTTGACGTAGGGAAGGAAAGTGGACAGGTCGGTTCAGGTGAAGACTTTTCCCCCTCAGAAAGGATAACCCCCATTCCATGCTCTAAGCTGATAGTCGAGTGGCTTTACGCTCCTGCACCTCTTGAAATTCCTGTGTTGGTGGGTCCGCTTTTCCAACTCCCTATCTTCTGTTATCGTATCTAAGAGAAAGAGACATGGCATGGAAGGGAAGATCCGTTTCGGGTGAAGACTCATCTGCCTCATATGTCTTTGGCAAAGTCGAGTTCTTTTCTTCTTCATCAGGGAAACTGCTCAACCTCAAGGCTAGGAAATCTCTCTTTGACGGGGAGTGAGATGTAGAATCGGAGAGAGCTTATTCGGGATCGGAAGATGGGATATCAACCTAAGGGCCAAACGGAATGGAACAGCCGATTGAGAGGGATCAGATCGGAGGTCCCCTAACCTCAACCTATTAAGTAAGAAAGGTCTTTGGAAAGGCATCAACGACGGGACTGAGACTTGGAAGGCCGGCTTCTTCCAGCAAGGGAAGGGAGGGCAGACGTTCAAGAAGTCGTGACATTAGATCTCACCCACCTTCTCTGATGTCTTCGAGGGCATTGAGGAAAAGGCACAACACGCCAATGAAAAGAGAAACTAGCTCATCTATACGATCTCTCTTTAGTAGCGAGAAGAGGTCAGGCTATGCCTACTAGCTAGCACTAGCCCCTGTCATTGGATTCTTGATCTATCACCCGATCCCATACCATCTCTGAGCCCAGACCGGAGGAGAGGGGTTTAGCGAGAACATGATCTTCTTTCTGCCTATCTAACTTAAGGCTTTCTCCCCTGCCCCTGATCTCGAGACAAAGGAGAAGACATCAAAGAATTGTCACACAGCCCAACAATTTGGCAAGAAGCGAAGACCCAAATGCAGGCTTTGATGATTAGCAGCATCTTGTCTGAGCGAGTGAGCGGCTATCGCTTCTCTTTGATTCTATAGTGGGAATTCCTCTTCTATCGTGATTGGTTGGGCCAGACTCTTCCTCTCTTTTTCACTCCCCCATCCCTCCGGAACAAGACGGATATGCCAATGGCGTCTATCAGAGAGTGGTTTCCTGGATTGGTTGGTTTGAAGAGTTCAGGCGTTAAAATAAATTACTGTTGATTGATCCTCTATCCCGGACCATTCCATTCACCTAGTATCATTCTTCATCTCCGACGGCTAGGACAGTCCTCTACTCCGACAGCTAGTTACTGATCTGATGAATCTGAGCTTGCTTTTTGAATACAGTCAAAGTGGGACCTCCCTTGTTCTCGCATTCCTTGCCTTGGCCCGGCCTTAAAAGGCTAGTCATCATTAGCTCATTGGCTTTCTTTCTGATAGCTTTCTCCCCGGCTAGGAAATTCGATGAGTCATCGTAGGGGTAGGGGCTTCTTTCTTTTACTTCAAGCCTTCAAATCCAGATCGGAAAATTGCGTAGATTGAGATGCAGCTCTTTGATCTCCACTTGGGTCAGCAGTTGAACTCGTTGCCGAAGACCTTGAAGCTGCTCTTGCTGACTTCCTTCCCGTGGGACTTTCCCTCGTCAACTGGGGAAATGGGCTCCGATCCTCTTTCTATTCTATAGCTGAAGACATAGAGGGGGAATCCCCTTGAGAAAGGGCAACAAGGGAGGAAAGAAGGTTTGGATCGGTTGCTAATTCATTCTCCCTCTCCGGCGAGGTCGCATCGGCAAAAGAAGGGTACTCATCGATCCAATTCCAGCTTCTGTCCCAGATGAAGTTGTTCTTGTTGGTATCATAGATGTGTTATAAGAACTGGGCAATGTCCCCAAATTAATTGATATCGAAGCATTAACATTCGTGGATGGAAAATGAAAGATGTCGATTCTTTTCTAAAGAAAGATGGCTTAGATTGAATAGTTTTAAGCCTCTCGCTACCCCTGGGAAACTCCTTATTTTCCTGCTTAGACAGAGGCCTTGTCAACTACATATTCAAATTAGCATGAAAGTCCTACTTTAGATGATACGCCTCACTTCTTTGCAAGTTATAGCAAAACTGTGCCACATCCAGAAGTCGGACCCAATCCTTCTGGTTGGCACTGACGAAGTGCCTCAAGTACTCCTCCAGCAAGGCATTGACGCGCTCGGTCTGGCCGTCTGTCTGTGGATGGAAGCTCGTAGAGAAGTGCAACTCTGACCCCAAGAGCTTGAAGACTTCCGTCCAAAACCGCCCCATGAAGCGAGGATCCCTATCGCTCACGATAGTTTCTGGAATCCCCCAATATTTCACCACGTGCTGAACAAAGAGTCTTATATGACTGACCAAAGTGAGAGATCACTTGTGGCCACCTTTGAACTGTTTTACCGCATGAAACCACTCACACGGTCTCATCCAAGAGCACACTGAACCACGTCTACACTAGAACGCACTACAAACTCCATAAGGGGTAGTGGAGCCTCACGTTGTCTTATAAGGTCATAAGACCTAAACATCCAACCGTACTTGAAGAACTTATGCAGTTGGTCTTTCCGATCAGGACGAAAGACAAAAGCTGGAGGGTCTAGCAAGTCAGACGCAGTAATCGATTAATCCGTACAAGCTCTTACGAACCACATTTCATACTCAAGCATGGCTTCAAGCCAATGGCGAACCATAGACTGCTCAAGTAAGAGAAGCGTGTCTTCATCTAACTTAGACTGAAGATCGCTACACAGACGGGTAGCAAAATCCCAATCGGGACGACACGATTCCAATAACATACCGCGAATCATACCCATTTGATAAGGGGAGGCTAAGAAACCTTACGGATATCCTAGCAAAAATTCAAACGGCATGGGTATTATACCACTAGGAGAGAAGGCTACCAGGACATGGCGAAACCAATGTCTTGAGTAGTAAGGAGAAAAGTTCTCCGGGCGAGAAGAATACCTTCTAGAGCCCGCCCCCCGAAGTCTAAGAGAGACTTGCAGAGAGCTGACTCCTACTGACTTACACACTGGCATCCATGCAACAGCATGACGTGCCGCACGAAGCATTTTCACACTAAAGGGCGACAAATCACGGTCGCATATACGAAAACGCTTAGCGAATTCGCAGCCACCAATGTCCGATATCAAAGACTTCGGTAAAGAAATCTTGACACCAAGTGCGTTAATCACACTTTGATAGACATCAGCCACACGTGGATCCGCAATGACGATATCGTCACCGAGGAGAGCATACTTACGGAATACCCGAGAAGGGTATACTTTATCCGCACAATAAAAAAAAAAAAAATTCTGCTCACGAGCGGAAAGAGAGATTAACATCATGGATTTCGCGAGACATAGGCACAAGCAGTCTAAAAAGAGTCTGCGGACTCCTTAGACAAGAGCATAAGCATAGATAAGGCCATTTCCCCTCACGAGCCCAAGTAAACGAAAGTGTATGTGCACTAGCGGGTGCGGAAAGCAAGAGATTCTCATTATAGCCATATCCCTTCATAAGGTTTTAGGAGAGCCATAGGGGCCTATACAAGTTTCCATTAAGAAAGAATCTCCGATGCCACTTTGATAGATCCATCAACAAACATAAAATAGAAAGATGCACAAGCTTCTATCCCTATCCTATCATGGACTGAATTCCGGGTGGGTTTCTTTAACTCATCGCGATTTCAAATGAAATATTCCGGGTTTCATACCAATGCTCGAAGCAGCTCCTCAAATAAAGTCCGTACCGTAGCTGCGCCGCAGGCAGCTGTCTTCAACAAAGAAAAAGCGCGGGAAACTCCCAGGGCAATGGAAAAAGAGAAGCTACAGGTTCCGTGCTCATGTCCTAGTTAGGTTACGGAGGGGCATTATTTGAATTGTCTACTCTCGGGAAGTACGGTCAGAGTCCTACCCTTCCTTCAGTTCATGGGGTTAGGTCTAACTATCTTCTATGACGCCATTGGACGATCTCTCTTTTCGGTGCCAATGAAGAAGATGAGCTCAGTTGAGGATAAGCCTTCGCGTACCTAGCCGAAAGTAAGGGAAGCAAAAGGAGGGCTAAGAAGGGACCATTCTGATTAGTTAGTCTCTTTCTTGAGTCTATTTTCTTCCACATTCTGAAGATAGCAGTTCGAAGACGTGAAAATCGTCTGATCGGTGGAAGCCTTCATCTCATCTATGAAGAAAGCTAGTGGAAGCGCCATTTCTTTGAATTGATTAGAAAGTACGGGATCCCCTTTTTCAGTCAAGCGCAGGAGAAGCATTAGTGAAGTGAGCGGATTGGGATAGGGTCGAAGAACTGAAAAAGTCTTTCCATTTCCAATACCTACAGCAGCTCTCGCTAAAGTCATTGTTTCAACTCCGGAACCCGATTTCTGGCTCAGTTCTTCCCTTCCGCTCCGGATTCTTGCTTTCTTTGTTCTTATCTTTACGACAAGACGTTGAAGTTAGCATTAGCTGCGGCACTAGTAAGAAAGCTAGAGAGAAAGAGACCTCCTAGAAAGAATGCTACAGCCCTTGCGCCCTTCAACTCAGGGAGTGCGTCGACCGCTATCCCCTCGGCAAGCTTTGAGATTCTCTACATACCCCAAAAGAAAAGGCTTTGCTAAAGCCAATACGGCATTCACAGCTGGCGGCCAAAGACCCTATTCAAAGATAAAATTTATGGTCAATCAGCTCTCTCCGGGACCTTTCCCGCCTTTGCTACAGACGTCACTTTGCCCTTAGGAAATTTCAATGAATATAATGCAGCTTTGGCAAAGAGAACAGCCCCTTCCGTGGTCTTTTCTCACTCTAACAAAGGAGGCGAAGCGTACCATCTACCTAGGGCCTTGCTCCGAGGCAGTCCATGTTACGGAACTCACTCTGCTCAGAAGAGCTCCATACTTATCCAGCTCCAGGAGGTGAAGATAAAGCACATCGTGACAGAACGGAATGATAAGTAGAACCGGCAACGGAGGCTATTCCATAGAAGCGTTCCCGTCTTCAGCATCTGAGTCATTAGTTTCTTCAGCGCCAGCGCCCATAGTTGTTCACCTTGAAGCAGCACGTGTTGATTGAGATCGATAACTAAAGCGCTTCTTCCTAGGGGTGATTAAGAGGCGGGGGATTGAGTTCCAGGAGCAAAAAGGGAAAGTCGGCACCTTTAGTTGACCTCGTTAATTGAGAATCAGAGCCTATTCAAGCAAATCCGATTCAAGGCGCAAATATAGTTTATTAATAACCTGCATCCTCGTCAGAAAAAACTTCCTAGCCGGCCGGCGTCCCTTGGTATATGAGAGTCTTTCCCCTAATGAGGTGCTGACATCTGTTATAGTTCCTAGGAGTGATGTTCCAACATCCCTTCCTGTCCCAGCTTCTTTTCTCGCATCCCTTAGTCAAAAAGAATGGGAATAAATTAAAGAAGAAATTAACTTAGCTTAGATAGAGGCAAGGCAGAATAAGCGATGTTGGAGGCGTCGAAAGGGAAATGATCTTTAGGTAAGAAAGGCTCCTCTCTTCACTAAGCTAAGCCGGAAAGAGAGAGAGAGTTAGATCCGGGCATAGCCATAGATGTGGAACTCTTTCGAAATAGGTAAGTCAGACTTTCTCGCTAAAGAAGGAGGACAAGTGCGCGAATCGTAGCAAGTGCCATCTTCAATCAAGAAAGACAATAGGACCGTTCAAGCATAATCGTAGCTTTCTCAGCTTGAGCATTATTCCTATATAGATAGAGACTTTCCTAAGAAATTGAAAAAAATTCTTTCGACTCTTTCTCGGCTTGACTCACTATACGCAAAATCACAATTGAGCTTTCCCGTAGTGGATAGCCCATCATTTAAGGATGGAGGGAAAGGAAAAAAAAGAGGTAAAGAGGATAGATAGCCGAGAGGTTGTCCAGCCGTAAAGTAAAACAGACCTGAGACCGAGAGGATTTCACCCAGGGAACCTAAAATATGTTATAAGCTAGTGCCGAATTAACAACACTTGACGCGAACGACCGATCGAAACAGTACTGCATAACCTCGAAGAGAAGCAAGAATGGCCATCGGCTTAACCGATCAAAGTGCCGACTTCAAGTCGGAGCGTTCGCCCACTAACCGATCAAGAGGACGATCTTGGTAGAACATCTGTTGGTATCCGAGCAAGGACCCTCATGAGCCAATCATGGATTGGTGAGAGTAGCCTCTGATTGATATAGTTTACAATGGCGAAAATCCGCCTCTTAGCCCCTCCCTCAAGACTCTGACCGAGTCGACCTACGATAGGTGGTATACCTAGCTCCTCGACGGTAGGTAACCGAGGGCCTATGAACCTCTCAAAATGGTCTAACGACCACCCGCTTATAAAATTTCAGGTGATCGCGCGAACCGTATATAAGAGGGCCATAGAGCACCTTGGGACCATTGCTCGCCACGAGCATGGACCATCTGCACCAACCAGTTCCAAGCAGCCAACTCTAAGGGAAGTGAGAGGAAGATCGAATGTTCTTCACCTCTTCTTCAAGCAGACTGTTAAAACAAACCAGGTAAGCCTATGTGTAGGGATCGCCTTCCCTGATTCCGATCCTGTTGATGCGCGGCGGCTGGTAGTGAAAGGAACAGACATCTCATCTAATAAGGAATAGGAAGCGAATAAGCTCTTCTATGTGCTAGATGTCGGCATTTCCCCTCTTAGCATACGGCATTAACTTCACTGCCTTAATCCACGAAGGGGAGGAAGGATCAATAGTTTTGATATCCACTTGCAAATGATCGGCTCTTAGGAAGAGATGACATTCTTACTGTTCGAGAAGAAACTGCTATTGAATCGGCTGCTAGTCTTAGTGCCTTTCTTAATGTCTTACCCTTCCTTACAAGTAAGCAAGTAAACTCCCTTATATAGCTGTTACTTATAAGGTAGAAAAGCAAGGTTAGCTGTCGGTTTGGTAGTAAGCAACATCGGAAGGTAGCAGAACGAAGTATAGCGAATGCAATAGTCCCAGCTGCCAGAGTTTTTTAGAGACTGAAGCAGGTCGAGAGCCAGACAGGCTAACGAGCGAGTGTAGTTGCTTCAAAGCGGGATATGAAAAGGAACGGAGGACTGTCCTCACTGAACCCGAAAAGATATTAAAAAAATTCGTCCGGGGAAGTGAGAGAATCTTTTTTCCAAGGCTAGGGTTTTGGTTGCCCAAGACGTGATGAAGGGGTATCGGGAAGGAATTTAGCGAACAAGCTATAGCACTCTCCTGAGAATTAAGAGGGGAAAAAGCCACAACTGGATGATAGCAAGCCTGGGCTTACGTCGGGAAAAAGAGCGCTGCCTATTCATGTTCAGGTACGAAGTGTGAGTTCTGAAAAAACGAATAAACGAACTCGACCAGGATAGTAATGGACTCAGGTTTGAGTTCTTATAGTAGAATGAAGATCGAGTGAAGGCCTTTGAAAAATACAAAAGCTTCAGGAGCCAGGAGAAAGGAAAGAATAGTGACTTCTGGGGAGGAGGCGTAGGTGATAGGAAGCTAATCAAGGACAGGCTAAGGATTCGAACAGTCCGTGGGACCTTCAAGGAAGAAGTGATATAAGCTAGGATGCGTGTGATAGAGTAACCCCTAGCGAGTATAAGTGGATCAGCGCTTCTTTCTTACCTAAGCAGTGCCCTTCATTCAGGGTTTCAAGGATCGGTATCGAGATAGCAGCTCGAGGAATCCCTGACTTGCTTGCCTTTTATTTCAGGTATGAAACAAATAGCAGTCCAGGTCTATAAGTAGAAAGGCTCAAGGAAATGCGAAGTATAGAGAGTATAAGATAAGCGAAGATCTAGACTCCCAGATACCAACGAGCGGGATTAGCTACCAAGCGGGGGAGCTTCAGGAGACTGATAGATGATAGGTAGGTGGGTGGGAAATCAAGAGAAGTGACAAATGAAACTCTTAATGGATTTGTCAATTTTCATCCTGGGGCAAGAGCCAGCCCATTCTTATAGCATCCAAGGAAAGAAAAATGCCCATGGCAGCTCTTAAAAAGATAGGAGAGGAGTGTGAGTCAGTCGAGTCGAGAAGCAACTCATTTATAAGTTAAAAAAGTTTTCATAAAGGGCGATTTCCAAGTTTCAAGGAAGAGTGGATTAGCCTCGAATATCTTGATCCACTAGAAAGAGAATTACCAGATACGAAAAAAATACAGTTGGAGATCAATAAGCCAAAAGCTTTCTTAAAGCTATAGTAAGGTCAGATTACAGGAAGAGCACAGGTCAGTCTTCTTCATAAGTTCCCTTCCCGTCAGGATAGGGCGAAAGTTGCTTTGTCTTTGTATTCAACGAGTGATTCAGAGTTGTCTTGCCTTTAAAAATTCAAGCATGTCTGTTATGCTAGTTCATCTATAGAACGTCAAGACCTTGTCTTCCGTAAGCTAGATACCCGAGAAAGTAGATTAAGGTCATACTTTTTCCTTAGAAAAAAGCCCACCCACGTCTGGGTCATAAGTTTGTCTGCCCATTAACAACAAGAAAGCCAATTCATAGCGCAAGGAGGATAAAGGAAGGGTAGGAGCTATCCAGTAGAATGCTAGGGCACAAAAGCAAGAAGAGGACCTCGCTACACGAATTGAAAGGAAAGCTCGGACTTCTAAAAGGCTTCGAATAACATACATAATATCGTCAATTTTTCCTCCAGCAAGGAGCAGAGCCAGTTCAACTCATGAAATGGATGCTTTCGTAGGGACAGTATGCCTTTTAAGCTAGATAAGGCCTGACCGGCTTCGCGGGATCATTTCTATTCAAAAATAGACTAATCAGGCTATCAGTTGAACAAATCATAGGCAACTTTCTGGATCCACCGGTTTAGAAAGTGCTTTCAAAAGGCCTTGTCACGAGCTGGGCTCGAACCAGCGCTTCCCAGATCCAGTCTGGATTTCCACCTTTCCCCTGGGGACAACCTTCAACTCAAAGAGGGAAGTCAGAAGCAACTCCAACAACTGGCTTACAAGGAGACGGAATAGTAGGTAGAAGGACTACTGGGTAATACAGATGGAAAAGCTTTCATGAAAGAAAGAAAGGTGATTCGCTGGAGAACCAACAAGCGGGATCAATAGAGCGATTGCCCTCAAGCAAGAAAGACCATCACATCAAAGAATAGGATAGGATGGGGAGACGCCCCTGCATCGGTTAGGTTCGCTTCGGACGTGGTTACAGCTTACCCAGCTCAGTACTAAACACAGTTTGGAGAATAATCAGATAAGAAAAGAAGACTGGGCTATCCTCCGAAGAACAAATGACCCAATTTAGAAGAGAGATACCGATAATTTGCCACAAACAACTGTAGAATTGCAGATTTGGACACCCTACCAGGGAGTCTAGAGCTCTAAAATCACACACCTATGATGCTTCCCAATCTGGGACCAGAAAAGATGCCCTCAAAGAGGACTTCAGCAGCAAGAAAACTGGGAAATGAGAATCATTAGATCCTTCGCTCAGCTACAAAGGGCTACTAGAAGGGGGTTTAGAAGCACCTACTAGATGGTGGGGTTTATCCCCCAAGTCTCGTCCTCGATTGAAGTATCCACTTTAGGCCTCTGTTTCAGGGTTTTCACTCCCATGAGTGAGGGCTGATTGGCTTGTGTCTCCATCGAGGAAGGTTCGCCTTAGCTTCGCTCTAGGTGCCTTAGCCTAGCTCAATACCAAGATTGTTATCCGAAGATACAACTGCGCAGAATGCACTAAATAGGAAAGCCACTCGAAGTGCTGCGAAGAATCAACAATTTAGGAAAGAAAAGATGGCTGTTCTACGAAGAATACTGGTGATTCAATGAAGAACTAACACTAAAACTCACACCTACTAGCTCAGAGAACAACCAAGTGGATCCCTTCGCTCATTACGACAGCGAGAGAGGATATTTAGTATTATGCTCCACCGTCACGATGGGGACACCCAAAACCTGTCCTTCCCCTACTCTACTTTATGGTCTTGTGAACGGAGTCGAGATAGGGTATGGCCCTGATACGAGACTAGCTCCCATAACAAGAATAGGAATACGCGAGCCTTCCCGATGTGTTTGATTTCCGACTAGAAAAAGACGGCCTCTATCACGAGTTTAGGTCCCTTTCCCCTTTCTCTAATAATAAGGCTTCAAATATTCCATTTTTTGGTTAGAAAACGAGCTTCTGGCAAGACACCGGGAGGAACATCTATTATTTCATAACCTGCATTGGTGCGGTAGAGTGGCACCTCATATGCTCGATCCATAGAGAAAGAGGGAGTACCAAGTCGTTCAGGAGTGGAAAATTACCACGTATCCATCAATCAGTCATCCCATTTCTTTCCTATTTGACACCCATTTAGTAGTGCTTTGGGCAGTTATCCGGTCATTCCAATCTTTCGTATGCGGATCTTTAATATCTATATCTGAATGAGACGTTTCAGGCGAGGCACCCCAATCCGTATCAGAAAGAAGGGCTTTTGAACGGCAATGAGATTAATCACGCAGCTTTCACTATATAAGATACCTAAGCTGGAGCTTGAAACTAAACCAGAAAGTGGGATTGACCCGGATACGAAGTGAAGGTTGCAATTCTCCAGTTAGAAGATAGCTGTGTCAAGAGAATATTTCATGATGTGGAACCAGATGTTTTTGAGTAGCCCTTTGAAAGCAATGCAGGCGAAGAATTTTTAAATTACATCAGCAAGGAGAGGGTTTCAACCGAGACCACTAAATAGTTACGCGCAGCCCTTGACTAATAAGGAAAATAGAAAGAAGAAATTTCCTTCCTTGATGACTAAGGTTGTAGGAGTAAATTCCCAGGTCTTTCTTCCGTAGCAGGTCGTTGTTTTCCTCATTTCTTTAAGCCGGAAAGGTCTAATGTTCAACTGAGGTTTCCTATCAAGCAAAGGAAGAATAGGTTTCGTACCCTTTCGAAAGAAGTTAATCCTTTGCTTTGCAACCGGGCATTCACTGCCTCCTAAATCTACCTGGTATGGAATGCTAAATCGATTCCTCTTGGCTTGGCTACTTTACCTTGACTACGATATCACCAGATTAGCCAGAAATTCCCTGTGACCTGGTTCAAGCTTTGTTTTGACTTCAAGCAGAGAGAAAGCCTGTATCGAGTAAGGGGGATCAGGATCAGGATTTGATTGAAAAGAAATCTTCTCAGCATTAAATGAAAGTGGGTCTATCGATACAAGTAAGACCGATAATTCAGCATCCAAGACGGAAGATGGGCCAAAGACGCAACTAAAGATTTTATTCTCATACTACGAAGTAGGAAAAAAAGAAAAGAACTAAAAAGGCATTTGGCCTATAGAGCGGCGGGCACTAGTACGAATAATCGCACGAATTCTCATCGGGAATGAGGGAGGGACCGACCTAGCTCCCTACGGCGGGACAGCAATCTTATTGCTGCTAATTCTCCGGAAAGTAATTCTCCGCTCCCGGTTCATGGTGGAATCCATTGAATGCGTTGGTCAAGCACGGCCGAAAATAGTCAGGCCTTTTCTTACCCTGCTCTAAACCTTTCTGGTATATCCTTATAGAGTAAGGTTAGTTTCGATTGGCTGCTTTGTGTTCAGTCTGTTCTTATTCAAGACTGGAAATAGAACTAAGAAAGCTTCACCTTGACAAGTCCGTAGCTCTTTTGGGAGCCATAACTACGAACCCCCATAGGCAAGGCCTACAGCACTGCTATGAGAAATCCCACTCCAGTAACCCGGGCGGAGAAAACAACCTTTATTACTGAATGGGGTACTTTTTTTTTCGGGTCATGCCGTTCGGCCTTAAAAATTCAGGGGCAACATAGGTGGTGGCATTTCAAAATCCAAAATAGCCTTGACTTTATCTGGATCGACCTCAAAGCCCCTTTGACTCACAACAAACCCTAATAGCTTTCTCCCCAAAGCATCCTTTTGCTTGCTCGCCATAGCACAAGCTGATCACACTGTGACGTCGAGCACTTCGGAGGGTTTAAAAACGTCCTTCTGGTTCTCCGGTTCTTTGGTTGGCTTTTGGTTTAATGAATATCTCCCCGCTTTGCACCTTTATTAGAGGAAGTCTTCCCCTTTGTCCTAGAGCTAGAGCAGAGTTAGGACAGTAGGGATTGAGTGATGGTAGGAAACAGCGTAAGGCCGCGAGTGGCATGATTTATTAAATAAACAACTCATTTTAAATTTATTGATTCCCTCAGGGGTCAAAGGTAGTCAACTCCCTTACTTTAACAAGTTAAAGTAAGCAAGCAGACTAATTAGATACAGGAAAGAATGGGGAAACTACTTATGTTATTCCGGTAAGGAGATTACGTTTCAAAGACAAACAACGGACTCTCACCGATAAGATGATTCTTTATGCATAAGCCGATTGAGAAGGAGCGAAGCAACTTTTGCTCATGAAGTTTTTCAAGTTCCTACTTCCCCTAACGGACCCTATTTCTTCTCTGAAGCCTATCAACATTCCATTCCTATTCTTTCTCATGAGATCTCGGAATCAGACTGATTAATGGGGATACTTTCGATGAAAGCAGTGCTAGTCTTTATTTACTCTCGAGGTCAATGAAATTGAGATTCTTTCGTTATCCTCCTCACCTATAATATAAGATGAGACTGACCCTAAGGACCCGTACTTCATACTAGTTCTCCCGATCAACAAGCTTATTCTTACTTACCTTGAGAAAAGCGCAAGCGACCTCCTTCTTTTCGTTCTAGTGAGAAGAAAGGTAAGGGAAAGGAGTTTACTTGAACAAGTAAGGACTTTCAACTGGTGAAAGGAAGGTCACCGACTAAGCACTGACTCGAGAGCACTTCTTCCTCGACTTATGCTATTTATGATCCGACTTGCATTAAGCATCTCACTCTTGAGAGTACACGACATCGGAATCAGACTGATTCGATACGGTGCGAGAAACTTATTTGTTAGCATTTCCGAGGTTAAGTATATTTTTTTATTAAAAATGGTATCCTAATCACCGGAAACTCACCCTTTATCAACAGGCAGGGCGGGAGTTAGTTTTCTTATCCCGGCTTACCCGGCCGGAGAGTACCAGTTTTCAGAACCCGAAAGTTCCCCTTTTTCAAAGAAACATCCATACTACGATTGAGATTTTAACAAAATAGGATTCCCCAGTCGCTTTCATCAGCCGGTACTAGTGCTTTGCTTGACTAAGCGCTTTCGCCTGGAAGTCCTTACCCGGCCCTTGCTTTTTCGTCAACAAGCAACCGGAACATTTCCTACTTAGCGAAAGGGGACTTAGTTTTATAAATCTTATATCTTATCCGAATCACCGAAAAGAATAAGAACTCTTCTGACCCCGTACTTGAGAAATCCCGAAAACAGGATAGTACTTTTTCTAAGAAACTGAATTCCGCTTTGGCTGGTTTCCTCGAGTGCAAGCTCCCCTTCCTTCCTTTTTTCAAGTCATTCCTATTCCTCACTTGCGAAAGTAACCTTTTCATCGTTATCTCCGGTAGTTTTTATGGAATATTCCCTATCGGTCGAGACGGATTACATCTTTTACAGAAAAAAATAACTAGTCCGTCCCTTTACTCTTGTTGAGTAAAGTCCCTTAACCGTTCGTTTCAGAACTCATCCGTTATTCGTTCATTGATTCTTTCTTTAGTTGGCTAATCGTGAAGTCTATTCCGAGCGAAGAAAGACAGGCTTATCTCCAGTTGAAAACTACTGGTCACGGAAATTATATTCTTTCTTAAACGAGAAAAGGTGATTAAGGAACAGGTGAAAGGATACGTAGGTTTTTTATTCCTTCTTCATCTAAATGTGATCTTCCTCGCTCGCCGAAAAGTACTAGTTTTCTTCTCCCGACTTCCGCTAGGGCTCTTTCTTTTCTCAGCGTGGGTGAAAACCTTTTCTTTCCCCTTACTCAACGTGAGTAAAAACTATTTTGAAGAATCACTCCACCAACAGGAGAACGAGATACAAAGGAAGATTTCCTAAGCTAAGGTGCGATATGCGCTTTCCCTCGCCGCAAGAAGAAGTACAAGGGGGGAAAAGGACAGTCTTCGGGTTCTGCAAGGTGAATGGCAGTGCTATCAACAAAACCTTTCCTTGGTTTTTCAACTCGTTACCTGGTCTTTACAAATTTCTTCTTTCATTACTCAAAAGAAGGTTGGCTGGGCTTTCCTCAAAAGGTAAAGTGTCACATTCCCGAGTTACATAAGGGAAAAGTGGATTCTTTCTTGAGTCATCTCGGTAAATGAAAAGTAGAATCTTTATTATTCCCGAGGGGATGAGGTTTGGTTGGTCAACCGGAGCATTTACTACAAGGACTAAACTTCTTTCTTAAAAAAGGTTATACTCATCACCTGAACCGTTGGGGCATTCAACTTCAGCCTCCCTTACTTATTAAAGTTAGGAATCAGACACTAATTAGTAGGAATGGGGAATTTTTACTCCTAGAAGGAAGGGGGAAGGAAAGGACTAGCTTGACTCTGTAAAAGAGATGAACAGATAGAGGCTCATACTGACTCTAAAGACGGGGTTTCCTCAATCAAATAACTCGATTAGTAGCCCTATTCATGAACTGGGGAACGGAACCTTAAACTAAGGAGACGTAGCTAGCTCAACATCAGGAAAGGAACTGGCTTCATACTTCATACTATAGTAGTCTTCTTTCGTCTACTTCTAAATCTTATCCGACTAACAGTTTTTTCAACTGAAACCAAATTACTGTCTTTTTCTCAATGGTAGTTTCTTGTGTAAGGAAAGGGATTCACCCGCTGGCTGACTTGATTGTTTGCCTATTTCGTTCTAGTTCTACGCTTTCACTGCTTTTTGAGTGTGACTATCCCATCCTACATTGGTTTCAGGCTGAAAAGGCAGGAGGGGTTTCTGGCTAAGACTGAGTTAGATCAGGTGACTCAGACTGAGTGGAAAGCGTGAGTTGGCTTTCTGGCGAAAAGGTAGGAGGAATTGGTTTCTGCCCACCCGGAAGGAGGCCGGTGAAAAAGAGGAGAGAAGGTGAGAACTCTCAATCGAAGGCGTACAATCATGCTTTCTTGCCTTCCCTTCACTTTGCTTGTTTCATACAGGACTCTTCTTTCTTTGAGGAACGGAACCCTCTTTAATCAATTGACTAGCCGAGATAGATGAGTTTCATAAAAGATGATTCTTTCGTAGAAAAGGTATCCTACCGATCGGAAGTCTTCGTTGGGACCCTTTCAACCATCTTCCTTTTTCAAGAAAGCTAGTATCCTCCCTTACTTTTTAACAAGAAAGAGCGCTAGCGAGCTTCTATTCTCTCCGCGTTGGGACCCTACTAGTTATCTGAACCCGAACAACTGGACCTTACCTACTCACTCTTAAAGAAAACGAATTCAGTACCGAGCCGGAAACCTAACTAGGAATCAAACTACCCTTCTCCCTTCTTTTCAGAACTCACTGACTCCTTTTTCCTCTCTTTCTTGTCTCCCCCCACTTCGTTCCTTTCCTATTGTTGAGTGAGTCAAGCTAGTCTGTTCCGTTCCTCTTTCTTCAAAGAGTGGCTAATTCCACTGTCTCTCTTCCCTTTAGTACATCTCGGGTGATGAGAGAACCTTCCATACTTGTTCAAGTAAGGACAGATATTCAGTAACAACTTCTTACCAGACAAAGGACTTCATTCCCAGGGTTCGATCGGACTATTCCGCCTTGGCTGGTTAGTTTGAGGATTCTCACTTCCCTTCTACCGCTCCGCTTACATGACTATTACGACTTCCCCTTTTGGTTTGGATTGAGTCGAGGACTACCAGCGTCAATTCCATACTTTAACAAGTTTACTTGCCCCTCATTCCCCTCAACCTAAGTTGAGATGAGCTAATTAACTTCTGAACTATCTGCTTTCCTGAAGCAACTGACCTCAAAGAATGACTTTTAGAGACCTACTCCCGGGTAGAGAGAAAGGTAAACGGGAAAATGGGGAAACTATACTTATGTCATTCCTGAGTGAATATTCTTTATAGAAAAGGTCACCCATAAGAAGTGTTCTCGCCGGACCGTAGTCCTCATCAATCAAAGTCTCCGTTGGCCTATTCCAATCCTTTCACCCATCCCCCTTGAGAAAAGAAAAACTATTCCCTACTTTCGCTTACGTTGGTTTGTTAGTTCATCGTTCGTTCGCATTCGCACTCACTTCTTCCCCTCCCTTTGGTCGGATTCTCAGTGGTCAAAGTAGTTCATGAATCCTTCGTTCATTGCTGAACTCACTTGTTAGTTAGCGCATCACTTCTTCTTTAATTAGTTGGCTATTCCTGAGGTCTATTCCAATCTCTTAAAGTCATGGCTTAGTCCCCCCGTTAGACTGATTCTTTAGGGCTTTTGCGCTTTATTTAACTATTCTCAAGCCAACAAAATATTCTATTGGCGGCATTCGTGAGCAAGAGAAAGATATGTAGGTTAAAAGGCTTAGGCCTCCTACCATTCGTATGGGGATTTGGGGTGCTTCTGTGCAATCTTCCTTATTCTGGGTTGGATTCAGCCCGCTTGCTTAGATTGAGCCCTAAACCTGTGCTTTCCTTCTTGCTTGTACGCGGATTTGTTCGTTGTGCGAGCCTTTTTCTTACCATTTTCTTACATTACGTTGACGAAAAAGCCTTGGCCAGATTACGAGTTCTCAGCCAGATTCCCCTTTGGTCGAGTTAAACCCTTTTATGGTTGGCCATTTGTTTTATTACGTTGACGAAAAACACGGGCTTTCTGACCCCTCAAACGAAATAGTTGATTTGGGCGCCCCTTATTCAACCATAAACAACTGAGATTGGACAGGAACGGACTAACTGAAACCTAATGGTCTCAAAGCTAATTCGGAAATTAACAAGTCTTCCGCGTAAGAAATTGAATAAGAGAGAAAGAAGTCTTCCTCTCCTTTCGCTTATTGAGTAGGGCTTGCTTTCGCTTCCTCTCCCTGCTGGTCGAGCTAACTTGAGCTTCCTCTCTTTCAATGATACCTTTTCTTCCTGTTTAGTCTCACTCGGATGGCTTTCGATCTTTCAATGAAACCTTTTCTTCCTTCCGGGTCCCTATGGGGAATCTATCAGGCTGCACTCTACTTTATTTTCCGATGAAAGGTAAAGGTAAGACCTACTGGCAAAGCATCTGGTTGAGAATCCGCTATTGGATAATTTACTTTTTTTTGTCGAAGCATCTCAACTAGCCTTCCTCACCCCCCCAGCCCTAGTACGGGGCTTTCTCTCAAGAAGAAGTGTTCGCCTTGCAGCGCAAATAGCTAAGTCCCAAACGAGATGCTGGAGCCGGGCTAAAGGTCAATTACAGGGGTTGCTGGGTCATTCCCCCAATGAAAGAACTTTGCCAAGAAGGGCACTTTCTGACTATGAAAACTTACTTATGACCCTAGTCCAGAAATGGTGGCGAAACCTGCAATTCTACATTTACAGATAGGCCTGATAAAGTTTTAAATCTTCGGTAAAAAACCCCTCTTTGGAAGGGAGATTCGCCTACTGAAGTACCGTATGTGAGTCGAAAGTCGTATGGGCTGGTGTGGGTATCTTCTTCTACTAGTGATCTTCTTTTCTTGTAAGGGACATTGGCTGGCTTCATTCCTACCGAGCATCTGTGCGTGGTTTACTATTTCTATTGATTCAATTGCGCAACCCATTCCAACAGCCTCTCCTCCAATCGCAGGGGGAAGGTTCCAAAGTACCTCAAAGGCATAGCCTCTCACTAAAGAGAGCAGCTTTCACTCTCATAGCAAAGCAAGAAGCAATGCTTATCATACGTCATTCTAAAGATAAGGAAGGGCTAAAGGTGGGGCAGGTTAAGTTAGGGCATCAGTAGCTTCAACTAAAGAATCAGTCGAAACGGACACTGAAGCTAAATCCGCAACAGAGCGAGTAGTCTTTGCGGACATGCTTACTTCATCTTGACTGAGACTTCATGCATACATCCGTAAGTAACTTAGTGGAGATGCATATCCTTCAAATCACACCTATTGTCGGCGTAACGAGGGCTAATCGATTCCTTCACAAGCAGCAAAGACAAAAAGGGCAGAGAAGAGAAAGGCTATTCCTATCAATCCTTTGTTGCGCAATCTCTATAGTTAGTTCTCTTACTTCTTGACTAGTAGTGGAGTTGAATACTTCCCTCGTTGTTTTAGTTAGATATAGAGTAGCTAATTCTTTAGCTCTGATAGTGAATATTCCTTCATATTGTTATAATATGAATGGGAGCCTGAAATCATCATAGCTACTATCGAACCTCAGCCTTATTACTATACCCGCGTAGTTGCTATCTATTAACATAACTAAATCCATTACAACATATTAACATATACACCCTCCGGCGATACGGATTCAGCTAGTGCAATACATAAGATAATGGATGCTATAAAAGTAGAAAGGGTTAGTACCTTAGCTCTACGGCTATTTAACCCGAGCGGATCATAAGATATATGCTCATCAATAATCTCTCTGACTAGTAGGTTCACCGCAAGAGCATGGGGTTACAACATCAGGGTGAACACTACATATATGATTAACAAACGTATCGTGAAAGAGTTTTAGACCTGGATCATGTAAGTACACTGATATAGGTATATTCAGCAAGGGGTCACCAAACCGAACGATTTGATACGATTTGATGTTTCACTGAAAATACATCCCAAACCCTGCTGATATAAGCAATTTTGAGAGCAGAGCAGCCCTTTAACTAAGGCTAGTTTTTCTTTATATATATATAAGGGGAATAAAATTCCTTATTATCACAGCAGCAAGAACTAAAAATGTCGCAATAATGATTGGGCGCAGCTAATAAAGAGGTTAACCGGAAAGGCTGCATCCGTTAAGTCCGGGTTAATCGAAGTGAGTTGGTGTGAACTACCTCTCTGGTGAGTTTGGCTTGGTGTCCAGTGGGCGGTGTTCTATGTAGTTGCAAGTTGAATTTTAATTTGATTAAATTGGTTTTTGGGGTTCTGCTACTGACTTTCCTAGCTCTTTCTGTGCTTCGGTTCCCTACTGTCTAATATCCTATTGACGTCCGAAGAATCGATGGTCCTGAACATTATGGAACCCCTTTGTTCGTATCACTCATCGGCCCCGCTTAGGTCCCTCTCGATTCTCCCCGGATGATCCCCTTTGACCTGCCCGAACTGCTAATCTAGCTAAACTCCAAAGCCGATACCCTACTCGTTGAACCCGAAATGCTTACATAAGACATAAGCGAGACAGGAAATCTTAACAACAAGAAATAATAAAAACAAAAAGTAAAGGTCCTCTATTATCTTGGACCTTGGAAAGCTCACACTGTAAATAGTAAAAAAGAAAAAAAAGTCCCTAGCAGAAGGAGGCAAGAGCTCTTTCTTCAATAAAGGTTTGGAACCCTCGAGCTGTCTGCTTTATCAGGAAATTTTAGAAAATCTTGCATTGGTCTGTGATATGCAGCTCTGTCAGGTGCCACCTACAGAATCTCTCCGGACCTTCATCACAGAAGATTGGAAACCTCAGCACACCAGCTCCTACCAAATCATTGAAGAGATGGTTGGCGGTGATGGTGTTCCAGGAGACTCCTTTTGCCTGCATCGAAAACACAGAACTCAAGTTAATGCTCAGCACATTCAGATCTACTAAGGAAGGGATTACTGTCCACTTCCATAACATCATTCCTTTCAGGGAAACGAAGGTCCTTTGCTTCGATTTGATCTTGAATTATGTTTCGGAAAACTACACAGTAAAATTCTTAGTGCCACGTGCAAAGATAGGCTTTCACAAAGTCAAGCCGTACCACTCGAGTTGTTAATGCCGAGTGTCTCCTCCTACTAAGGCAAGCTGCCTAACATTGCAATTGCCCAATAAGCCACAACCGTAAGCTGTAATGGTTGCTTTTCGTCCTTCGCGGCTTTATTTGACTGCTTTCGACGCCAGCAAGAAAAGGGCTGCGCTAACGCTATACGAATTGAGCGACTCGCGCGAAAGCCCGAGGATTCGATCATTTTGGGTATATAGATAGAGAGGGCCTGCCCGTAGATGTGTATCCCGTGGTGGCTATAGTATTAAAACTTTTTTTTCCTGATTAGATTCTTCCTTTGATGTATGCAAGAGCTTCCATGAAGTTCATGGTCTATCTTTCCGCTTATCCCGATTGGTCACTTGCTTTCGACTTCCCTTACTTCTATCGCCCTATCTAGTAAGAGGGCTTTAAACTGAATCCCTAGCTTGGTTCCTGATGTTCTCCTTTCACTTCGAGCTAACGAGCTAAGAAGTCGTTGATTCCCTTCTTCATTATCAATCAGTCCGGGTGGACCCCTCCTATCCGTCTATAGTACCAGAATATCCCGGCCAAGGCTATCCAACCGATTCATTCACTAAGAGATTCTAAGACAGAGAAGACGCTCAGGTGTAAACGAAAGCGGTCAAAGCCGCTGCAAAGAAAAGTCCCTTACCTTCTCGGACGATGACCTAAGGGAGCTCTTGCCGGGAGGACGTTCTGCTCCTCTACACGTAACGGTGATTAGAAAGGGCTACAGTATTCCTCTCTCCCTGATCGATACTGGGGTTGAATCTTTGCCCATCTTCCACGCTCCGATATCTGGACATCCCAGAGTAAAGTCTCACCCCATCGGGCATGACCATTGCTGCCTATGCCTGGCTCATAAGGTGAAAAAAGGGAAAAAAGAACCTCATTCAGTTGGACATCGAGTTCGGGCCTACAGTAGTCCCAATCGAATTCATTCTATGTGCTGGATATTTCACTTCAACCGGCAGAAAATGGTTATAAGTCCTCAAGGCGGTCGCATCAACCTACCACCAGTGCATAAAGTTCCCTTACTGGGGAAGTGTCTTCGTCATCTACGGAGACCCCCCGCCAGAAGGGTACAATCAAGATACCATCTCTCATCTCCCATCAGCATACCCAGCGCCTGAGCAGTCAAAGCATAGACCAGGCTTTGAACCAATGTTATCTCTATGGGACCTTCATCATCCGCGGTCAAGGCCGTTCAATCGACGTCCGACGTCATGTGGATTATCATAAGTATGAACGATCAATCAAAGCAGTTCAATTGACTTTATCGTAGAGCTTGGCCATCTTTTTATGGCGAATGGGCTATGAGCCATTAAAGGCCTGGTAAAAAGGACGCAAGGAAAAATCCCAGTGGCAAAGGACAAAAAGCATAAAGGTTTGGGGTACATCCGGGAAGGAGCTCACCATCAAGATCATGACCAAGCCAAAGGGATGGCATCCACCTTTGACCCGGACCATACATACCTACTTCAAAAAGAGTATGACCACCTAATAATAATAAGGCCGGTTGATGAAGGTCCACTTGTCCAAGCTCAGTGAAGAGGACGTCTGGCAGCACCTCTTCTCGATCAAAGCCGCACGACAATTCTCTGATCCGATTTAGGCCTAGGACCCAACTCCCTTCCTTTCACAGGTGACTCCGACTCCTGGGGTGAGGGTGAGCTCCCAAGCGATTGATTTATTAAGACTAAACGTCTTACCTTAGTCGTTGGCCTCGCTTATTATAGGATGAGGGCGAGTGCTGCTTTCAGATGCATTAAACCCCATTATTTTGTGGCCTGAAGAATCAATATTGAATATAAGAGTTAAGAAGGCAATCTACGATCTACGAAAAAAAAGAGTATGTTTTTCCTACGGATGGTAATAAAGTTTATTCTTGCCATAATTCGCCTTCTGGGCAAGTCCCTTTCTCTCCAGAGAATCTTTCACCCTTCCTCCTAAAGGGTTTAGGTCCGGGGTAGCTGTTTGGGGTTCAGTCCTCCTTGACCTTGCCAGTAGGTGTGGAGATGAGTGTATCAATCTGTCCAGCATAAGTTCCACCCCGGATAGGCGAATGGTCCCTACTAGGTTCAGCTACAAGATCAGGAACCTGCTTCACCATCGCGAAAGTCTTGCTCTGACTCGTGGGTTGACTGTTCTCATTCACCACTGGAACAACAGTACCTAAGAGGGCACAATCCAGTAAAGTAGCGGCGTCTTGACGTCTCGGCTTCCTCCTTTCCAGCTCTGAATCAAATATATAATTTCGGACTCAAAATGTTGACTGGAATGATTAAAGAACTCCATCTCATTCCTTCCCTTTACTTCATAGGGCCTTCTCTTTCGAAAAAGAGTCCCTACTTGCTTCCATGCCCGCTGACTGACCAATCACACATACTACCATTACAATATCTTACTCGATTAATCTCGGTGTTCTCATTCCACGCTATGTAAAAAAAGGGTAAATCTCAGTATACGGAAATGATATCCCCTAATGGTATGACCCAAAAAGAGGATTTAACCGGTCTTAAAACGAAGAATTTGAGGCATCGATCTGGAGTGGGTCTTTGATTGCTATTACACGGATGACAGGAGCCCTTGACCTTTACCTCCAAGCACGGGCTCTTCCCTTCTATCCATACCACAACGAGAAGGGAGGGTGAAGACTGATGATCGAAACATCTCCTTCAGTGCCTGGTCAACCATTAAAGAAGAGGAGTGGACCCCAGTTTATATAGAATAAGAAGAGAATCCCGGCTAAGCCGATGGGAAAGGTATACTTAGGTGTGAGAACTTTTATACTACGGAAATCATATGCATTAAGATACCAACTTGGATCGTTACCGGAATGTCTCTCATCAATTGAACTCCTAACTGACACCAAATTGTAAATCTAGGGGGCTCTCGCCTAGCTCTGAACTCCTCAAAAACCTCCGGGTTATCCACCAGCTCAAGGAAAGTTGAGTTGACCTGTTTTAACAGCCGAAAGAAGTTCGATAAAGCTTTGCATACATCATCTTTGATGATTCCCCTGAAAAAAGTGGGCATTGAATCCACCCAGACCCGGGGCTTTATCTGGATTAAAACTAAGCACAACCTTCTCGATTTCATCCGCCGTGACCCGTCGACTTTCTCCCTCATTGGCTCGGGACGCGCGTAAGGTGCTTATTACAGGGGTACGGATCGCACCTAAACTACGCTTTTTAGAAAGCCATAGGCAAGTTTAAATCAATATTCAATCTAGAAGAGAACCTAGTAAACTTACAGGAAAGAAAGGAACCTAATAAACTCAATCATACAAGGAATTAAGAGCTTACTTGCTTCTACATCCACTGGAACGGTACTGAAGCCGGAAGGCTAAGGACCGAGAATAAGAAACAACCCAACCTAATAAATAAAAAAGGGGAGTAGAACTAGCTTTTGCACCTACAGCTTTTATCCATTGAAGGAATAGAGTTGAACAACTCCTTACTTAGACTGAAGGGAAACTTTGAACAACACTGACACAGGGAACTCCTCTTCAGGAATTGCTTCGGTACGGGAATCAGGACGTAAGGAAGGGACCAACAACTATACAATACGAAAATAAAAAAAGAAATGGGACTTCAGTCGATAACAGACCATAGGGAAGTAGAGCGTATAAAAACCATACCAATGGCACATATTCAAGATTTTCAACCTCATTGGCCCCGTTTTCCACATCCATATGCTTGAAACTTGGAAATAACTCTTTGATGGAGTCAGTAGGTAAATGCACATCAAGTCATACAACATAGAAACAGTAATTCATGTTCTTGTGGAATTACTTTGGTTATTAGTTAGGGATAATAATACAAATCTAAATAAGCCAGGTAAACAAGAATAGAAGTTCCCATCCAGCATCTACGTTGAGGCCTCGTTTGAACTCCCAATTACGGGTGATACGTCGGATAGACTCTATCTTAGAGATCTGGTAAATCCCCAACTACAAGCTCTCAGTTATAGAGTGACTCGGAAGTACTGCTTCTGATGATAGCTATGCTGTAATCGAAGAATCTCGATCTGTAAGAAATGCATATGAAAGCTGAATGCTGTCCTAAGCTTCGCTCAACCTGTGAAATGAGGGCAAATGGACGGTTGCTTTCTTGACCAGTTGGACCGGTTTCGGTCTATACCTTAACCAAGGATGCCCTCCTCTTGAAATGAGAATGGGTAAGAGATCTGGTCGAGTCTCCTATATGGACTGCGCCCACCCATTACTTATGAGAAAAGTTCCCCTCCAGTAAGGGGGAAGTTTTCTTTGAGTGAACGTAGCGATGCCGGGGCCGGTGAGCTAGTGAGGTAAGACAAGACCGGTGCGGACTACTTCTTCTTACTTCTTCTACTAAACCGCTGCTAACGAAACGGATTCACTAGAGGTTAGGACTGGCTCTTGCCATAGTTGCTTGCTATAACCCTTGCCCTAACCCTGCGACCAAAAGTAGCATTGTTGAGAAACCCCCATATTTTTTGCATAAAGACCTTTTTCACTAATAAGACGGAGATCAAAATGAAAAAAGTGCATCTCATATAGATGAGAATTGGCATTCATGGATTTTCACTCATAAGGGCTCTTGAAAAATGAAAAAAGCGCATCTCATATAGCTGCGAAATGACAGATTTGGAGGGCCATGCTTGCTATAAGAATTCCCTTACTCTAGTGGGGCATACTTCTATCTGTCTGTCCTATAGGACACACTCATCCATTCCTATCGTCTCGGAAGTAGGAGTTGCAGCTAATGGCAGCCCTCTTCTCTTGCTTCCTAGCTTCACCCCCTATCGACCGATGCTCTATACGCCAACCTCTTCTGGCACTACTTCAACAGCTTGACTAGCTTGGACTGGTATACTTCTCCTCTTTGCTAGACTTCCTCTTCTCTAATGCATATGAAATTTCGCTTGCATATAATAAATATCTAATATAGGCTTCTTTCCATCAGCTTGCATCCCTTTTCTTGCTTATTTCTGGGAATAAATTATTCTCTTATTGGCGCTCGGGCTCCTGTCTCGGGGGATCCCATCGCTCCCTTCGGTGAAAGAAGCCTCTTCCTTAATGTCTCTTTATTAATGGAATATCTATCTAAAGCAACAAGCCAAGCGTACTTCCTATCCACTCAGCCAACTCTCTCATTCACCGAACTACCAAGGTGCCAGATTTCCTTAGCTCCAAAGCATGCCAGTTAAAGAACTCCTTCGGTATACTCTTAATACAAACGCTACTCCAGTTAAAAGGTATAAGTTTTTAATAAAAGAAAAAACCAAAACGTATCCGGGTAGTACGCCTGGAACAAAAAGGTTCGTCGTACAATTGCGGCGATTAAAAAAAAAAAGAGTATATCCCTCTCCCTTAGTGTCTTTCCACTTCCGTCGTTCAGGAACAAACACTTCGCCTAATTCTTTTTAATCCCGGCCCGGTTTTTCCCCACTAACCAATTACGTTACGACCACTGAACAAACTTGGTTGACGAACATGGTTTATGCGCCGCTAATGTAGCGGCTTGTCGAGCATTTGACAAACTCACACCATCCATTTCAAATAGGATTTGTCCCGTGGACACACGAGCAATCCAACCCGTAGGATTTCCTTTTCCTCTTCCCATTCTTACTTCTGTAGGTTTCCCGGTAATAGGGAGATCTGCGAGAACTCTTACCCATATCTTACCATTTCTTCGGAATTGTCCGCTCATAGCACGATGGAATTGTCCGATTGTAGCCCGACGCGCTGCTTCAATGGCTCGATATGAAAGACGACCAGCTTTACAACTTTTAGTGCCATATCTTCCAAAACCAAGTTGTGTACCGTCCGGTTTGCAACCCCTACTACATCTGCCTTTACGATATTTACTATATTTCGTACGTTTCGGATATAGCACGTCCCCCCTTTTTTTTACTATATGAAATCCACACTTTGACACCTGAGATTCCGTAACGAGTAGATACTTCCGCAGGAGCATAATCTATTTTCTGGTTAAATACATTACGAGATGTTTTTCCATACTTTCCGCATTCAGTTCTAGCTATTTCTGCGCCTTCTGATCGACCTGAACAACATATACGGATCCCCTCAACCCCTTTTTTCATTACTAATGGAATATCCTTCACTATTTTACTCAAAATGGAACGAAATGATCTTGTTTTGTTCCTCAGTTGAAAAGAGATGTCTTGAGCAATCGGAGAAGCACTTTGATAAACAGATTTTATCTTGACCGACTCAATTAAGGTATTAGTCTTTGTTCTATTAGACAACAAAGATCGCATTTTTTTCACTTCGTTTAAATAAAAGTTGTACCCGTACGGAATTTTTCTCTTTCTCAGTATGATCTCTATCATCATCTCTATTCCCTTTATCAATTCTCCTATCCCACCTAGGTTTATGAATTTCTCTATCAATTCCATTACCTTATCCTTACCCATGAGGTTCCAACATTTGATCCTTAATTGACCTAGGAGTTGTTCCCGGGCATCCTCAAAAAAAAGGTTCTTATACACCCCAACCCCATCCCTTGGAAAGAAAAAGGTAGCACCGAAGAAAGGAAAGAGCAAGATGGTGGTTTTTGTTGTTCCCGCGAAGCGAAGATCATTCGCTTGGCGAATTAAGTAGGTCAACCTCTTTTTGGCTTTGGCCAAACACTTTTTCTCGCTGGTCGAGCTTTCTACAAAAAAAGCGATGCGAGAACGTATTCGCTTATCTAAGCTTCTTCCTTGTGCATTCGCTCCCCCCATCGTAGATGGTTCAGCCACGCCCGGTGCCACGAAATGATTGAGAACTACGACGGAGTCGAAATTCATTTTGTTCTTTGTATTCAATAAATATTGCATGACCGAATAATTCAAGGAGGGGCGCACTGCAGGGAGGGTCCTTTTAAGTAGATGACTCGTCGGGCCGTCGGAGCAGGACTTCTTTTTCCAAAAGAACTTGAATAACTTCGTTTTTCTGAAGGAGTCGTCATTTTCTATCAGGAACGCTATGTCATTTACAACCCCGGCGTATTTCGGATGCTTGAAGGCCCCGCTGACCCGAAGTGATTTAGAAAGATTCTTCTTTATCGATGGTAATCGGTCATGGTATCCATAGCGTTGCTTCTTTTTCGGCCAAATCCTTCTTTCGTTTTGCTTCTCCCGGTCGTCGAGCCTGATCGACTCGACTCTTTTCGCTGCCTCCCGGCCTCTCACTTCGTTTCGTTCTTCTTCTGTATCGTTGCTTGAATGAAGACACCCGATCGGCCCGACTTTCCCGAATGTCCACCACCGGCCCTTCTCCTTTCCGGGTCTGGTTTTTTCGCGTCGTTTCAGTCGTCGTGGTCGACGGGGAAGAAAGAAATGAATGAATGTTCTTTTTGGAAAATGTAGAATAATACACCTACCGAGACGAAAGCCAAAGGTGAGTCTCGTAGGTGGACGTATCGAACCGAAATAAGATCTCAGATTGACATCTTGATACACTGATTTACCATAATAATAAATAGAGTCAATGGTGACTCCGCCGTGGGAAGAGCCGCTTCTTTCTTGCTTGATAGGGGGGGCTCCATTCACCAACGCAGACTAAAAGTGCTCTCCGAACCGTGCTGGATAGTCACCCATCACACGGCTCTCAAACCCAACCTGTGGTGGATCCCGGGGGACAAAGTCAAAGCGCTTGATCCTTTGCCCCATACTTTTGAGATGCTCCTCCCCGCCGATCAAGCAGCGACGCTGCTCGTGATAGGCTTAGCTTTAAGCCGCTATCGTTCGGATAAGTCAAGTCCCTTCGTTCGGTTCGCTCAGGTGGTCTTCCCTTATCTTTCCTAACATACATTAAGAGTTGTTCTGGTTTGAGAAAGGAGCACCGGCCGAGCGCCCTGAATGAATAAGAAATGGACAGCAGAGGGAATCAATGATTCTTATTCAACCGAGTTGAAGCTAGCAAGATGTCGATTACACACCGGAAGTTGGTAAGAACTGAGGAACAATGCCCCCCTAACCTAAGTAGGTCTACCAGCGAAGCAACTGGTACTTGATCGGG